>VXAL01010211.1:294592-378171 GCA_013399475.1 Chauna torquata | reverse complement strand
CCCCCCCTCCTCCCGCCGCTCCCCTGCGGCGGCCCGGCCCCGCCCAAGCGCCAAAGCGGCGCTGCCGGGCTGCTCTGTTTTGTATTTTATTGTGTGTGCGTGTGCGTGCGTGTGCGTGTGCGTGTGTGTGCGCGGGGGGGGCTGCAGGGCGCAGCCGCCCTTGCAAGGTGACCTTCGGGGGGTGCACGGAGGCCCTGAAGGGGGGGCCCCGGCGCTGCCCCGGTCCCGGCGGCGCTCGGCCGCAGCCTGCAGGGGAGGGGGGCCCGGGGAAGGGCGCGGTGGTGCGGCAGTGGGGCTGTCCCCGCGATCCGCCTCGCGAGGAGAAGCAGCCGGCGTGCCCTGAGCCCACGGTGCCGTGACGGGACAGCCGAAGTTGCGCGCCAACCTCGCTGCGCGTTGCTGCATTGCACTTGGGTTTATTTTAATGCTGAATTTCCTCCTTGGTTGCGGTATGGCGCTCCAGATACGTTCCTGCCTTTGAGCTACGGACTCGCTCTTTCACCTTTAACTCCATCCTTTTCCTGGTTGGTCGGTCTGGGAGTCCTGATAAACGCGCACAAGCTGGGCCTTCCCTGGTACCTCCGCGCAGGTCCCCTTCTGGAGGTTACCTCCGGGAATGACCTAGCCCGAAATGGAGGGCCACCCTGCCAACCTCAGACCGCAAGCAGCGGCCCGGCCGCCATTGCCGCCAGCCCTCCCTAAGCCATCAAGCGAGCCGCCGGGGACAAGCCGCAACATGGCGCCCTTCTCCAGGCGATCGGCCACGGCCCAGAGCCAGCCGCTGAAGCAACCAACGCGGGCCTGCTTTTTTGGGCTGTCAGCCTTGGCTTACCGGGGCCACGCGAGGCTGGGTACCCTCAAGGTGACTCTACCGTGCGAGGCAGCGGTGAGCGTGGCCTCCCTAGCTCTAGGCACACAACCGGACTTCTCAGAGCCTCGCAGGCTCGAGCGTTAGGAAGAGGAGCGTCACGCGGGAGGAACGGAGAGTTGGTGCACCTCGGAGGCTGTGTGTGTTTAAGTGGCAGTGTCCGGTTTGCTAAACGCTCCACGGTACGTTGTGCGTGATCAAAGGGAGCCAGCCAGGTGTGCCACATGGATTGTCATCCTGGGTTAGGGGAATCGGCTCTCAACGGCATTCATGCGATGGAAAATGGCTGATCAGCTAGAGGGGAAGAGTACAAACGGCATCTCTCTTTTCTCCTGGGTGTCTGGTCAGAGCTGGTCTTTTAAAGAGACCTGCTGATGGTGGGTGATAACAAGAGCAAACACAGACAGCAGTATCTGATACCCAAGTGAACACCATCTGCCGTGTAGGGAGGACGTATCAGTTACGAGTTAAGAAGGCTGTGATTACAATCAAGCCAATAAATAGACAAGCACTGCAGGAGGAACAAGTGCCCATTTTTAATGCCCAATGCTACTGCCGTTGTAGCCAACAAGGCCGTGTCTCTCAGCCGCTGGGCCACCAGGTCCGCCTGGCCGCTCGGGTACTGAACCCACTCTCCTTCTAATGCCCTGGGTGCCACTTATGGCCTCGGCACCCTACCCGACAATGGCCAGCACTTTGGGAATCATGTGCAGGTGCGCGGTGTCGTCACCCAAGCGTGAAGCCTGCTCATTAGGCAGCCCACCCACGGATGCTGTGTCTGGCTTTACCCACAGGCTAGGACCCAGCTCATCTAGTCTGCTGAGTAAAACCCCGCACAAGTTGGTTCAGGGCAGGCGGAGCAGCAGCAGTTAACGCAGCCCTCCCCTCCTTGCCTTCTGCCCAGGCAACGGGGTCACCCAAAATGAAACTAGCGTCAGATGTTCAGGCAGGTCCATGGTGATGTTCGAATCGGGGAAGAGAACGGGAGTGCTCTCTCCCACAGCGTTAATTCCTGAGACCACGGAGAGTGAGTTTGGAGAAAGCAACTAGAATGAATGATCTGAATAACCTGAGTAGTCGTATCATGATTACAGACTAAATGGCCACGCAGAAACATGATCTTCCTCTGAGCACGCTCTCACTCTCGCTACAAGAGCTGGTGGTGCCTGTGGAAGCCAAGCTGCAGGAGCTCCTGGCTTCATCGCTGTTTGTTTAGGGATCACTGGGAAACTCTCTCCTCTTCCTGCAAGCATCTGTATTTCTGTACAAATACACAGAGAAGTCCTGTTGGATTGACAGAGCCAGTGGCACCACATCCCTGTAACTGCACAGGCTGGGGCATGCAAGATTGGGAATGGGCAAAAGGCCACTTCATGAGGGTTGCACACCATTTCTGCAAACCCTTTTACACCTGCGAAGCCGCAGTCCCATGTGCGCTCAGGACGTGTACTTTGCTTGATGTCAGCGAATTACCCTCTCGAGATCAGCAGAACTAATTGGCAACAGGGTGCCATATTTAATACAAATTTACCATTTGTTTGGCTTCTCAGATATCAATCAGGCCGTCTCTAAGGCCACCACTATATGATCTGATTTTTTAAGGCGATAAGGGCCTGAGGCGACTTTCGAAACTGCCAAGAACAAAATGTGCAAAGATATCCATGTCCAGATTAGCTGCAGGAGGAAGGACAGGGCTGGGGAAAGCTGTGTAACAGCACCTAGGAAAGAACAACATGCGAGATGGACTTTGTTAGGTGTTTATCTCGCTGCCCGTAGGAGCTGGCGTGTGAGAAGCACTCTGGTTTTCTCCAGTGGGTTTGGGCATAGCCATCCAACGAGATCCCAGCTTCCTTTGGTTCTCCTCTCTCTTACAGGACTGGAAGAAAGCATCTTGGGCAGGCAGAGGTGTCTCATTGCAGGGCAGGAGGAGGGCGGACAATTACTTTTGATGTAGCAGCAAGAGAGAAGGGCACGACGTAGAGCAAAGCCAAGCCATGATTCGTCCAGCTTGGTGACTTGGGAAATGAGACAGTGCAGCTGATGGTCACCGGAAGAAAGTTTGGGTAATGTGTGATCTAGAAACACCTGTGGAGGCAGCTGTGGACTACGCTGCGACATGCAGCTGAGGAAGGGGAGAGGCATGCTGTGGGGACGGACTCTCACTGGCTGTGGGACCGAGTGCTAATTATAAGATGACAGAAGTGTGCAAAATGGCCTTAAGTAGTTACTATTTGTGGGCTGCCGCTGCAAACAAATGGGGCTGGGCCTCCTCGGGCTGGCATGCCCGGGAGCTGGAAAAGGGCAGCTGCTCAAGGGCTTGGCACGGAGCCTGCATCACACACAACAGGTGAGAGGGGGTGAGGAAAAAAACGGGCAGCGGGATCTGCTGCAGCCCTGCAGTGCATGGCCCGTCCTCTCTCGCAGACTTAAAGTGAGAGGCAGGGTGGCACATGGGCATTTTACACCCCTCTGGGAGCTGCAAGGGGCCTTGAAGGGGAGAGGAGTGACCCTCGGCATCCCTGCAAGGGGAGTGCCAGCGTGTGGTCCCCATACAGCTTCCTGGTCCCACAGGCCACTGCCCGAGGACTGTCCTCCAATCTTCTGCCTCGGAGGTTCAGGAGAAACACAGCCCACCCAGGAGCTGCTGCACGTTACATCAGCTCAAGCGGGGTCTGTTGTGTCCCAGAACACAGTATGACAAAAATAGCTTTCAAGTCTTCCTCCTTCCCCTCCTTGTCCCCCACAGATGTGGGGTCATGAGGTATTAGGCTTATAGACATGTGGTTGGTCCTCTGAGCGTGACAACTGCATTTGAACAGATTTATCATCTGGAGCTACACTAGCTGAGGTAACTAAGTTCAAAACATTGTGAACTGGTAAGCACTGAGAAAATAAATATATACAGAACTGACCTCCCCCAAAATCCAGCCATGGGACCAGTGTTCTTTTCTCTAATACCAGTTTGATGGTTGTGTAACATTACTTGTGGAGGTGCCTGCACAGCTCACCCTTGGCAAAATGACATGGACAACAACAGCTGTTAAGATAGAAAAGTCAGCGTAAACAGCACACATGAATGGAAAACCCAAAACCATCTGAGACGGCACTTACCCCCAAGTGATCTTGCTGGAGGGGGAAACAACCATCAGACCTCAACTGATCATGCTAAAGAGGACAACGAATGACCATCAGCTGGATTAAGTGGTAACCTGGGAAAGACAAAGAGTATTTTGAAACAAAGAAGGCATCAGTCTGAAAAAATGTACAAAAGCAGCCCAAAAATTTGTAAGGGAGTGGGGAGGGAACTCAGAGCAGGAACAGAGCAACAGTGAAAACCCAGTCCAGCATTGTCAGCGGTCGCCCTGCTGTCATCACACCTCTGCCCAGACTGCGCACAGCAGCCTCCCGTCCGTGGGACAGCGGCAGCAGCCAGCGTGTGGCCTGACCCCGTGGGGTGCAGTGTGCAGGGCCCCACACCTTGGGTGCGCACTGGTGACCTGCTGGGGTGCATTCCCACCAGTGGGTGCATTAGCTGGTTGTAGGGAGCAGCGTGGGCACCCCTAAAGCCTGAGTGGGCACAACCCCAGCAGGAGCGGGATGTAAGCAGGGGGACCCGCATTCCCAGGTGTGACCCCCATTGCTGGAGAGAGAGGGGTGGGTGTCTGCACGTGTGGGTTGAAAACTTCCGGAGATTAGTTACAGAAGCATGCTTAGGAGCATGCAGGAATTTATTAGTTTTCTAAGCATCTAACATTGTGGTTTAACTGTTGTTTTGCTGACATCGGTCCCAAATGTACAGTTCGCTGATAATCGGTTAATTACACATCCTTAATAAATCAATGAACCACTTCAGCCCTGATTTGGTTTAACCCATGTGAGCTGAGCTGTTTTTCCCTGCAACAATGACCAGCTGGTGTAACTTTTTCACCAGCCCTGGCAGGAGAAGGCCTATATGCTCAGTCACCGAGAAAACATTCACTTCATGGTGAACTGGAGATGGCGCAGGACACTGGATGGTTTCTGGGGTGGGCTGGCTGGCAGGAAGGTAGAGACAGAAAAGGGGAATGCGTGACAGACAGCGTGCTGTGTGCTTGGTGTTTGATAACCAGGATAAATACCGCTGATGGACGGTATAGGGTTGCCCTGGCTGAGCATGCCCACCGGCAGTGAAACGTGCCAGCTATCAACATAGTTCTGATGGAGGCAACAGCGACTTGTTAAGGCAGCAGAAGTCAAACCATATTGCCAGAATTTCTCTTTTTGGCTGATGAGGGAAAAATTACTCTAATCTCACTGAAGATAATATGAAAATAATTTCCTGCAGGAAATCCACCCTGTTTTCACACAGGGAAGAAGCATTACCCAGGAACTAGTTATGAAGTTGGCAAGAACAGCGCATGTTTTGTGCCAACGGGCACCTGGAGCCCCTGCCGGAGTGGCAGCCAGCTTTCTGGTACCCGGCCACCAAGCTCTGGCAGCTACACGAGCTCCTGATGCAGCCAGCATCTGCACAGCTCGGGGAGATAAGGAGCCTGCATCTCCATGGGACTGATTCAGCTTCACCCCTGCTGGCTGACACAAAATGGTCCCTGTTTGGCTCCTATTGGATAGAGCAGCAATATGCACTGTTAAAATAGGCCATCATGAGTTTTCTGTCTTGGCAGCAAGACAGTAAGGCTTCAGTCTCTGCTTGCTCCTGACCATGGTTCATAAGGGGTTTCCAATGGCAGGTTGAATTTGGGCACCAGCCTGCTTGGCTGCCCCAGTTAGACCTCTGCTGTCTCCAGGGCCAGCCAGTCTGGGACTTCCAGCACTGAACCAAGTCAAAGAACGAGAACTAAACAAACTCCAAAACTATTTTGAGGCCTGCTCTAATACTGTTTAAAAAGAAAAACAAAATCAGAGTGGAAAACATTTCTATCTTTAGCCATCAGGAGCAAGACTTATCTAAGCAGCCCCACACAGGAGCTGGCAATGGTAATGGGTAAGTTAGGATTCGACTTGTTCCTGAACATCTTGTTTTAATTGTTCTGTCAGGGCCACAGTGGGATGCTACATGATTTGCAGTGCCTGCCAGAGGCCTTTCTCCTTCTTCTCATGGGAGGTCTTTTCCCTAAAACAACTCACAAATGTCTGTGATGATTTTAAAGATTAGTCCAGTGTTGTCCACGGTAAAAGTTCTTACCATATGAAGGTAGATCACTTTACAAACTGGGAAGCCTGCTGTCCTCTGTGGATTTCTGGTTGGTCTGTGCTTTGGTTTGGGTTGTCTGGTATGACTGCAGTGTCCTGTGATGACCCAACACTACTGAATGGCTGCACCCCAACCTGAAACACAGTAAAGAAATACATGTAAAAAAAACACATTTCGACTGGAGAATCTCTCATGCAGCCATGATGGGAACTGTCTTCATTCCCCTGGTGTAAGTTCAGTGCTGTGGAAACTGCACTGGAGTCTGAAAACACCTTTTCTCTTTTAACTGGTCCTGCGCAGGCCACAGCATGTCATGCAGCCTCATTTCTGCTTGAGGAAGGCCCCACATGAGAGTCGTTAGCACACAGGCCAATGGAGGCAGACACACACCTAACAGGATTTTAAAAAGAACTTAAGTCTTTCTCATTGTAATCAGTGGGAGTTAAGGGCCTGACCTGTGTGGAGCATTTGAAAAGCTAGATGGGCCTCAGTTTGTATTTTTAGATGCTTGTGTACCTTGGAAAATCTGCTTTTAATTTCCATGGTTCAGCCTTTCTGCTCAAATAGCCAGGCTACCTTTGACATGGACATTTGTGCCAGACCCACAACAAAGCTGACCGTTCTGCAAAGGCACAACGGGAGCTGGGCACTTGTGTCACTGGTGTCTACGGATCCCTCAGGTGTTTTTTCAGGAACTATCAATTCTTGCTGAATTTGAAACCACAAGTTACGGGCAGAGGGAAGCAAACACCATAAGGAAACCACTCCATCACGTCTGGTCTAACAATGCGACAGGCAGAGGATGACAGCATATGTGACACTGCTGCTGTTATTTACATGAGGCTATACCTTCTTTTTCTGTTTTTTAAACACTATTTATCAGTTGAATAACACAAACTCTTGCAGCATATAATCGTGACAGGACAAGGACCCCAGACCTGGAGTTTTGAGTTGCTCTGTCTTCTCACTGGAAACACTCCCAAAATACCAACATGTAATCTATTCTGCTGCATGTTACAGGATTCCCCAGGGAACCAGGACTGGCAACTGAATAGAAATTCCCTTCTCTCCTCACCTGTATTTCTTTTGAAAAAGTAGTTTCTACTGGAAATCAAAGATTAGCTATTATCGCTTGATGTTCAAAGCACTTCACAAACGAACACTCAATACCAAAACAGCCGTGGCTAAACAGTTTCATTACAAGCTAGTTTTGTCAATTCTAAGAATGTAAGACTGGCCACAGCTGGAACACATCAAGGGTCCATTTAGCCCGGTATGCCTTCTCAGTTGTGGCCAGCAGCAAATAATATAGAAAAGAGCCTAAGAAAAGGGCAAGTGCAGAGTGACCGACATGACCTCCCAGGTGCCAGGAGCCTGCTGCCTTGGGATTTCCCAAGCCACGGAGTACATTGACAGCTAAGTAAACTGGGCGTAGTTCCAAACCTAATCTGCCTCTCACTTTGGAGAAGCAGTTTGTATCCAGCACATTGCACCTCACCCTCCAGCTCGGCAGTGGGACTGCAGCCTCTGCAAATTCATCTGAGTAAACTTTAGAGGCCAGCAATAGCACAGAGGTGAGGGCGGGTCTCATAGCTACACGTGAACAGCTACAGCCTGCACTGGGCTTTGTGCTGTTGCTTGTCATCGTGGTTCAGGTAAGAGGGTTTAAAGGTGTCTCTGGTGTCACTACGTAAGCCACCATCAGCTTCAGGGGGCCCAGAGATCAGCCTTCCCATGGGGTGAGCAGTAACAAGCACACCGTAGACTTCAATGGACACGTGTTAGCATATCTGATGAGTGAGGTACCTAGCTATGTCTTCATCTTACTATCACGGTGGTATTTGAGCTGTCACCTAAATGTCAACAGCACCAAAGAGCATACTAGCCTATAGCATAAGAGTATGCAAAGAGCTCTGAATCTTCCACTCTGAGCTTTCTCCTTTGGACGCAGTCTCTTAGCACACATGAATTACTCTGCCCTTTGTTTTTCCGTTGAGATGGCCTGCAGTCACCTGTGGTGACCAAAGACTCACAGTTCTTCCTTGCTGCATGACAAGAAGAGGCTAGCCACTTGAAATGATGCACTCTGCTAGGCACATACTTAATTTATAAGTGCTAATTAATTGAATAATGGGTTGGTTAGCAAGGCCCCTGGTCTATACTGTATTCAAAACATGATCTGGAAAAAGGCTGGTGGGGTTAGCAAGATGGATGCTACGTTAAATCTGATACCTTCGTAAGAGAATCTGTCCCAGCATAACTGATGAGGTGGTATTTAATGATGAAGATGTGTATTTGTTCTCTGGGAGAACATTTGTGAGATAGCAAACGTTTGGTCATTGGGATGTTGATCAGTGTGCTTCATTTCCCTGACAAACAGCGGAATGAATTTCCTGTTTTAAATGGAAAGTAAATAGTTTACTCAAAGAGCTTTAAATGTCATCAGTCTCTCAGAAAATGCATGTTAGTAGGTCATGACTCTGAAAGCAGTTTATCTCTTCAATGTAGGTTTTGCCTCCACCTAGGCCTACTGGATGCACACGACTGAGAACAGCTAGCTTTATACCGATAGCCTTGTTCAGGTCAGGGAGTCTCTGACCTGCCTCTCAATTGGAAGTCTGAAGCGCTGGACAGATGTTGCTGCTTCAGTTCTTCCACGTTTGTCTCAGGGATCGAGTTTCCAGGAATCTTCTGCAGTTGAGTTCCCATAATGAAATGCCCCAGGAAAAGTCACCCACACCAGGTGCTCACAACAGGCCTGCAAATCCTTCTCTCCCCTCTCAGCTTCAAAACATATTGAAGAGTAGATGCAGAGACACCGTTATGGCCCCTCTTCTAACAAGCAGGTACGTGAGGCACATGGGAAGCTGGTGGCAGAAGAAAGAGCGTAACGGGAGTATTGCCACCTCGCGTGCGGGTGACGCAGGCAGGTGATGGCACTGTCCTTGGTAGCTGGCAGGTGTCAGAGCAGGGGGCAGCTGGGAGCCTCGCACAGAGCCACGTCAGCAGCCCAAAGCCTGCATCTGCTTGGCCCCTGAGAGAGAACGATGCACGTCTTGCCTCATGCCTCCCACAGAACAAAATGCTTTCTAGATATGAATGAACTGAGCCCAGCAGCACTGCTTTTCTAAGGCAGGAAGGTCCCCATTTCATCAGTGGGAGAGGCCATGGGTTTGACTACATGGAGATGCTCTGGAAACCTAATTTGAATTAACTTTTGTAAGCTAACAAAACTTTTAAAAGCTTAATTAAATCACATTAAAGCCCCATGTGGGCATTTTTACTTAGATTTAAAGGTGTGTTTATTCTCTGCAGTATACTTCACCTCCAAAGCAAATTGAAGAACATTTAATTTAGTCCATCCTAATTCTTACTAAAGGTGTCCACTTTAATGCAGTTGATTCACCTATTTGAAATTTGAAATGACTTTTTCTTGAGCTTTCCTTTGTAAAGAAGCCTTTCCAGAGAGAGAAGAAGGGGCTTGTTTAGGGTCATCCAAAAGAAGTGCCAGGAGCTGAAGCTGGGGAGCCCAGACATACACAAGTACTCAGGGAAGCAGCTTTTCTCTCCGCTACCTTTCTATCATTGCTGGAAATATTTTCCGTGGATCTAGCCCTACTGTACTCTTTATCTACCCCTACCACATCATACTTTGCAGCAGACCCAAACAGCAGAAGCAAGGTAGGAAGAGGAAGCTAGCAGGTGTCTGGTCTGGCTGCAAGCAACACTGCACAGAAAATTCATGAAAATGCCACAGTCCTTCAAGACTGCAAAGTCTGGGTATCATTTGTTCTGCCCTTCCAGCATAACACAGACAGTATAATTTCATTCCATTACTTCTTCAGTCTGCCCGATAGCTTATCTTTGACTGAAGCATAAAGTCAGGTATTTGCTGCACTCAGATTGTTCCAGGCATTTTGTTGGATGCATGTTTTCCATTGAAACCAATTTTCCTTTTAGTAAACTACTTTTTTATATTTTCCCCTCTGACAGATATGCCTCTCTCTGCAAATCCATAGTCATTGCCTTCTTGGGAATGCAGCTTTGATCTGTAGCAGCTTAAAAAAAAAAGAGGACAGAAATCCATTGCTTTCCAGGGGTCTGAAATTATTACACTGGTATAAATGCAAATTTCTCCTAACCTTAAACACCTCTCTCTTGACATCACTGTTATATCTAGGTTCTTGAGGATGTACAGTGGCTCCATTTGTCTATGTCCCCATGTCAGCAATGGAGCTGGAACAGAAATACCAATGCCTGTGAGCTTTAAAGGGTGGCCCCAGACTCAGACACTCTACAGGAGCTAAAAGGAGAGCCTGGCAGGTAGCTTCAAGGCAGCTAGGAGAGACATGAATTTAGTCTCTTCCCCTACCCCAACGGTGGTGTGAGGCTGGGCAGTGCAGAGAGATTCAAATACACAACGGAATAAAGCAAAAAATGAGCAAACAGAAATATGTAGGATTGCCTCTGTACAGTAGATAATTCAATCCTATAAATATTTAAATCTTATCAGACTAGACTTAACCACACAGCACTGGCTCAGCATCCTAGGATTGTCAGTAATGCTCAGAATTTATGTATGAAGTTTTCCAGTGCTGGATATTAACACCATAGTAAGGACAAGAGGCACTACTGCTTACGTTTTCCTGAGACAGAAACTGAGAGATGGGGAAAAGTGACTTGACCTTGGTGACACTGGACAGATGTTTTTTAGGGAACTGGGGGCATTGCCCAGAAGTCAAATGACAGTAACTGTATGTTTGGCACTCTGATTCATAGACCTATCTGGCCAAAGCTCATGGGGTCCACAGCAGAGCTGGATGCAGTGGTTAGGTAGAGATCTGTGGACATGACCCCCTGGAGCAACATTCATAGATACCCACCCATCCCACCCTCTCTATTACCAGGATCCCTTGGGCCCAGACATTTCCTTGGGCTTCCAGTCCTCTGTGTGGAAAACTACAGAGCTCTGACAAGCTCTGTAGAAAAAATGTTGGAGTCATCATTAACCTGTCAGGGACTTCTGTCCAGACCTTTATTATAGTACCCTTACATGAAGCTGAATAAAACATAGGATATTCAACTGAGTCTTTGACAAATGCATTATGTTTGCCTAATTTTCTCATTTGCCACAGAAGAGAGTTGGAATTATTCTTTCTGAGCAAATGAGTTTTAGCTTTTCTCATTACCTTTTCATCATCTTTAGCACAAAGATTGGGAGGAAGGGGCTTTCAGCAATTTTGGCTGAAAGTAAAATGATTAAAGGTTAAAACTGAGAGTAGGAGGGAATGTGCCACTGTTGCAGAGAAGTTTCCAGCCTGCTTCTGCTAGTCTTCACTGCATGAGGAGTTTAAGAGCAGCAAAAAACCGACAGAGCCAGAGAAATCCGCACCCAGGTAGTAGAATGGGCTGTTAAGGACAGACAGTGTGACTCACATAGGTTGATCTAACATAAATAACTTACAAATGAAGGGCTTATCTGTACTGAACTGTCACTTTTAGCCTTGGTTAAGTGAGTTTAGATCAGTCCGGTGAGTTAACTTTATGGCGACACTAGATCTGTAGTCTTACATGTTCTAAGGCAAATAGAAAGATGTACTATACGTCATGGGGCATCCCACGTACATGAATCTGTCATCTGACCTAAAGGACCATCCAGTCTCCTTCAGACCATCACATCTTCCACTGCACAGTGCCCTATATGTTGGAATTGAAAGAAACTGAGGTGAACAAACTCTGAGCATGCAGCTGCAGTATCCTGCTGATTAAAAATCCTAAATTAGAGACATGTCAGAAGCCTCTCGCACACCCTCCTCATGCCTAGACTGGATGCATACCATTCCTAGGAGTTGCACCAAGGTCATCACACTACTACCTAGGCTGAGTAGCTGCCGGAACCATACAGACTGAGTCACCACGCAGCTGGACTGTATACCTTGTCAGCTTTGCACTGCACGATTCTTGAAGGTCTTTTCCAACCTAGATGATTCTATGATCTGCTCGAGTACAGCAGTATGAGCCATGGCTATGAGCAGCAACAGAACACATCCCCCAAAAGGAAATCAGTTATTCAGACAAAAATGCTTTTTTGCTGACATAACTGTGTCAACATCAGGGCTTTCACAAGCTTTGTTTTTTTCACACTCCTATCCAGCTCAGCTTCACCAGCAAAACTGTGAAAAGTAGGCTAAATGCTCTGAGACAGCTAATTCTGTTTGCTTATATAAGAGCACTCAAAGATGTATGGCTGATCACAGGTAGCAAACATTGCAACATACAATAGCCCACAGGAGAAGGAAGACACTCCAGTTGGCAGTGTTGTCACGGAAGCGGGAGAAGCATTTGCTTGTGCGCCATGCAGAGTGTGGGCAGGGCTTCGGGAACTTGAAGGTCACCCTGGCACACCTCCACGCAGCACTGTTTGCCTCGCCCTAGTCTGCAGCTACGGGACAGCGGCCCAGAGGATGCTGGCCGTGATGGAGGCACACGTACGAGGTGCACGGAGAGCGGGAGGGCGGTGGGGGAAGGAGAGGACCCACTGCAGGCTGTCAGTGAGGCAGCCCTTCTGCACAGGGGCACGCACAGGTCCCCAGACTGCTCTTTGTCACACCGCGGATGAAAGCAACTTAAGGAAGGTGATGCCGCATGTGGTGTATATCCTATGGCAGACGACCTGTAATTCTTTGCCTGTACAATGTTAGAAAGCGGGGGTGGTGTTTTTAAAGATATTTTCTATACTGGAGCTAAGAATGGCAGGTTTCACAGTGAAGCTGTTGTTCAATTAAATGTGATTCAATGTGTTTGCAGATCTGACTGAGACAGGGAAGTAATAAAACAAAGACACTAAAACTTATCAGTAATTCTTGCCATTTCTTAATGACATTTCTGCTCTATGCCTTTGACCCTCTGATAATTCTACTTTGTTCTCTGCTGCTGTAACATTTAGAAAATAACTGAAAACTTTATGCCAGTTGCTAGCTTATCATGTTTGCTTTACGACAGCCCAAGACAAAGGCCAATGTATGATAAAATAAAAGTCCAACTCTATATTTAGACTCCTGAGTAAATGGCTTGAATTTTAAATGAACAGAAATTTGCTCTCTCACTGCTTTTAATAGAAACTCAAGGGTTCCTGAAAAATCAAGTCTTTTATCAAACTGTCAGATAAGGACTCAGGAACATAGCTTTTTAATGCAAATCACAGGCACAGGCCTTCAGCGAATGCTGTGTCATTAGTACAGCTATTGCAGGGTGGGGACTCCTTAGTACAGCCAGGGACATCATGAGAATATTTGTGTTTCTTCTTTCAAATGACTTTAGGGACAGCTTTGCATGCTGTTGGGCTGGCTTCGCAGCAGAGAACATATCTACCACTGGGGACTCTTGGCCCACCTACCAGTCAGGGCAGCAAGGGAGCGGGTTGCCTTGCTGGCTTCCCTCTTCCAGCACAGCCCTGCTTTCTGCCTGTGGGCTGGCACAGAGCATGGCCTTGACCACGCATGGTCTGTGCAGCAGGAACACGTCCCGAGTGGAACCCACGAGTGCTGGGAAAGCGCCTGTGGCAAGGCTGTGGCTGAAGGACTGCAGCTGCTCACTGAGCAAGCGTGATCATGCTCGTACACCAGTGCTTTGCATGGGCAAGGCTTTCACTTCTGAGGAGAGACAAGAGGTAAATCAATGGCAGACCTCTTTGGGCTATTGTAAGGGAATTTAGAGTTATACTGGTATGACCTTAGTTAAGTGAAAAACAGCCTCCCCTTGACACAGACGTGGAACCACAACAGTTGCACAGGCATGCAACTGTAGATCAGGCACTAGCCTAAAACTTCTTGGTGACTGAAGAAAGACTTTCATGCACTTTGGTCACATGACAGGATCATGCAGACTCAAAGCTAACAAAAGGAAATGCTTCATAAAATGCATAGTTAAATTCCGGAGCTTGCTGCCAATAGTGCTGTGGATGCCAAAAACACATTTTGAAAAATGATTTCACAAAGTCACGGCCAGATCTATTAAGGGCTATTAAACACCAAGATTTTAGGAAGCTTTTAGGAACCCACAGCCTGGCAAGTACACCAGAGAATTACCATTACGTGCTTGTCTTTTTCATACACTTTTCCCTAAGCATCTGCTACCAACCACCAATATAGAGGACTCTAGACTAGAGAAACATTTAGAGTGACCTACTGTGACCGTTTTTCATGTAAAATCTTTTATGTTGGTCCTAATATACCTTAATACTGAGGGTTGTCAACCACAGTGGTTCAGCAACTGCTTCATAAGCAGATGAGCCAGCCCGGCAGCCCATGCAACACCTTAGAGAGAAAGGCTCTAAATTAATGGGCAGACAGTCATGCCATGTTCTCCCTGGGTTAATTTATCCAGCTGTGGCCTACAAGAAGGAAGAACTTTTCAGACACTTAGTTCACCTGGTGCAAACACACCCTAAGGGGCTCACCCAGCTCAGACAAAAGATTGCAGCAGGCAAAGACCCTGATTCCACGTCTCCCAAGAGCTTTGCCAGCGCCCAGAATCACAGAATCAACTAGGTTGGAAAAGACCTCTGAGATCATCGAGCCCGAACACATCTGTTGTACTTCTCAGCTCAGGAGATAAGCACAGGGCAGGTCTGAAGGTGGTAAAACAGGCAAGAAATAATAATTACGCAGTAACCTAAAAGGAAATCGCAAACTTTTATAGATCAGCACATCATCCCCCACAAAAGTTTACAGTGCGCACCTCGCTTCGGCTGTCTTCTTCATTGGTGTGAGCAGTCCTCTCCACACAGCAAACTGAACATGCCTGGGAATCCTGATCCAATATTGGCTATTACACATAAAGCCAAGCTCCGTTTTACCAAGGAATTTGTCCCCTAAGCTGTAACATGGACTGTGCTTGCGTACACAGGTGAGGCAAAAACATGCAGTAACATGGTTAACAGAGAACTGCACTGTAACATGACTCCCTGGCACAGAGATCTGCCTGCGTAAATGCCATTTTGGGCATGATAGATGGAGGGAAAGGTTTTAATGCTGCTGCATTGTGCTACTGCATTGAGCTACTGCTCCCAAACTTAACAGATCCCAGACTGCTGTGATTCCTCAGTGTTTTGCCTGAACCACTGAGCCCTCTTACAACGTGCTACCGGCCACTGTCCTGTCCCCATGGGCAGGAAACCCCAGAGGTAACTCCCTGAGGAATACCAATGGGAAACCCAGTTTTAATTCCTGGTTCTGCCTCATGATTTTCTCAGCATCACTTAGGAAACCAAAAAGGTGACATCTTTGTGCCTCCATTTCTCTTCTGTGAAGCAAGGCTAACAGCAGCTTCTAACCCCCGGGAAGGTGAGGAGAATGCAAAGATGCAAGGGAAGCTGTGATGTGCTCAGATGTGGCAGTACCAGAGACC
The DNA here is from genome assembly GCA_013399475.1 of Chauna torquata. Lineage (NCBI taxonomy): Eukaryota > Metazoa > Chordata > Aves > Anseriformes > Anhimidae > Chauna > Chauna torquata. The sequence goes on along the minus strand of VXAL01010211.1, from coordinate 362,701 downwards.
ACTGCAGCACACAGGACAAGGTGAACCCCATGGATGGTGCCCATGGGACAGAACTAGGATGAGCTTCTCCCCTGACACTCTGGGCAGTTGGCCACAACTGAAGCTTACCCTGACTATGGAAGACCTGCGTGAGTTGAGGGAAATGCAGACTTTGTCTCTTCCAGCCCGCTCAGGCTTTGCCCTAGGAGGCCAGCAGAAGAGACGGCTGACCAGAGCCTCTGGGCAACTGGTCAGGACCTTGTCTAGGAGGGGGATTCTCCACCTCCCATCCAGAAGCCTCTTTGCATCAGGATCACAAGCATATTGTCTTGACACAGCTGCAGAGCCCAACACCACTGTCTCCCAGCTCCACTCCCTTGCTGGGAAGAAACAGTTTCTAAAGACTTCCCTGAATAACCATACAAATGCGTGTTACAGAACAGCTTGTTCTACCTCAAGCCATGCGGATATTTCATCTTGTGGTGGGCCTTGGAGGAGCTACTTAATCACCAGCTGCAGCAGGTATGAACTGTTTCCTGTTGTTGATTAAGGAAATAAAAGTCACCAGACAGAGATTTTCCTGAAGACCTTGGGTGAAGCTCTTCCCTTTTGATTGCTCTTCACTGCCTTGCTTTGCCAAGCCTTGTTAAGGCTTCTCCATTGTTCTTCATGCGCTGTCAGTCAATCATGATTGCCTGTACACACTGGCAAGCTTTGCAAAGACGAATATGCAATTGAGATCCTTAATTAACGCCATGTAACATTCAGATATATTCACTGGGGAAGGGACATGTGAAAGGAATTGAGCAAGAAACCTAGCAGAGTGGGGGGAGGGGGGTGGACACCTTCCAAGGATTTTATCTGCAGAAAGATCTAATTAAGCTAGAATAATATGCAAGCTCGCTTAAAAAGAAAATGAACATCAAGACAAGCTGAAGCTAACAACCAGCTGTCTCCTCTTTGAGAGTTAAACGCATTAGCTCCAGAGGCAGAAAAGAAAGAGAAAAATAGGCTTAGGATTTGTGTACCTTAAAACAAGTGAAATCCACACCCCCTGGTGTAACACTGCAAATCTTCCACTTCATTTGCATCACAGGGGCAGGTCTATTCACTAAAAGGGAACGTCCCTCTATTTGCCACTCTTGCCACAATAGGCTTTGCTGCCTGCTGTTGACAAACCTAGTCCTGCCCTTCCAGGCGCCAATGGCACTTTCTCTCCAGCCCAGCACAGCCCAGCCCAGGCTTCCTCCCCTGGCTTTGCCGCCTAGGGGATGGCTGAGAGCCGACACTGAAGGCAGGGTGACCAACAGGCAGGTTATCTTGGATCTAGGACTGAGGGAAGATGATGCTGCATTGGTCACAGAGACGTCACATGGAAGAGAAATAGTTTAAACTATCAGATAAAAATATAAAATGGTCTTTAGATAGCAGTGATTTCAAATGTGTCTATGAGAGTTTGGCACCTAGGTGACCTTCTTATGGAGCTGGGCACTTCGTTCTTCTAGGGTGTGTCTACACTAGAAGGGTTTTTTTCGGCATATATATATTGCTAGAGCCATGACAAAAATATTTCAGTAATAGAGATGCCATTCATACCACTGAAGGAGTTATTTTCTCAGCTACCTAAATAGACTAAGCTTACATTTTTATTTTTGCAAGCATAAATGAAATCATGTTAGGGCCAGCACTGATATGAGTTGGATGTGTATTCTCCCAACTAGTATAGCCAGGCCAGACAGCAAGAATTTTCAACGCAGACTAATTCGCATGCACGTTATCAGTATCATCATTACACTTTACCCAGTCACTAAGGGAAAAACAAACCTAGGGAAAAGCATTCACTCCAGTATAAGAAGTCACACAGCTCTGCTGAAGTGCCAACAGTAGTAACTCAAATTCTCCCACACTTTATTTTACTTTCCCATTCAGTGGTCTGTCCTCAGATGTCAATACCTTAAGGATGTCAATGGTTCCTTTATGGCTGGGAAGTCTCTACCTTTGTCTGAGCTTTACCAGAAAATAAATTTATACCCATGAACTGAAAACTTCATTAAATCACAGTCAAATCTGCATGCACTGCAAGAAAATGGAGAACCTGAACAGCCCTCAAAACACAAACCAATGCAAAGTGCTTGGATTCCCCAGCACTGGCTTGTCAGGGATGCATAAATTTATTCCCAAGGAAATACAGGGTTGTTGGTCCAGATGAAGACACAGATCAAAGAGCTTTCCCTCACTGCTGCAGTTGTCTATGAAACAGACATGTAAAGCATTACATTATTATACACAGACTTGCTCGTATATTTGTTCTCCCCTCTTCCTTAGTTGAGAGGTGGAGGTTAAAAGTGTTTCTATAGCTCAGGAATCAAGATTGTTTTTGCTTAGATGTAGAGCAAATCAAAGGATCAAGTTTTTCAGCAGACCTACTGTCTTTGGAAGGCAAAGGATATATTGCTGTGATATGACTGAAAAGACCAAAACAATTTCCTTGCCCTTCAAAATCCATTTGAACCCTCTCGGGTCTGGCTGAGATTTAACCACTCTAGACAACTTACCAGCCTGTTCATGTGGGCAATGCACCGAGAACTCAACAGCAAAGCAGGGAGTAAGAATTCCCAAATGCCCTAGTTCAAACCTTCTCTAATGGACAACACAATCTATCACAATTTCCTCTAGTGGAGGGCAGTGGGAGTGGACTGGTCAATACCCATCAGAGTATATATAGATAAAAATGAGATAAAAAGTATATAGAGATGTGGAGGTCTTAATTATATTAAGAAAAGGAGAGTGCAGCCACTAAAGCCAAGCAGTTTTTGAATACAAGGCTGAGCACTCCAAGTGCTGGAAGATTCTTAAACAGAAAATTAATTAAAGAACAAGCAGGATAACAATGTATTATTGTATACTTTATATGCACATGCATAAGGCCTGTGTTATTCTTTAAAAAAGGGCAAATAGCCTATGAAGAAAATAAGCAGCTACAAAGCAAGATCTGGACTCATAACTGACTCACCAACACAATTACCTCCCTTCCCCCCAGTTTTATTTGGGAGAAATTATCTGAAATTTCTTCAGATTTTTTACTGTGGCTTCTCAGGCTTTTCTAATGGCTCATATTTTAGCTGCAATATAGCGTCTCTAGCTTTCTAGTTGAGTAATAATTTGTTTTGGTGAAGAGAACAAACATGGCCTGAGAACAGACTGCAACCTCCTCCAGTCAAATTCACAAATGTAATTCTATGGCTTTTGTCTCCTGCTGCAGTCTGCTGCTGACAAAATATATTATTATATATGTGATTATTAAGGTAATCATAAAATATGACATATTGTTTGATTTTGTTACTAAAACAATAAAGACCCCCCCTCTGATTGGCAAATACCATCTTTGTCTACACTACATCTTTGTCAGCTCTGACTGGCAAAACATGTCTTTCTCATCAGTGGCATACCAGGATACTTTATCCCGGGTTTTACCCATACACTCAGGAATGTTTGACATGACTATAAATAATTCAGCCCTGACACATAGTTTTTCAAAGACTCAGTCTCAGTTATAATGCAAGATAAAGCAAAGTGCCTGGTAGGAAGCAGGGAGCATGAGAACCACGCTCCAACCATTTTCTTCACCTGAGTGACTCTACAATGAAGATGGCAATTCTGAAGACACCTCTTTGTGGGAAAACACCCAGCTGAGAAGCTGGAACTGGCAGAACCAGTGGAAAATCCCCGGTACAACACACAGCCTCTGATGGGAGAGCCAGTGCCAAACAGTTAACACATTCCTGGCCTAAAGAGATTTCCTTTCCACAAGTCCTGGCTTGCTGAGGGCAGGATGATCTGAGACAACATGCTTACAGGCCACCTCTCTCACTGGAATGAACTGTGGAAAATAGGGGTTAAAAAAATAAAATCTGTGGTAAGGGAGTGGGAAGATCGCCTGCTCCAGGGACACAAGCAGCATGTGAAGAAGTCCAAAGAAAAGGGACCCTAGGAGAAGTTTTTTGCACTTGTCCACAGCATCAGGGCCTTGAGACAAAAGGAATTCAAAAAAGAAAACCAAACAACCCAGTTTGCCTTTGCCCTTCCAGTGCAATACAAGTGAAGACCAAGTCTCAGTTCAAGGCTTAGGATTTGGTATTTCTTCTTGCTCCAATGAGGCTTCCTCGGTTTAATTGTTAACTCCAGAGTAGGAATCTCCTGCTGAAGCCTTGACTGGCAGAAGAAAGGGGCCAACTGCCCTTGCCTAGTGCTCTTTGCATCATTTCATGGCAGTCCTTGGAGCAGGAGTAGAAAAAGCTGCCCAGGCTAGGACCACAGATCTCTGGCCCCCTGCACGGCTGGACTCTGCCCAGGCCTACCAGCGCACTGCCACAACACAAAGCGCTCAGCCAACGTGCCCCGCCGTGCTGACTGCTGTGCATTTAGGCAAATCCCTGTCAGCCAGGCAGAAACGCCCCAGCGGGGAAGTGTGGCTGCTGCTGGAGGCCACGGCCATTTACAGCAGCATCACCTTTCCTTCTGGAGTTCAAGGAGAAAATGCTGCAGAACGGGACTTCCCCGTTGGCTCTTTCCACTACCCCTCAGGGCAACAACTTGGGACAGCAAAAGAGAGTGCAGTGAGAGTCACTTTTCTACAAGGACACTGCTCCCCTGCAAACCAGCCTGTAGCACGTGATCGTGCACACGCAGCTGGAGGCTGACATAAAGGACCTCCTCCGTCCTTCCGCTCGGCCTTGTGGAGGCTCCCAATGCCCCAAGGCTGCACTGCTGCCCATCTGGTCGCCCAGGCTGCCCCACTGCCGGGCCCACCACCAGCACATGCTCTTTCCTGCTGGTTCTGACGCCCTGCTGGCTTTCCAGTGCCCACATAGCAGCATGGGGTCCTTGGTTGGCGGGAGCCTGCTCCCTCGCCCGCGTGGCCCATCCTTGCCTGGGCAAGGAGCCCGAGGAGGCGCGGGATGCCAGTACCCAGTGGCTGCCATGCCCTGAGGAGGCGCCGGAGGAAGCACCCGCACCGGTGCCGGCAGCCCGCTATGCCGACCAAACCAGTTACACCAGCACCACCGTCCTCCCAGCCCCCATGCCGAGCTGGCGGGGACATGAGGAGGCCTCCGGGCAGATGAGGGGTGGGGATGGGACCTGCGGAGCTGCTATGGCTGCTTCTCAGGTGCTAGCCACAGGGCACCTCGACCCACGTGGTTTGGGGCCAGCCATTCCGGCCGCTTCGTAACATTTCAGGTTGAAGTTGTAGCATAAGCAAGGCTTTAAATGCACCGGTCCACAGCATAGTTAAGCAAGGGCCACCTAAGAAAACAAATGTGAAGCTCTCCATGCGGCCATAGCTATTCCTGTGCCTCCCTTTTTCCACAAACAGTACTGTTTTGAACCCCTGCTCGTAACAGCCTTTTGCCATCTTTCAGCCTTGGAGATCTTTCCAAAGCTCCAGTAAAATTTCCCATGTCTCCCACCTAGCTCCCTTCAAGTTTCTCTCTTTAGTGCAACAGGAAGCCTGTCTTTTCCTTTACTGCACATCCCCATCCCATAGGCTGGGATCACACATTCATCTCTAGTTCCTGTCCATTTCTTTTGCTTCCTCCCTGCTCCATCTTCTCCTCATTCCCTGTTCTATGGCCCTTCTTCTTCATTTTTCCCGGTTCCAGGCAAGGCAAAGCAAAGCAGAGATTTCTGCTGTGGACTCAGTGGGGCTGGGACAAATGTGCTTCTGGCTGGGGACAAGGTCCAGAGAGAGGAGAGGAGACACGAAGCCTGACTGACCAGGCATTTTTTTCCAGGGCAAGCTTTTCTGAGGACTGACACAGTAGGTGGGTGGAAAGCAAATGGCTTTCAGAGAGAAGCAACCAGTGTTTCACCAAAGGTGAGAAGACGCAAGCACAACTAGGCCAGGCCAGATGTGAGGCTCCAAGCCCTCCTGTACCTCCCATCCTTTCCTCCACTCCTGCTTGTGATTCTGCCACCATGAGCCCCAGACTGGTTCCTCATGCTGGGAGACATCTAGCTTACACTATGTAGTGGACTTTTCATAAGATGCCAAGATACTTCACTCATCCTTGCAACACACGTGGCAACACTGCCTTGACGATGCTCCTGCCCCGGCCTGCAACTCACCTAGTATCGGCCGTTGTGCAAGTGCCTTCAGGAAACCCCAAAGCATTCTTCCTGTGAAGCCAGCACGGGACTGAAACCAGGTCAGGTCCTGAATGTGGATCACTGCTTTGGAGGGCAGTGTGCAAGCAGCTGCCTGAGCCGGTGCTGCTCTGATGCTTGCCCCTTCCTCCCCATGCACCGCTGAGCCGCACTCCTTGCAGCATTTCAAGCTCTTCCCAGGCAGCCAGGTGAGGGCTGTGCACCTTGGTAGAAGGTCTCAATGCTGGTGAGCTTACTCCTGACACGATTCAAGTCACAGTGGGACAGAAGCGAAAACCTCGCTTGCTACCTGGGAGCTGCTGCCAGCCGTTGCAGCCCACGTTGCTGACGTGCCTGGGACAGCCCAGGCTGCTCACAAGGCAGACCTTGCAAGCATTGCAGACAAAACATGTTCCAAGCCGTAACTTGTTGCAACACCTCCAGGGTTACAACCTAAATCCGTGGGCATGCATTGTGAAAACCAGGCAGTGAAAAGTGGCGAGAAATCAAACTGTGTGTGAGTGTCTAGGTGGCTCCTGTGTGCTGTAATAGCCTCTTCACCTCCCTGTGCTACTCCCGTTGACCTTGACTTCAGTGAGAAGGCTGCCAGCATAAATTTCACACAGACTAGCAGTGCTCAGCTGTCAAATTCCAGTCGGTGACTGCTGGCGGGCTGAGCGAAATGAGTTTTAGGCCTCAGTGGGTCACATCTTGGTTGCAACAGACCCAAATTAGCTGCTATGGGGCTAAGAATTAGAACAGGCAACCCAAGAGAAAGGACAAGGATCTGGGAGGCTTTGGCATAACTGCTTGCATTGCCACAACCTGACATGTAACCATGCCCAAGCCACATAGCGTTTACGCCCCTCACCTCACTTCACTGAAATCAGGGCAAGAGCTGTTTCAGCAGGGTACTGGGGGCTGGTACTCTGAGGCCTGTGTGGAGTTTCGTGATGTTATAGGTGACAGTGGCCCCAGAAGGGTCCAGAAGAAAGAACTAGCTGGCGCTGAAACCTGCGCCTTTCCTGCAGGACTGCACCTGCACTCCCATGGACCTGCACTCTCATGGCCACCTAGAGCAAATGCAGGACAGGCACGTTTGATCCAGCTCTGCCTGTTCTCCACATCCCTGTGAGTGAGACAAAGCTTCAGGCACCAGGTCTGTGAACAAGTTAACTCTCATCGATGCTATATTTGCTTTAAAAGCAGCAGCATCTGTTTTTTTCTCACCTCCTCCCTCCCCTGAAGTTCCTTTCAGGTAACAGGCTATAGCCAAGGATTCCTCAAGATGTTAACACAGGAAATCTTGCCTTAAAGAAGGCTGCTGTTGTTAGGACGTGTAGCATAAATGCTTCCACTGCTGTGTACTCCCTGCCTGTTCCCAACCGCTCTTCTGCTTCACGGCCCCTCTCCCACTTGACAGGCTGCAAATGAGGTCAAATGCTCTGGAAGTGGTTTGCAGCACTTTTCCTGTATGTAATAAAAGCCCCAAATGAAAGCATTTCTCAAGTCAGCACTGTATGAGCAAAGATGCCTAAGCTGCAGTGTTGAATTAAAGGCAGTGTTGATCAAACCGCTGCAGTTGACTGACTTTGCACAGACAAAGCAGACCAGTGAAGTCTCTGAGGTGGTCATTCAACACTGTAAGGACCAATCAAGATGCCCTTCTCTCACACATCTGAATGGCAGGTTCAGTTAATGATAATCCATGACTTATATTTGCACGGTCCATCCATTCCATAGCAGCTTTCTAGCACCAAACAGGAAGGCTACACATACTGCTCTCTGGCTAAGGAGAAGATTGTATAACCTACCAGATATGCAACTAGAGGGCATGTAAAATTGAGGGAAGGGAAACTAAGTCATAAAATCTGGGACTTGGCAATGGTGCAAAGATAACACACTGAAAAGAAAACATAAATCCATGCAATTAGAACTAGTACCCAAAGAGTCCAGACCTCACAATTGCACATCTCATGGAAAACATGGCTGGTAGCATGGATTTTTCTAGCACTGTCATGGGCCTTTCCTGCTTCAGATATAAGATTGCCACCTACTGACCAATCCTCCCTACTTTAGGTAATACCTACATCCCAACCTTCCCTCCTAACACTCTCCATTCCCCTCCCATTATCAGCAAGACTCCACTTCATTTATTTTGCGATATCTGATCAGATTGCAACCAGAGGTCATGTAACTGTACAGACCATTAAACACCATTTCACTTGGGTAGATGCAAATGGCTCCATTATACTGAAGTCCCATTACTCACACACCTCACCTTAAGCATTGGGCTATCATCTGAGCAAGGCAGTAAAGGCAATAAAAATGCAGCCTGACCAAGACATGGTTCTTGCTGGGGAGATCTGGATATGGGAAGTATTTCCAGATACTTCCAGATCTGTTCTGCTTAATGTACAATGGGAACATATTGCCAGCAGCTAGATTTACATGTCTGGGACTAGAATATTTGGACACCTGTTGTTGGTTTGTGGTACCCTGCCCCTACCTGCCAAATGTAGAGCACAGGCTTTTAAATGACTTCTTATCCAAATGCATGTGAAAAGAGTATCCCTGCTGGAAACTTCTCACTGTAGCACAGTTATGTTCATGCTGGAAAACCCACCTATCACTACCCAATAAACCAGAAGAGTCATCTTGGAGGGATTATTCTCAGCAAATGTCCAAAACCAGCAGATATTGCAAGAGGGTAGAAGGTCACGTAACACCCATGCTACAATGCTCAGAATTCTGAGTCCTGTTTGTTACCTACAACAAGCCAGCCACTTTCTGACATCCTTTTTTGCTGCTTACTAGGCAGTTTCTAATTCATGCAGTGTTTTTTTAGCCACTATTTTGCTGAGTATTTCATACATTTTTGAGGCCTAGTTTTCCTTCACAGAGCTGGGGTAGCCGCATTGGGCTAAAACCTGTGCATTTCTGAGTTTTCTCTCTCATTTCAGTCACAGACCCTGCCTCTGACTCAGAGTGGTGCTTCTGACAGGAACCCAGAGAGGGTGGAAACAAGAACAGATAGCATCACACCCTCCTCACGTGGGTTGTGGTGCAGAGCAGAGACAGAAGATGAGGAAGAGTCTGTTGGCGAGGGAGAGGGTTCAGCTGAAACTAACCTGCATCTTGGTGATTCCTCTACTCTAATGGGGTGCTGAAGCATGGGTATGACCAGCCTCTCCTCTCATACCGGGATCCAAACTGGCTATTACTAGTTCTTAACTATTGCAAGCATGAGCTGTCTGTCCTAACCTCCCAGAGCTGGAGACAAAGCTGCCCTAAGAGGCAATTAATGCTGTCGGGCAAGATGAGGGCAGGTTAGAATGGTAAAGGTCATGCACAGAGGGCACTCTGCCCTGACTGAGGGTGATGCTATGTTTGTTTCCCTCTGGAGAGCGGCATTAAGGAGAAGTCAAGCACAGGCCACTTAGAGTAACTCTGAAACAGTGGTGGAAAGCTGAATAGCTTTACTGGAAAGGAGGGATAGAGAGCTTAAGGACTTTGACAATAAACAACTGATCCTCTGACCTGATTCAAAACCTGGTCTGGTAAGAACGGATGGTGACTCAGCCTCGGAGGACTGATTAGTACTCTGCATGCCCGGATGTGCTGGCCTCGATCTGGTTCTTCAGAGATACCTGTGTGATGAAGAGCTCCTCGTATCTGGCACATATTGAGAGTTTTAGGAGGCCACTAGGCTGAAACTGCATTAGACACTTACTATTACAGTCAATACCTTTCAGCTGGAAAGGCCTGATGGTATGCATCAAGCTGTCCTTGGTATCCCAACCTACGCAAGCTGGGACAAGAAGCCCCATACATAGAGGTGTTACGAAGCTCTCCTTAGAAAGGCTCCATGTGCATGCGGATGTCCTCGAAATGTGGTTGAATGCTTTTCTTAGGTGCCTACAGCTTAGTTCCTTCACTCCTCAGTGTGCTGCAGCTTTTAATAAAATATCTTCCTGCCTCACTGGTTGCAGTTTCAGATCTCACTCTTAGTCTCCACCAGACAAGGCATGGATACTGGTGTAATGTTGTAACTAGCAAAGTTCAGTAATGCACTTGCAGTTTGTTTTCCCAGGTAGTAATAATGAGCCATACCAGCAAAAAAAAACCCTCCTGTTGCTGCTTTAGCCTGTATCACTGCACCTACATTAAAGCTTTTGCTGATTGCAGTTGCCCAGAGGGAGGAGAGGGAAAGAAAAAGTATTTTCCGCATTCCTAATAGCTCTATAATTTCCTAGTAGGAGATAAGGCTGGGTCATGTCATTGACTGCTTAATTCAGGACATCCTGGGGTTGATGGGAGGTAGGTAGAGGCAGGCTACCCATTCCGTGCATGGGACAGAGCCTCACAGAAGAAAAGGAGAGCCAAAGCCCACACAGGACTGAATCTACACCAGGAAATCATTTTCCTCTTTTCAGCAGAGCTATTACGGTGGAGATGAGCTCTAGTATGAGGCAGGAGCAGCTGTTTTTAATGCTGTGTATTTGTTTACATCTCTTTGATTAAAATGCCAAAACAAACTGTTGGAAGGAAATAAAGTCCTGGCTACTTTCTGGCTAAGAATACAAAGAGCTCCTGGTCAACACCTCCAGTCCATCAAGAAAGACCTCCAGCAACCACACTCAGTGTTCGTGACAGTTCTAAAGGTAGAACATCATTTTCAAAAACCTACATGTTTTCAAACTTTCCCTACACACCCTAATACAACAAAACAAGAGGAAATTTCTCCGTGTTTCCAGATGACAATTCTTTGTCTCAACAGGGGAAGCAGGAAGAGGAAATTGAAATACATTACATTGGGAAACACTGAATGCAATATTTACCTGTCTCGTTACATTGGTCTTCTTTCAATATTCTTTGCCTCTTCTTCTGCTAGTTAGCTTTCTGCCTGATATCTTACATAGGAGCACTTGACTCTTAATTTGGGAACCAGGACTGTAGTATACTCTAGCTTTGCCAAGGCCTGCCTGGGGAAAACGAAAAAGGAACAGCGTGTCATTTTGCACCTTCATGTTCTTCTTGAGCTTTTGCTATCTCAGCTTGTTGCACCTCACAGTTTGAATAACCCTGCTCAGCAGCCTACTAGAGTCATGGGCCAGGCACGTGCTCTTGAAGGGATTTTCCCTTTGCTCTTGCTCTGAAGTCAGAGTATGTGGGCATCTGGGTGCCTCTGGGTTTCTATAACTCTGAGAAACACCTGGGGTTTAGAATACCTAATACCTCAATTTGTTATGGAAATAAAGCACATCCTTGCTGGATAAGGATGCTGTTTGCAGCTTTACACCACTTGTTGAGTCAGAGGGAGGAGAAGGAGGAGGAGAAGGAAGAGAAGTTAGGTTAACATGTGTGCTTCTCTGTCCCAGTTCTTTTGATAATGGTCCTGGGCAGCTGACTGCGCCCTTTCTGAAGCACATGGAAAACGTCGGGAGACTGCTTCTGGCAGCCTGGCTGAGGCTGTCTGCACTGCTGCATGCAGAGGAGCGCACGTTTCACAGAAGTATTTTTAGTGCTGGGCGCTGACAGACCTGGAGAGGGAAGGCACCTTTCCAGAAGCTGCGCTGGGCAAGCGCAGGGCACCGATCCACCCCGTTCCTCTGCCAAAGTGCTGCCAACTTGGAGGGAAGCCGTCTCTTGCAGCAGTGAGCACACTGCTCACCCGTGTGCCCAGGCTTCCCCTTTCCTTCTGCCCCTCCGCACCGCTGGCAGTTTTGGGGCCACACACACCTGCCCGGCAGGAGCCCAGCCCAGCCAAGCAGGTCGTGCCTGCGGGTCCCCAGCCAGCCCACGCAGGGCTCGTACCAGAAACCTGGCTCCGGGCCGCTGAGGAGCGTCCACCCCTCCCAGGAAGAGAGCTGATTTTTTTAATACCGTTTCTATTGTTCGGGAGATTAAGGACGTGGTTGAGGCTTGTGGCGTTTTTCCTCTGGGATCTAATTAGGGAGGAGGAACAATGAATCCGTATACTCATTAACTCTTCAGAATCCAAAATACATCCAGACACAAGAAATGCTGCAGCAGAGGTTTATCTAGCCCCCTGCCCCAGCTCTTACAGCGGCTCATACCACGTGTCCTGGGAGATGGTAGGACACAGGAAAATACAGTGATACTTCTTGGAGGCACCTTGTCAGCCTCCAGCACTACCCTGTGCCAGTGGCAGTGTGCCACTAACAGGATGATAAATGTTACAAATTATCTACATATTTTTACGAAGGGAAGTTTTGCAATATTTGGTGTTTTCCTTCAAGCTGCAGTTCCTGGTATCAAGGGGTTGCATAGGTGCTTTGATTGAAGGGAAATGGGATTCAAGCTGTCACGACTATATCCAAAAGCCTGAAAACATAACTTGTCTGTACACCAAAAGCACCCATATCCAGAAGGCATAAAAAAGTGGTTTTTTTTTCTACGCATTTAATAATGCTTTATTTCTAAATGTTGAGGGCCTCTTCCTTGATGACTAAACACCTGAGAATAGTAGCAGTGCACACAAATACCTTTTCTTTGCACAAAGATATGCGTTTTTTCTTGACATTCACACCACCTTGGCTCTTCTTTTCAGAGAGAGCAAGCACCTGGCACTCTCATAATCTCCACTGAACCCTCTGCCTACATCGTGAGCAAGAGTCTGAAAACACTCAGATACCCAAAAGCAGACCTACAAGTAAAAAAATAAAAATCAGCTTTGAGGCCACCTACAGATGTACATAAACCTAGCTAGAAGAAATACTGCTGACATGCTGTGCAGTAGATGACTCTTTTATGGCCACTAGTACATCTTAACTAGGCAACTCACTATTTACTAAATCAAGTTACATATAAAATAAAAAAGTTGCATGGAGAAGACTGCAATATGTTAGATTTCTCATGCACCTTTATTCATCTAATCTATACTCTGTCCCAACTCCAGCAAGAGCTGCTAACATTTTAAGTCCTTCAGTTGAGACAGATGAACATTTAGAAAGAACCAGCTGAGAAAAGTTTCCTTTGTGTCTCCCTTGCAAATTACACTGACATGTAGTATTTGATCTTATTCTACTAGCTGCTCTGGGGTAGTGTGTCCCATGAGAATACAGAAGGAGCTTCTGCACCCAGGACAGAGGCAGGCTTTCCAGCAGAACAAACTATGCTTCTAAGATCACAGACTATGAAACCTCAAGAAATAGTCTGAGGTATTTTACAGGACATTAGTACTACTAATTACCTTTGTTCTCTGGTAGACTTAGACGTGAGGGTTTTTTTTGTTGTTTCTTTTTTTTTTTTTTGGAAGGGGAAGTAAATCACAACGATACATTTAGGAATGCTTTACAGTACACTTTGACAGAGAACACATGTAAATGTACTAGCGAGATTTACTGACATTCAGCTGAGAGCAGCCGCACAACTTATTTCCCATTTTGCCACTTGTAAATAATGCAGTTATCCCCTGTCCCTTGTTTTCAGATACCTGCATATGCTAGTTTTTAGATAGCCAGGTATCATCATGCAACATTTTACTTACGGTGGGCTTTGTCAATTTTGCAATGCATCCAGTTGGACCAGCACAGGTTGACAGGTCTAGCTCTTTCACAGCAGATTTCTTGCTGGGTGCCTTTCTCCATGACTGGGCAATGGGAAACCAATTTCTCCCTGGAAATCAGTAATACTAGGGGACATGAAAGGGACACAGAATTTTCCAATCTTAAAATTGTTACCTTCAGGATTCATTAATGACAGAGGTTAATACTGGCCTATATTTAAATCTTGCAGCCTTAACTGTGACCTCTTCCAAAACACAGCCAAAGTGAATGAGATCCTCCCCTCATCTCTGAAAAGATAAGACAACATTTGAATGTTACTTAATTAATCTGAATACCAAGTTTTTCCCTTTCTAACTACTACGTTGTTCAACTCTAGTTATGCAAACTGCTGTTTAGGTAAAGCAATCTATTGTATGCACTGGCAAGAATTATATAAAAAAATTACAATTCTTCTTTCATTAAATTTTGTAAATGAGCTTTCACATAGTTATTCCAGGAAATCTTGTAAAACAATGATCGTGCACTGAAGAAAAGGAAAGATGTCTTTAAATAAATCCAATTTTCATGAGAAAACAAGCTTTGGAAATTATTTTTGAGCATAAATACTCAAAAAATCTACAAGTATTGTTTGTGCAAAAATGACACGGGCAAATGGAAGAACTTCTATTTGTCATTATCTCACACAACCTTCATTTAGGCAATAGGATCCTCAGCTAGTAATATAGGAAGAATTTGGAAAGGATGAGGTTAAACTTTTAATTGGTTGTTTACTGTTTCAATTCCAGGCAGCATTTATGTATCTGCTCAACATTGGAATGGCTTAGGAATAATACTGGGTGTACTGACTGTAAACAGGCTGCAAGTTACAAGCCTATGAACAAGCCATGGTCTGATGTAATAAATCACAAGTCAAACGCTCTTGTGGTTTGTGACATCATGGGCACTCAAAGCTCTATTTATAAACTGTGTTGTGCACTGTCAGAGTATTGCCAGTTCAGAAATGCCTGCTAATTAAAATGTTTAGGATTCTTTTCTTATGGTCTTTCTTAGATACGGTGACCTATTTACAGCAAATTTAAAACAATACAAAGACAGGATTGCTTGTGGCCACAGTTCATGTGGGGCCAGGCACCTGCATTCAAGGGAAGCTGGTGGAGCTGAGTGTACAGGAGCCGGGCCACCAAGCTATCAGTTTTGCTCTTTCAAAAGTAGTTTTTCTTCCCGCTTCACTAAGGTGATCTGAAACACCAACAAAGAAATATTTGAAGAGTGCAACGAGGAAAACAAAGAGAGGGTGAGTGAAGATAAGATGACGAGAAGGTGACTGAAAGTGATCTTAATGGGTGCAAGGCTGGAGGAGACAGACCCTCCTGTTAATACTCTGCTATCCCACTTGTGCAGTTTAGAACTTTTCCCACCCATGCCACTGTTTGTTGTCGCTTTCAAGGGTCAAATTTTTCTTCTGCTGTAGCACAGAGTAAAATAGGTTTGCCTACATCTGCTTTGGATGTAGCACCTCAAGCTGCTCTAACACAACTGCAAAGGCAGCTGGAGCACTTCTGGGGGCTGGGAAAGGCAGTGCTTGAATCGCAACCGCCCTGGTGACCAGTCAGAAAATATAACCCTGATGAGGGAAATGCTGAGCCTTAGTTCCTATAGTCTGCTTTATGAGCAGCAAACATCAGTTGCATCTGCTGACCCATTTATTAAGATCAGGATCAACTAATTCCCAAGATCAGTCCCTCACACAGAGGCCAGGGCGGCAGTGGAGCAGCGCAGGCAGCTGCCAGCACAAGGGCACTGTGAGGTGGCTGGGGAACGTCTCCGGGAAAACTGCCCTGTGTGTGCAAGGCTTTAGAGAGCAAGATACCACAAACACTTCTAATCTGACTGACGAGAGACACCGCAAAATCCTCAGCCATACTCACTGATTGATAAAACAGACAACAGGAAAAGAGATTTAAGCAAGACAGGAAGAGAGGGTATTAGCAAGCCTCTGAGTTTTATAACTATTTAATTAAATCAGAGAAAGGTAACAGCTGTTTAGTTAACACCAGTGTCCCCATATAATGAGTGCAATTATGCTGAAATACATTATTTTGTTTACATCAGTTTGGCTGTGCCTTCCCTCAGTGTTCAAGACATTTACACTGCTAAGAAAGCACACCAGCTGAACACGTCACCAGCTGCTCCCCTCCATCTGCTCCCAGGTCCCAGCTCTCGTGGGACTCTCATGATGGCCAGCACATTGCTGTGGCTAGGAACTGGTCAAAAAGCCCAATATTAAAATTCGTTAGGGAAAGCAGGACACCTTCCTGGTACTAAGCTGCACAAAGGGTTACTGTAGTTTTAATTAGCAGTATTGCTAAAGCCAATCTCCTGTTATCAGCAAGGTAATCTTTGGATACCTAGCCCTACAGCTGGGGGAAAATGGACATCCCCAGGCACAAGCTTTTTCTGTGTATCTGTCTGCACTGGAAGACCAACCTATGCATATTTTTTGTACGTGCCTGATTTTTACAAGAACTGGCTGGCAGGACTGCCATTGAGGCCAGTGGACACTATTGTTAAGCACTTCACAAGAGGAAGTCCACCTCTCTGGTACAAAGGCGTTCGTATTTCCAGCTAAAATTACAGGCAAAAGGACAATCAGCAACAGCCAAAGAGCTAAAAATCAGAATACTTAAGTAAATCCTGTATGAAATATGCATGATACAATTTCCTTCTGCTTTCAGGATCAACTTACTAATTGTAATTAGATGAATTGTTAGGGTAAAGCCCATTTCCTGGAGGAACTTGTAAAGGATTTCCTAAAATAGCCCTCTGAAACTTCCAGGCCTCTTTCATGTCCTACCAAACAAAATTATAAAGCAGCCAAGTACTGGTGAAGCGAGAGAGTCCCCTCCGTTTCCCTGCTTCAGAAAGGCAGAGGTGGTGTTCTCCTGACCTGACTGCTGCAGTTTTACCCTTGAAATGACCCCTGTATTTCACTGGCATATAATGCAGGAAGTAAGCACGAGTGACTTGTGGCTGGTGTGATAACGAATCTCTTAATGAGCATTGCTGCTGGGGAGAAGCTCTATCAAGGAAAAGTGTCCTGCTCTTGGGCTTGACCTCAGTCCCTCTTAGTTTCCGAAGATTGCTTGCAGCCAGGACTGACGTCTTGAAGCTAAAAATTCCCGGTATCCAGCGGTGCTGAGTTCGTTCTTGGCGTTTCCTAAATGCATCCATCCCCATATAGCAGACTCTGCTATCTCAAGGCTCAAAAGGGAAAGCAAATGCCTGGGACCTGCAAGGCGGGCAGGTCAGGAGCCTGGTTAACAAGCTGCAGTTGGGCACCACTGACTGTAGATAGTGACCAGAAGCTGTTCCCAGCTGGCAGCCGTTCAGCTTCCTGTGTGACATGAGTCAGTGGCCTGGGGCCAGGGACCAGTGAACAAAGTACCCTCAGTACAGAAAACAGAGATGCCAGGGACTGGGTGGCTTAGCAGAAGATGGGCTCTTCTCTGGGTTTTGAGACACAGCCTCCCACTGCTGGGGCAGCAGTGCTGTTCAGGCTTTTTAACTACTGGGAGCACGAGCAGAGGACAGTGGGTTTAAGGCTATTTGGAAATTTTCATTAGGGCTGAGGTGGGCATACAGAGAAGCAAAACTTTACTGCTGGCTTGCTGATACTGCTATCCCATCCTCTTCACAACTCCACCGGAGATTTATAATCCTGAACAGCAAGTGCCAGCCCATTGGAGGCGTCTGCCCCTTACCTCAGCAGGGAACGCCCAGTAGGTCCGGTTTAGGCACCGGAACTGAGCACAGTCCTACAGAAAGCAGAGGAACCCTGTCTCCAGCCCAGCCTCTTGCACCCTCTTCTCCGTTACGCGTGGACACAGCGTTCCAGGCCTGAACATGAGACTGGGGACACCTTCAATTTTATGCAGCTTTCTCATTTTTGTGAGGCCTAAAATGCCACACCTAGAAATTTCTGAGACAGGAGGAGTTAGCAATTCAAATAAGCAACCTGATATTCAAAGCAGTTGTCTCTGACAGATTCGAAGTCTTTAAAACAAGGTTGTGCAGGGACACGAGTGAAAACACTTGGATTAATGAGAGAAGTGAGTAACAATAGACTTAATTAATCAATAACCACACAGACACCCTTCGGAACCACTGCCAGCCAACTGGAAAGTTTCTCTCTTGCGTAACAAAGTCAAACTCTAAGTGCTTTATTGCTCAATGGAGAACTTTTTTTTTAAGCCTTAGGTTTGCATTTCATCTGGAATTACTGACCTTTCATAAACATTGACCCTTTCGTGTACACTCTGTTTTTTTTTGTTTCTAGTGAAAGGACGAGGGAAAATGTCAAATGACAATAAACTGATAAACGAGGTGTAGTGCCTCAGAAATACCTATTCTGGAGAATTACTCCAGAATGAACAATGTGTCCCAGAACACATTTTGAAACACGGACTCTGAGTTGGTATCTCCCAAGGACATACCTGCTGCATGTGCTCATGAACACGTGCTAGAAAACATCAGAAAAATATTTTCTTTTTTTTTATGATAAAAGGCCCTGCTCTTCCAAGGACTATACAGACACAGAGCAGGAGACAGAAAACCAATCAGCCTGAAAAGACAAGACAGACATAAAAAACAGGAGAGGGAATGGTACTGAAGAGACCTGTAAAGGTAACACCGAGCAGTGCCTACAACCTAGTGCGGAAGTGGCTTATCTTAAACCAGAAAAAGGAACTCCTTATCAGGGATAACTACACCTGCAGGTAGAGTCTGACATGCCAGAGAAGAGAACCACCAAAACAGAACACGAAAAATGCTATTTTTAGCCTAATGGGAAAAACAGCTCTTTTAAGACTGTCCTTCCTGTGGCAAGTGGTTTTAAGACAGCTCCCCCGCCCAAGTTGAACAAATCAGATACATAAAACAGGACAGGATTCCCTCCTCATCTGACCTAACCTACTGTCCTCAGCGGGGTACTCCAATTCGTCACCATATACGCAGACAAACCAAATGCACAGAAATGGATTCACTTGAAGAGCAGTTTCCTCGTTCCTCTTCACATCCTGACTTTATGTGACAACGCAAGTGACTCCTGGGACCCCTCCTCATCTCGCTCAGGTAAAGAAAAGGTGGATACTGATCCCTGATCCTTCACTGGTGACTTGGCATTCAGGAACCCAGGCGCTGGAATTTGAGCCCCTTTTCCACAGTTCCCAGCAAGTTCAAGAGGAGTAGTTCACAGTAGCCTTGGGCTAGCTTTGATTCACAAACGCAACAAAAAGGTGCATCGTACTTCCTTACCAATATTTTTGAGTCTGCGTGTTTCTTCTGCAAGCTATTTTGCAGTTGGCAGTATGCTAAAGAATATAGCTCCCTACTCTACAGTACAGGTTTGCTGCCCTTAAATTATCTGATGAAGCTTTTAAAATCCAAACCTTCCTCCCACGCTCCTCCATACACACTCATTCTCCCATGTCGTGATAAGTGTTCTGAATCAGACAGGTATTTAACAAATACAGAGAAAATCCCACTGGAAACAAGTACACATTTATAGAAGTTTTAAAGCTATGATAACCGTTTAGATTCTGATCATTGCATCTAATAAAAAAATCCATCAGCCAAGCACCAAATTCCACAGTGACATCAACATTGTAAGTTATGCAATGTAAGCAAGAATATTGTACATACTATAAGACTACAGAAGGGGAGGGAACAGCAAGGAGAGCAAGCAGTGGAGAACTGGAAGCGTGTGAAAGAACAGTATTCTTCCTTCTTATTTTGCAGTTTTAACACCCTTGTGCCAGTTGTCTTCTTTTTCTTTTTGCCTTCTCCTGTCAACATACAAGAAGCACCACTGAGTAAACATCTGAATGTGGCCCTGTAGCTCTGCATCAAGCTAGGTCTTTCTGGATTGATAAGTGCAAAGAGCTGACCGTTTGTGAGGCGGGCTGACCAGCTTTCAGATCCAGGTTATACAGCTTGCATGGGAAAGGCAGGAAAACTAAAGTGTCTGTTTCCCTAAGCCAGGAGCTCTGGATGTTGTCCTACATTTTCATTAATCTTATTCAGTGGCCCAAGCACTGCTACTCTGAAGCAAGAAAGGGATGAAAGATAGCCCTAAACACATTTCTAGTGCAGCAGCATATTATAGGAAACCTCTGTTCATCCAAGGAACTTGAGAAAGCAGAGGCCACATGACTCAGATAATCTTCTGCATTATTCATTTCTGGTCCACACTGAACAATAGGTAGAGAAGTGGTGACAAATATCTAGACCCTAGGATGGATTTGAACTCCAGAACAGGCTGGTGTATGGATTTCTCAGTAGGTTTTGGGCATCTCTGCACTGTCCATGGGACAGAGATGCTCGCGGCAGTGCTGAGCTGAGCCAAGGCTTCCTTGCAGATCACTGCAGCATGCTGCTACGTTGACATACCCAGTTTGAATGCGGATGCAGTACAGCTACTTTTATGCACTGCTGGGCCACAACATACAACTTTCAGCCTTGGGCTGGCTGGGAATGGAGGGAACAAAAAAAATGGAAAAAAGAGACCAGGGAGCAGGGAGCAATGATAACAGTAAATTACATCTAAAGATAAACAGCAGAGCTTATAAACAATATAATTATAAATAACATAGTTTATCCTCACAATAGTCATATCTATGCTAATAATGTCTGCCAAAGGCCCTTATGAAGTCCTTTACAGCTTCATGATGCCTTTACAGCTAAGAAGTCACATCAATCTGCTGTATCTCAGGAGATTCTTAGAAAATAGGATCATCTGTCTAATCACATAACAATGCAGGATGCAGGGAAGCTGGAATTAAAGCTGCAATCCTCAGCAGGCTAGCAGCCTCAGACACTGCCTCAGTTTTACATCTCCCTGCCTGAGAAGGTTTCCAGGAGTCCCTCACTCAGCAAGGGTGTTCACCTGGACCAGCTGTGAGTTCAACAATAGTCTATCATGAGCTGGACCAGGACTTATCAATTCACACCAACCTGTCTAAATAGCCCATCCTTCCAAGCCATTAATAATGGGAGCACGACAGAGCCTGCTCCTTTCACCATGGTGGACTTTAGACAGGACTTTTAGATACTCCAAGCTTAATCTTCTTGGAGGAGGTATGTTAATTAGGTTCTGTTAACTCAAAGAATTTTTACAGAACCTGAGCAACTTCTTACTGTCATAAACCAGTGATAAGTACCTACTATCTCAATTAAGTGATGTTATTCCATGTGAAAGAGATCACGTTGTAGGCTGCAGTCTAAAGTGAGAAAGGATCTTATGGACCCAGATCCACTTTCACTTACCCTTGCATACATCAGAAGAACTGCGCTGAAGTCAGTGCGGTTACCATTTCTATGATCAGTACTGGAGTGCTTCTCTTTACTCCAACAGGTCCTGATTTAATTGCTCTCCCTCCTAGGGCTTACCTTGGAGCATGCAAGTAGTTCAGCTGAATCAGACTATGCCCAGGACAAATACAGTTTGCTGGACTGGAGCCAGAGTTCTTGTCATCTTCCAGAGGTAAGCCCACAGTGTTTCAAGTCTTGTGTGTATGCCTGAGAGCTTAAGGCAGGACCACGGGTCATGATCTATCACTGTTTAGGAACCTTTTTATTTGACAAAAGAAAACCCTTTAAAAAAAAAAAAAAAGCAAAAATGAAACCACTGAGACCACAGAAATATGAACAATCAGCAAGCGACTTCGGATAAAGAAAGAAACAGGGATAAAGAAAGATCAAGGTTAGATCAACATATCTCAGGGCAAACATACTAGATTTTCACGTATACAGTGGCAACTCACATGTAGTATTATTACATAAGAGAACATATGCTTGAGTAAATCTAATGTTTTAACTCAAGCCTAGTGGATGCATTTAAAAATACTCAAACCACCTTAAATGTAGTACTTATACCATAGGTTACTGATGATGCAATTTAAAATCCATCTGTTTTACCTCTGTGCTGTTAAGCTTTTCCCCTTGACTTTGGACAAGGAATACAGGCATCTTAATTTCACTAAATTTCTCTCCTATTCCAGCTCTGAAATAGCAAACCACTTTAGCTATGTCAGGGTATTTCCATCAATTAAATTTTGTTACCCTTAGTTTTGTTATTTTTACATTTGTGAGTGTAGTCACTGAGATACAGGCTGGATCCCACTGGCAGCCCTGAATCCTTCTATTTAATCACAGGACAAACTCATTTCCTCCAGTTTTTCCCTTGACAACAACGAGTTGCACCGTTTTTGCCCCTGTAGCCCACTCAATCCAGGCCCCTCTTCACAGATGCTCCTGAAACTAAAGGGTCTAGTTTCACCTATAAAGATATAAGGGTTCTTGCAGCATTTGTTTTCCCCAAACCTCCTGTTTCCCTTTCCAGGGTTAGTCATTGGGAACCCAACGGAGATTCCTATTTATCTTTACCTATGTAATAAGATTATAGCTTGCAGCCTTGCTGTTAGAACTATAGACTTACTAGAAATCATAGAAATACTAGGCTGTAAAGACTTCGTTGATCTCTTCTTTACAACAAAGTAAATATGCCTAGACCATCATTGACTAATGCAGCTTTGTTTTTAAAAGACTCCATAAACAGGGACTTCACAGCCTCCAACACTGCTTCACTGCTTCTTCTCTTCCTATTTTCAGAGTAAATCTACTTCCGATACTTAACCAAAATCTTTGTTTATGCAAACAAAGCTGCACACTATTTGTTGTATAACCCTTCTGCCATGGAAGCAGGGAACAACTAATCCCTGTTCTTTTTAGAACACGATCAGAAATCAGTTTTCCGTGTTCCCCCTCAATCTTCTTTCTCCTAAACCCAGAAAAGCCAATTCCTTCAATCATTCCCACTTCTGCCAGGTTTTCTAGACCTGTGACCCTCTTCATCACTCACCTCTAAAGCCACTTCAGTTTGTGTCTGATACAGAGACATTGTACAGATAGGCTGATGCTTTTTCTCTGATATTAGCAGAGAGCTTAAATACTTGAGATATGTCAGATAATACCACAAACTAGATCAGGTTTTCTCCAGCAAAGAGAGCAATTACATACAGGAAAATTCAGTATCTTTTAAAAATTTTCTGGTATTATCATGAGAGTTTCCCAGTACTCCAGTGTGTCTAGCACACCATCATGAAAATCATCAAGATAAAAATGCTACAACTGAGCAACTGTGCACATTATAGAACTTTTGTTACCCTAACTCTTGGTCCCATTACCTCAGTCCGTTTCATCCCCCTGGTTGTGTCTTGTCTTCGACACCTTGTGACCATCTTGTGGGAATGACTGTCCTTTACTAGATCTGTAAACAGTCACTTAATATGTTGGGATTTTACCTTTGTGAGACTGTGGGTATTAAAATGTTTTTCTTAAGTAACACAATAATGTATCGAATGACAAATCACCTAACAGCACAGATGGAAAGGAGAGTTAATCTGGTATTAGCAAGACTGATGGGAGGAATTCAGGCTGGAGAAGAGCACAGCAGAGCGCTGGGGACAGCAGGTCCTTTGCCTTCCCTGGCACAAACTCAAAGAAGAAGAGCAGCTTGGGGAGGTGCCTGTACGCCAGCACGAAGAGCTCCATGAAATCACTTGGTAAGCCGGAAGGGGAAGAGGTAAAGTTATGTTCAGAACTCTGATGCCAGTCCCTTGGCAGAAATGGCGTTGGTCTTGGATTCTCATTGAACCTCTTTGTTCTCCTCTGATTTTGTGAACAATGTGGTTCTGTTTCCCCCCATGAATGTAACTCCTTATAGCTAACTGCGGTTTTGTTTATTCTTTACATAAACCTTAGGAACTGAGGCTTTTTTCTTTCTTCACAGCAGATGAACTTATCTAGTCTCTCGAAATTGTCCTACAGTTCTCCAGAACAGCAGAGGTAGTTTGGTCATGTCTGGATCATTACCATAAAATACAGTTGGGGGAAAGTTAAGGGAAGTCAGGTTGTTGCATATAGTGCCATATAATGTAGGACAGCTTTTTAGGTACCTACTTCTCCTGTCACAGGGGTTCATGTTGCCATCAGCCTGTTCTCTAGCTTGACAGCACAAAAGCACCAGGTGCTACAGAAATTGTGGGCAGGCCCGAGTTTAACAAGCGTTGTGCTTACAAACAGCGTCTCCTCTGTGAGATGCAGGGAGGGGAGTGATCTGTTTAACAGAGGTGACAAGCCACTCCACAGTCAGTAGCATGGCACACTTTTTTTGCAGCAAGCCAGCTCTTTAGGCCTCCTGTTCATCACCATCAGAGAGGCTGGGAGAGAGTGCCAAAAATGCGTAACAGAAGTGTGAAGGTCTAGGGAGACGATTAGGCCATTTAGTGCAATGTGCTTATCTGCTTAAATATTTTTCTTCCACGCAGCCCTTCTTCCTTACTCTCTCCTGAGATCCTGTGATTCTCCCCCTTCTGCCTGCAGACACAAAGCTCTAGCTGTTGCTTGATCTCATTTCTGTGACATTTCAGGCATTCTTCCTGCTGACTTGTTCCATCTGGTTATTACTGTTTGAGTAAGAAGCAGCTCTGCCTGCATCTCTGCTGAGTCTCCTAGTCTGTGCGCTGAGTGCTATGGCTCCTCCTCCCTGAGCAAGCAGGCCTGAGCAGGTTTATAAATAGGAGTTTTCAAATTAATAAGAGAGGGTGCGGGGGTGAGGAAGAGAGAAACTGCACTGAAGTCACTTCAGAGGCAGATACTAACACTCTTCAGAACAACGGCTTTGCAGGCACAGCGGTGGAGGGACATTTGGAGAAGGGATGGTTAAACACCAGGAGGGGGAAGGGGTTTAAGTCTTGGCTCTGCCACAAGTTTTAATACGATGTGGGAAAAGTCATACCTCCTCTCGATTCTCTGTGAGCTGGATATTTCTCCTGCTTCCCTCCCAGCAAACGTACTGTCATGCCTGTGGGACAAGGACAGCATATTCCTATGCATTTGCTTGCAGATCAGTAAAATAAGGCTTGTCTCTTGCCGGGATCTCCCAATATCGCTGCAGTAATACAGACTTCTATTTAGAGGCAGTGCAGAGACATTCTCCCTTCTGGGCAGTGCCCAGGCTCATACAAACGACATCTTCTCGCTGGAACACAATAAGCACCTTGCACTTTATGACTTTTTTTCCCTTTGTTTTTATTATTCCCACTTAGGGCTAGTAAAGCAAGCACTACAAGTGCTGCTGGGAGTAAAATCCTTGTGCTGACTTCCAGCCCACTTTCCAGAAGGATAAGTCATTTCCCTTATCTGCACTGTGAAGACACAACACAGCCAGTGTGACCTAACTCATACAGATGGCATGTGGGTCAGCAGCTTCCTATCTGGACAACATTCTGCATAGGCCGAAGTGTTTTTTAAATGCCAAGTGTCACTGTATTTGGTCTCTGAACAAAAAAACCAGGGACATACACCAAAATGAAAGCTGAGGAGTGGCTACAAGGCAGCTTTCTAATGGTGTATCAGTACATGTGATTAAAGAGAAGTAGGGGCCAGACACACTACAGGCAGTATCATACCTGAACAGCACATTCTGCTCCTGAAAAGCCTTCCAGGAGTAACAAGATTATTAGACAAGTACTCTCTACTTGCAAGTCCTAGGACTCAGTGTGACATCTGCAGTGTTTAGCAGATACATGGAGGTGACGTGAGGTCAGACGTAGAGTAAAATCTGCATACAAGTGCAGTGGGTCACAGGCGATTGTCCAGGATGGTCCCTGATTGACTCTGAACATGAAGATTCAGCTCTAACCCACAGGATGTTCTGTCTTTCTGTCTGCAGTGGAAAGAATCTAGATTTATTCTGGTGCAGGACAGCCAGAACACAGACATCATGCTCGAAATACTCAGTGTACCTACAAAAGAAGGGATGTTGATGCATCTCTCATTTCTGGACCTCATACAGGCTCAACCTCAAGCATGCCATCCTCTTAATCCACCAAGTTAGGACTGATTCCTTGCAGAGAACAGAATATAGTCCTCTCTCCTCCTTGTATCTTCTTTTCTTTTGGAAGGCGCTTTCTGAAAAGGTTTGGAAGCTTTCATTTCCAACCATGGAAATCATTTAATACTGTCCTGTATTGTCTCCCCTTCTTGGACAAATTCTTCTTTAATCCATAGTTAAAACTGATCACTAAAAACAAACCCTCTGGTTTCCAAACACCCAGCTGTAAGAAACAGATGTTCAGAACAGCTGCAAGAACCACTTAAAACACTCTGGTATTGTGAGACATGAAGAATTAGCCACAGCTTTGCTGGAACCTTCTCAGCATTTGGAGGCATGTCTAAACAGCAAGAATGCAGATCTTATTTACCCAGCTTATAAAAGCAGTATCTAGATGGTTCCTGTATTTTTACCCAGCAGGCTGAAGGCATGTTGAGTAGGAAGACAAGACATTCGCCCATTCCTGGGTACAAAATAAAACTCTTGCAAAAACTTTCATGACCTCTCACAGATAGCTTCACCAGCCCAGTAACTTACAGAGGAGGTATAAGACATGGTAATGATGTCCTACCAGCAGGCTGTGATCTGACAGCAATTTGGACAGGGAATGGAAAATTTAGCCCTTGTATTTTATTAGTTGAATGTGATGCTCTTCCGAAGCCTGTTGGCAAAGTTAAAAGGTCGATGGCATTTTTAAAGAGTAAGCTGAATCGCAGCCAGCTCATGCAGTCTTAACTGGAGATGTGCTGAACTTCTGAAGGAAGTATTACGCTCCCGCTGCCTCCTGCAATACAGAAGAAACAAGTCTTCTATATACTAAAGAGGAAATTCCTTCTGATGGCACCAGGACATGGACAGACTCTCTCTGTCACAAAAATTTTAAGTGCTTTTACCACTGTCATCACCCTAGGAAACCAGCTTCTGGTAATGTCACAGAAAAAGGTCTCTCTGTAGTAACACAGTACCTCAGGAAAGGCCTTTTTTAGAACTTGTCGCAGCCAACAACTATGGCTGGTTACTTGTCCTTTTTGGAAGCCAGTTTTCTATCTAATATTGCTTCTGTGGCTCTGAAATATTGAGCTAAGTAGCCGTCCCATCTCTTCACAAGCATCAACCACACTTTCTGCTTTGCAGAGCATGTTGCACAACTATCGGTCCTGTTTGTTACCCAGTCTCCTGACTGCTACACCAGAGCTTTATCCACAAGAACACATCACCTAACAACAAATAAAGCAGGACCAACTTTGCACCCTATTTCTGCACTACTTGCATCTGGGATTAGACCTGTTCATTTCATCAGTGGATCTGTTTATTGATCTAGTACTGTAGTTTTCAACCCACAATATGTGAGATCCCAAGGGTCCGTGCATTATTTTTAAGAAGTCCATGGATAAAGGCCAAGAAAAGGAAACCTACTTGATCCACAGGAGTCCACACCTCTGCTGGAATTTTTAGCGGCTGCCAAATTTGAAAAAGGTTGAAAACCATTTTTCTGGTGAAACAAGATGGGATATGTTCCCTCAGGCATAAAAGTTTGGGGAACCGCTCAGGAACTCTGTCAGGATGTAACAGTTGCAGTGTCTAGTTAGCACCTGCGTTGGAAGAGCATTATTTGTGAAACAGCTAGGGGTGTGCTGCTGAGTATGCAGGGGCTATTCCAGTGCTGGATGAGCCACCCCATCTGAACAGTAAGCATTTCTTTGGGTCATTTACATTAAACCAGTGTCAGAATGGAGTAAATTAAGTAACATGAAATCTGCATAGTGCAGAAATCTGCTCTTTACATAGGGAACTATTGCAGGCTCCTCTCACCCTTCCAGCTCCCCACAATGTAACCAAGCCTTTCACAGGGTTTACATGAACCATTCCCAGGAAAAGTCCCAAACACAGTTCAGCAGAAAGTCTTCATTGGCAAAATACAAGACAAAGTCACACTGTCTCTGCAAGAACACACATTGGTGGCAACGACATTGTGTCTAGCAGAATGGAAAGAGAATTTGCCATTTTTAAACTTTTTATGAAGCAAAAGGTCAACAATGAGAAGAAAAAGCACCCTGAGTCACTCTGAATGCTCCAGCTGAACCTAAATAATACATCTGAAAAATGATAACAGTGAAAACATTATGGTTCAGTTAAATATCACACACAAAAATAAAAACATTGTAGAATGAAATTTCTGCTCCCTTTTTTACTTTCCTCCCCCCAGCTTTAGTAACAGGTCACTACCCCAAAAGTCTTTGAAGGATCAGCCCCCTAAGTTGGCTTATTTTTCTTCCACTCACAAGTATGCTGCTCTCTGGGATACTCCTAGATGCCCATTCAGCATCTTTTACATATAAATCTTCCTGTCATGCCTGAAAGGTTTCCCCCATACATATATAGCCTCTGCCTCCTTTTCAATTTCGCCCTTTGATTTGGTACAACTAGTATGTGTTGCCTGAGCCAGAACGCAGAGACAGGAACATGCAATCCACAGTAATATACATGGCTTCCAGCAGGGCAGATACCTGGAAGCGAAGCAGTACTTAAGAAGCCAGAAAGCTCTGCAGAGGAAGAGTTTCTCTCTTATTCAGATAATGCTGCTACCAGCACACAGTTGTTTGAGTCACAGAGTTAAAAACAAGCTAATTACAGTTACCCATGCTCTGCACAGACCTACTGAATGGTTCATCTTGATGGGCTGCCCAGACTATTCACTGTCAGTGTTTTTCCATCTGTGGCAATTTTTGCCATTAAAAGTGATAGGGAGGGGCGGAAGCACTGATGAGGAACACTCTTCCTTTTAAGTCCTGCCCATCTTCAGCTTTGCTCACACTCTAAACAGTACCTGGACTGGAACACAGGAGAGCTGTTTTCTCTGTGACAATGCACCCTAAGTAGTCATTTGCATCTGACGAAAAATGCACACACTACAATCCATGAGACGATAAGAAAGCAAGAGAATATTCCTGGAGTGAATACTAGCTTCCAAGTTTGTCCCTGCATTGTGAGATATTAAAGAAACACTAGATAGGATCCACTCAACGCAACCGCTACATAAAGGCATAGCAGTGAGAGAACCAAACCCAAACTGCAATTTGGTTTATGCAATACCTCAACTTAGGAATTAGTGCGAGTAAGGTATCTATCTTCCCTGCAGTGCTCTGCAGCATCTTAAAATCCTATTAAATGCCTGTCTTTACGTTGCTATATTGCTTTAAAAAATACGGTCCTGGCTGTAAACCTAGAGCTACTTCAAAAGTGACATACATCCAAACAAAAAGTGTCTTAGTGGGGACTGTTGTGATGACAATTCTCCACTGTCCCAAACAGACATCAGCCAAGTCTGAGCACAGGACCATGGGGAATGGCCATGAGCTGGCAGGATCTGTGCTTCTCCTGTGGATTTGTGGGCTTCCAGCATGGGCAGGGGCAGGAGCTGCCCAGTGGCAGCTTGGCTCCTGCACAGGCTCCAGCGAGTCAGGCTAGCAGCTGCTTCTGCTGAATCAAACCACAATGGCCCTCACATGGCCTGTGCTAGCCTGGCTTAGAAATCATCTTTAAGACAGGAGTATAATCATCTGGGTCATCTCTAGAAGCTGGTGTGCTTGTAGACCCACAGTGAGTTTTAGGTGAGGTGTGCGGGAGACCAGAGACCGTGGCTACTGTGAAAAATGTTGCTACTGTGGCCAAATCCTGTCATAGTTTCTCAAAACTAATGAAAAGAAGTAAGCTTTACTAAATAGCACAGCTGCGGATTTCCTCAGCGGTGTTTTCTCCAACAAGCATCTTCTCACGTGTGTTCTCAGTTGTCTGCAAGAGTCTGACCGGAGGGGATTGCTTCAGTTTTTTGCATGCATTTCCAAGGTCACAAGGATTTTCACACCTTTTACTGCTGGCTGCTCAATGGCAGGTAAAGGATGTTGTAGCTAATGGGAACACAGATTGGAGCTAATTATAGCGTGATTGACTTTCCATGGACTTAATTGCTTATTAGAAGTCACACTGATCTCTGAAATGAAGTCTCTGAATCTCGTAACATGTAAAGAAATATCCACCATCTGAAGGACAAACGAGAAGCTAATTCAGGTATAAGACATAGGTATTTGCACACATCTTCTTTCAGTGTGAAATATGTAATATTTCAGCACCAGTGCTTGGAAGCCAAATGTAACTGTTCAGATGGGAATGTCAGCACACGAATTTATTATACCAGAGCAGCTCTAGGGCCCTAGGGTCTTGCCAAGCACCAATACCAAGTCACAGCGTGAGCCAGCTACTGCAAAGTACTTGCATATGGGGAGAACAGATAGGAAGCTGTGTTTTCATGAAACTCTTCTTTTACTAAGCAACTCTGCAAGTTCTCCTTTCATTACTGGGCACCAGCTCAAACCACCCTCCCTTCCTGCCTTGCAGCACATGCTGCTTGCTGAGTGCTACCTGAAGCAGAGACTGCACAATGGTATGAGAAGTAGCTACAGGAGGCAACAAGAAATCAGGGTACTTGCTTATATAGTTTTTTATGCTACGGCTTTGTCTACTTTCAGGACCTTCAGCTTCCTTCCCCTCTGTTCTTGCCCACAGGCACCAGCTGCGTCCATTGCCTTTTCCACCCCCATCTCCTATTTCTTCAAGTAGCTCTAGCAAGCCAAGCTCAGCATGGGCCTAAGCTACTACAGCAAGCACCAATGGGACTTGTATTGCCCGCCTTGCAGTCCAGGTTCAGGAAGGTCCCCTGTTTGCCATGTACTGCTGTGGAGTCAAAAAGGCATCTTTATTTTTCCCCTCCCAGGCATCTCTGTTCATATTTTAACTCCACCAGCTGTGAGCTTTTTGTTTCATTCAGCCTTCATTTTATCACGCGCATTGGAGTCAATCTTCTCACTGCTGACATGGCAACTTGCTTCTCTGTCTTCTCTCATGGGAACCCCAGGCACTAACTTACATTCAGAGACAGATTTTGCAGGGCTGCCTGGCAGTTACGCTGTCCTTTCCCACCATTCAGATGTAGGGGTATGTACCTGCTGCATTTCACAACTGAACATCTGAGTGCAAGTGTAAACTGAGAGCAGATCAAGGTAGTGTATTTGTGAACTGCAGCAGCTCAGGAGCGGAAACGTTGACAACTCACCCAGAGGTTTAGACCCTACTCTCTGCTCCCACCTGCCTGTTAGACGTCTTGCACCAAGTCGTAACTGCACTCCATGGGATCCCTCTGTGGCCTGTGGCTTTGGACATTAGCGCTGCTTGCCCTTGCTTCCCCTTCAACAGGCTCCAGCTAGCTCCTTTGTCATTATTTCTCTCTTCCTCAATTCGTACTCTGTCATAAGCAGCAGGAGATAAAGCCATGCCAAAGGGGACAGTCTTTGTACATCACACTGTACAAACATGAAGCTGTGGATAACACGGTTTCCCCTTTAAAAACATACTCTTGTGTCTGAATGGGAGCTCTTTCCACTCTGACGTGTTAGTGCAATGAATTCCCTGTACTGAGGCGCTGCTCGCAGCCTTGAGACAAGGCACAAAGGGAGTGCAAATAAATGAACAATACGGTGGAAGAAACAAAGGGCAGAATAAAAGCAAGCAAGCAATAAATAAACAAAAAAAGGAGAACCAGCCTGCAATGCTTAAAGCTGTGCCATGTAAAACCCACCATACAAAATGATGCAGAATTTCCACAGAACTGGGCTGGCAAAAAGCCTATGGGGAGTCCAGTCAGAAGAGCGTACTGACTTCACAAGCAAGGACAGAGCTGGCAACTAAAGGACAAGTGCTGCACAATTTTCACATTGGCCTAGTGCATCCCATCCCATGGGATCCCTCAGGGTTTTATAAGGTCTTTTCCTGCTCCTGAAATACAGTCGTATTTGGGCTAACAGCCTAGCAGTGTACAGCAGCAGCACACAAGCAAAAAAAAAAGATTTTTGCGGTTGTAGGGGTCCTCCCTTCTTTTGTCCCCCCAGTTGCAAAAGCTCCCCTAAGCTTCCTCACACCAGCAACTATACAAGATCAACTCCTTTTACAGAGACAAAGAGCCATGTGGAGTCTTTTACCCCAGAGTCTTCAGGCTTGTGAAAAAAAAAGAAAAAAAAAGAAAATATATATCTCAAAGAGGCAGATGTATAGGTCATTGTATTGGAGGCTGGCAGGAACATACACAGAATCACATTAGTGAGCTCAAACCTGTACTCACAATGTCATCCATGTTCTTTACAAATTTAAATTAGGCATTTCTTCTCAAATAGTAGTTTGCTCTCATGTCCCCCTTCCTGACTTCCTCAGAGCAGCCTCCCTCCACAACTGATTCTCACAGTTTCTTCCCCCTCTTTTCTCCTCATTCTCCCCCTCACCTCTTGTAGTTATATAAGCAACTCTCTCCTCACTGAACTCCCACCTCAAGTCCCAAAAAATCCAGCAGCAATGTCACTGCAGAGGAGTTGTTACCTGCTGGATGCTGAGTGGTCCTGTGCAGACGACAACTTTTCCCACCACATCCGAGCTGTCTGTGGAGGCCTTGGTATCTTTGGTATCTTTTCAGAACAGAGGCACTCTACTTTTGTCTCATGTGCAAAACACATAACACAACAAAGCCTCGATCTCAGAGCTCTGTAAAACAGAGCTTTTGCTTGGTTGTAACTATCTGCCTAGCGTTAACATATAGTGCACTACATGGCCAACCTTCTTGCTCCCACATTCGGTATACTATGGGATGGGGAAACATAGGTCCCTGATCCGCCCCCTGGCTGTTTCACAATTGGCTTAAACTCCTCAACCCCTGGGCTGCTGCATGTCTTAAGTCCTTCTCTCATGCTACATCTAGTGATTTCTGCTGGGCAACTTTTCGGCCAGATCAGCAACGTGATCCAGCTTGCTGGGTGACCCAAAGTGGCAGCTGCGCTGCATAGAGGAGGGTGTGCGAGCGCAATGGTGACTCTCCCTGGTACTTCGGTGGGGGATAAAGAACTTCCTGAGAGCAGTGAACTTAGAGCTAAATCAAGGGACTGGCTGAAAGAGGGCTGCCTGTGTCTGTCCCTTTACGAACAGATTTCTGCAACACAAAATGCTTTTCTAAGATCCTTCTGCCCAACCTGTTTAATTTTTCCCTTCCTCCTTTTCTCTCCTGCTGTAACTACCTGTCAAGTCTTGGTGCATATTTTCTGCTCACCTGTCTTTTAAAAATGCAAAAGTCAAGGCTTCCAGAAGATAGGCAAGAGCATATTTCCTTCTTTCGCTCTCGTTAGACCGAGACACGAGTGCTGCTTAACTTGATGTAAAGAGCCTTGGTGCTCCGAACCTTTAACCGTATATTCATGCTCCTGCACTACACTCTTCCTTGCACTGACCCTAGTGTTGGTGCAGCTGGCTGCTGAATTAGCTCAGGGTGAAAAACAACTTTCCCCTCAAAATGGTTACGTGGTTCACAGCATTACGACACAAATACTTGTGCCAGCACCACACACGGGACAACTGAGCTGGGGGAGAATGACAATGAGTAACTACAATGGAATGGGAGAATTATAACATTTACACTGGTAACTGCAATTTATAGCTTCACTGCTCTCAACATTTGCAGCCTGCTAGACTAAAATTGCTCAGCCTACTATATACTGAACAGGGTCAAAAGCTTGACCCATAGCTGTGAGTCTTGTCTCCACCTTCTTTCAATCAGACGACCATCAAGTATCTGCAACCTAAAACCTCACCTCACCTCCTGCCACTTTCTTCTCAAAACATGCGATTCTTACAAAATCCAGGTCTCTTCCCAAGCGGGAGTTCATGCTTTAAGGCTAGCCAGCCATGACCTCCAATAGTTCTTGTTTATTACTGTCTGCCTAGCAAATATTGTAGGGTAAGAATAGAGATTTCTGCTCTTCAGGGACATTTCTCTGCAAGGTATTTGTAAGGATCTCAAAACACTTTGCAAATATCCTTTAGTGATGACTCACAGCACCTCCTCTCATCGCTGTTTAGTGCTGAAATGGAGGCCATGGTTTGTCAATATGAAGAATATGGTGGCAGCAAGGTCTTCAGTGCCTGCCACTTCTGCCTCTTCCTCTCTTGTCCCTTGTGCCATCTTCACCTCTCAGCGGGCTGACCCTCAATTGTGCGCTGCTCTATGAACCAGATGGTGTAACTGTTCCAACCAAAACACAAACAAACCTCACAAAGCTTTTTTACAGTTTTGACAGTTACCAGACAGATAACACTGCTGGGCAAAAGCTGACTGATGAACATGGCAGTAACACGCAATGGCATAGGAGGAGGAATAAGCTTTGGAGGGAGGAGAAAGGGAATGAGAGCATGATGATGTTGGGAAGTGAAGGAGCAACACCTGAAACCAGTATTACCAAAGACGACTCTGTCATCGAGGCATCATACCAGGCACAGAGAAACTGAATGTCCACTAGACATGAGTAAGTTATTGGCAGAGAAAGCATAATTTTAAGAGATGCTGACACTTGCTTATCCCCTCTCTCAATTCCAGGCATGCTTCTGCTCTTCTGTTCTTGTTCGAAATTGCAGTGAGAAGGTAACTAGCATGTAGCCAACCTGAGACTGTCCCACCCAGGTATGCTATCAACAGCTCGCAGCTGGTAAAGTTTCTGGACTTTCTAAGAGAAAAGAAAGCGCTACATCCAAGGGCCTTGCTCTTAAAGGCTGCATGCACTTACACACTCAACTCACCCATTTCTGCCCTCTTCCCTTTCTTTCTTCTCTTTGCCCCTGCTACCACAAGAAAATTGCACTAGTTTAGTTTTAAATGGATTTAAAAAATAAATTTGTAAGTAAGTTTTAAAGATGAGTTTTAAACTAGTGCAAAGGACTGGATAACCACCACTCAGACTTCAGAGGGCTCTTTTGGTTTAGCTTGAGCTGTTACCAGTTCCTAAACCAGAGCAAAGCCTTGCCTACAAGGGAAACGTAGTAGTGCATAGTGCTCCCTGTGTGCAAGGTCAGCAGGGTGCATGGGAGCAGCAGGGGCACTGCTCCGATCCAGCCTGCCCACAGCTCACTGTGGGATATGTCACCCCTCCAGCCTTTTATGAGATCCAAACAAGCCTGCTCTACATACTTTGCGTATCAGAAAATGGGAAGAGGTTAGGAAGCTGCATCTTTTTTTAAACTTTGCACCACATACTCAACAGCAAGGCCTAGCAATTTAGTAAGCAAGTCTATGTAAATCTACTGTATGTTAAACTATCTCTTGGGTTACACTCTGTGAGCTGGCTTGGCTTCCCTGCTTTATTTCTGCACTTGCTAAGCCTAATATTCTTTCTAACCTTTGGTCACAGAACACACTGCAATCTCTAGTCTGCTGCCCTCAATAAGCTAGGACTGTCCCCAGGACAAACATACCTGAACACCAACCACTTCCCCAGTATATGACACCCTCTCTGTTTCCATCTGTTAATTCCCTCTCTCCTGCAGAAGCACTGCCCCAGCTCCCAGCTGTGAACAGCTGGCAGGGCCCCAGGGTCCAGACAAAACTGGGGCTGCCCTCCATCATGCTGCCCTCCATCACATTGTCTGGATCAGAGCTGGTGTCGGTCTGCCCCTGGGGACAGAGGAGATGCTGCTCACTTCTCTTCTGCCCTGCTGCTGCCATTGAAAGCACGGCTGCAGCTTCCACATCAGAGGTATCGGGGGCACCAGCCTTCTGGCCGTGCTTCCATCTTTTCCTGCTCTGCCACCTCCCTCCCACAACACTTCTAGCATGAAGCTGGCATAGCAGGCTTGTGCTGTGCTGGAAGGTTTGGCTGCAACACAGGGCAAAACGCTCCCCTCAGTCTCCTGGATTCAGTTACATGGGCTGTCTCCCAGTCAGCATGGCCTCAGCAGTCAGCAGACAAGAACTAAAGATGCTGTTGCAACACCAAAATGCTAGCATGAAAAAGAGAGAAGTCCCCACTAATGAAGCTAATATTTACCCTTCCTGACAATTAGGGGGAATGCTCCTTGTCATTTCATACACTTCAGCCGTGCCTGCTGTGAGACAATCCATCACGTTACTCCGAGACCTGCAGCAGCCCGCCCTGCAGAGGTAGGCAGCAGCAGATGGAACCAAAGACATTCAGTACGACCACACAGACTGCCACCGTTTGAATTAAATAAGCATCCTTATTAAGAAGGAGTGCTAGTAAGGTCTTTTCCTCTCGATGGGCCACACACAAGAATGGGCAGGGATTTAGCAGCGAGAGGGAAAAAGTGCATTGTGAAGACAAAGAGAGATAATCAAGGCCCTGTGTAGACAGTTACAGGGCTGGGTGTAGGAATCAAGAACGCAGTAACTTCCTAGAGCAGGGAACCAAAGCACACAAACCAGCTACGACCCAGATGCCTATTTCATCTATTCCAGAGCGCTGGAGAGCCAGACCGCCTTCTGCAGCCACCACCTCTGGTCAATTGGGTTCAGAGTGTGCGGACTGCTGCTATTTCCAGCGTCAGGGCTAGCAGCATGATCTGTCCTCCGTGCACTGATCTCTGTTCAGGGTCACTACCACTCCTCCCACCCCTTCCTTCCCTTTTTCTGTCACAGGAGTAGACCTCAGAATCCGTTCCTCATATTAACAGCAGCTAAATTCACTTTTGCTTTGTCGCTGGAAAGCCTGACACTGCTCTGGAGAGGTGCTGCATTTATTTAAAAGTGCACTTGATTTCCAGCATGAAGGTTTGTGATCTTACTGAGGTCAAGCTCCCATTTAAAAATCAGGTTAGCTGCTGTAGCTCCTAATGGGACAACGGCTGCCAGCAGCCTCTAGTTAGGTACAGAGGGAGCAGCCTCACAGAGAGGAAGGCTGCTCATCCCTTCCTGGCAGAGGCGTGAAAGCAGCCCCACTTCCACAAGCCCAGTAACAAACCAGCTCAGTATTCGTTCCAGGTTGGCCCCAGCACCTGGCACCTGACACAGCACATAACTGAATTGCCTTCTGGTGAAAGTCACCCTCAAGTTCAGATGCAAAACTGGCTTCTAACACAGCTGCGTTATTAATTTGCTGAATGACAAAAAGAATTGCTACGGATGCAGGTAATAAAGGAAGCAGTATGTTTTAAAACTTAACAAAAACACTGATATGAGATTTCAGAAACTTCCAGTAGGCATCTATCACAAAAGAAGCTCTGTTTAGAGCAGCTCCTCGATGCCAAAACGTTTAGTCTTATTATTGTAGATGCTTAAGCAATCATGTCTTAGGTTGCTTTGTTTCATAGCCGAATTGATCACTGAGGATTACAAACAGAGCAGTAGCAAAAGTTCTGCGAAGGAAGACACAAAGGCACACTGTTAAAGAGCTATAGACAAAATACCTAAGTACTGTGTGGAAAACACTCAGAAGCGTAGACTTATGATCATATGACACACAAAAAGAACATCATCAAGGGCACAAAAACATGCACTCGCAGGTAGAAAATGCCGGGATTAAAACTGCCAATGAAACTTTTGTTCCTTGTTGGAGGTAGGGCACTATGATATGATCCTCAATTGCAGGATCACAAGCTGTTTTGTCTGAGGAACCTGTACCATGCTCTGCACAGGGAACTGGTGAGCTTGAACAGTGACTCTACAATTACTGACATGCGACCTTGCGCTACTGGGTCACTGAGTGCTACAAATTTTATCTAGATCAGATGTAAGCACATTTTAACAATCTTCTCAGCCCAAACTGACAAGATGGCATTTAGGATGGTTTATAGTCATATAGGGGACTTACACCAGCTGTGGAAGGACAGACCATACTTGACTCATCATGAAGTCAGTGAAGCACAGGCAGACTGCATGATATACAATCTGCCAGAACAGAATGTCCCTTCACTTCTTTAAAAAGCATTTGACACAGCAGAGTAAGTAAGTACCAATTCAGCACAGTGCATCATGTGGCCATGGTACTTTTGCTCTGGTCCAAGAATTGGACTTATCATTTCATAAAGTCACAGATCAAATAAACAAACATGCTTATTCTTACTGCCCTCATTCCACATCTATCATCACACCTTGCATCCTGCACACAAGCTGAATCCCGCACTGAACACACTTTTTCCCTACGTATATTTCTCCCTGGTACTCTCAGCACAGTACCATGCTGCAGGTCTCCACAGCACAATGAGGTGCTAGGCCAGCTTGCTGGGGCCAGCCCTGAACAGTGCATGTGTCCTATTGCCACATTACACACAGCCAGGTAGCCTTATGCTGTGCCATGAAAGCACCCTTTTTCTCCATTACGACTTTAATGGCCATACCCTCAAAACAACTCTGAGAGATGGTGAGGAAAGGATACTAACCCTGTCTTACACATACAGGATTGAATCTTAGAAATCAAAGGCTCTAACTCCTTCTGGCTGGCCAGAGTAAGATCCAAAGAAAGTGATTTTTCACAGTCCTTCTCCATTCAATACAACTGGCCAATCAATGCAATTTGTGTTCTTCCAGAAAGTGGAATTCCTTAAGAAAAAGAACCATAACCCATTATGGCTTCCCTTACATATTTATCTAGCACAGAACTTCAATGAGCAGTGCCTGTCCCTCTGACACAATTCTTTTTTCAGACTAGGATGCTGGTGGCGGCTGTCTCACAGCAGTGTCAACCTGTGGTCCCAGAACAGGTGAAACCATTTGACACCATGTGGCTGATTGGATTTTATTCCTCATTTCCCCTCTTCTTTGTATCTCTGAAGCTGAGAGCATTAAGCTCACGAGGAAGTAAATGTCAGCATTTGCTTCTTTTGACATGATCTGTGGCACAGATTTTTCACAGCTTACTGTGGGACTAGTCCCTGGCATTTGCATCTCCGTTACATAGTCCAAGCTTTCTTCTCCATGCCTCCCCATTAACCTGCTGATATGTAACTGCAAATAACAGAGGATACATCTGCCATCAAATTTCAGCCATGAGGCTCATAGAGAAGTCCTGTCTGATGTCTGCAGGAAAAAGTGAACAAATCCAAGGGATGCTTACAGAATTATTAAATACCCTTCCTAGAAAGGGGATTTACTTTGCAGAAACCACAGCTGGTCTCTATCTTCCGATTTTCACATCAAAAGTAAAATGACTGCATGGCCAACAGATGTGAGGGCAGAATATAGCTCACTCCACTCTGGAAGATGCTCTCTTTTATTTCAGCTTTAAGAGGTGAGAGGTATCATCCAGTATTTGCAAATGAGAAGCTGCAGTTTAACATGAGAGATCATCTGTCTCAGACGCCGACATGGACAAAAAGTACTTTTCTGACCTACAGGTCTTCTGTATTTATCCTTCTGACACTTACCAAATGACTTCAAGCTCCATTCATTCTTTGAATTCTAATAACCCTTAAAAACATCTTCAGTCATCTTTCAAATCTTCTCCTCAATCCTAAGCTGAAGTCAATTTAAGAACAAATCTGCCGTTTAGTCTTGTCTTAGCCCAAGTGTCAATTAGAAAACCCTTCTGATCACTTTCTTTGCCAGGGAGAATCATTCCAGGATCCACACTTTCAGCCCAATAACGATTATTGTATTTTCATGCTTATAAGACCTTGTTCTAGCACTGGGATAAATCCTCACATCTCCTCGTGGACTCCCCTGTTCTCTGCACCTGGTTTTGACTTCCTTTTCCTTCTCTCTTCCCACACTGCATCAGAGTCTGTCTTCTTTTCTCCTCTTGGTGGCAAGAAAGATAGTTCAGAAGACTGCACAGCCACCTTTTATTCTCCCACTTTCTGCAGGCTGTTCTGTGAAAGAAAGCCAAGTCTGATCCGTCACCCAGGCACTGTGCTGACCTCACTACTGACTTCACAGCTTTACACAGACAGGGGGACATCACAGAGCAAGTGAAGATTCCGGCTCTGACATGTTTTTCCTGTCTTTGACAGCACTCTTACTCCTCCAACTCCTACACCTTTTGATGGAGACTAATTCTTTTCTAAATCCCTATTGTCTCAAACAATAGAGCAGAAAAACCTCTCCGAGCTTCACATTTTCTTCTTTCACGTTGTTTGTGCAGGTATTTTCCTCTGGATTCCCAGCGTGCTTTCTGTTTTTGTCTGCAATTCCAGATACAGTCTTTTGTGTGGCTTTGTTTAGTTCCTCCATGACTTCCCATAATTAGGGATCTTGCTGGGACAATTAGGAACCAGCAGAACTGGGTAGGTAGTTTCAATTTCTGGTCCCTCTCACTCATTAGCTCTTTAGAAAAGATTGATCCAGGCTACAAACACACAAATAATCTCCTGTCCTTTTTATAAGCTGTTCTGTGATTTCTTACAAAATCGCTGCATGCAGTAAGATTGCTACCTTACTCTGTTTCAGAACTGATTACACCTTTATGTCATATAAGCTTGGATATACAACAGAGCTTTTAGCAATAAAGTCTGCCTATCTAATAGCAACAGTTAACCTTTGAGATTTGAAGAGTTAATGTATTTTTTCCAATGTCTGTTCTAACACAAAGGGTCAGTTTTCTCTGTCTGCTTTTATTCCAGAGATTTTAAGCAAGCGGTTGACAAGCTTGCTAGGAGAGTATAAGCATCCTCTGCTAAAGTCCTGTGGCCTTAAAGAAAGGCTGGAAATTGGGAGATGCAGTTCTAACTCTCTGACTTGCCCAGGTTTTCAGAGTATCCTTGGATAAACCACTTAATACCCTTGTCATGCAGTTTCCCATGAGTCATATGGGTACAGTAACAGTCTCCTTCCTCACAAGGCAGTTGGTGAAGGTATTTATAACGTAAAGTGGTGAAGTGATGATGGTACTAAAGCACTGGGAATGACTGGTGAAAGGGGGAGCAGGGGAATGCTCCAAGTCTCATCCTAAAATGACAGAAGTGAGGCAGAGCCCAAAGGACACATCACATGTGCCTGTGACTAACATGTCTGTGCCCAATATGCTAAAAACTAAATTAAAGGCCACTAGAACACAATTGGCATTTTCTTATTGTTTGCTATTCAGCTATCTCTTATCCTGTTTACTGTTCCTGTGATATTATCTGAAAACTAGGAACACATAAACATTACCTCTTCATCCAAAACACAAAAGTGAATAGACCCTTTCTTTTCACCAACTGGAGCTTGTGGCAGCAACAAAAGTAATTTTTTCACTCAGAGTTGTCCATGGTGAAGGATTTTCCTGAAACTGCTCCAAGATGAATGGACAGTTACAGTGTTTTACTCCTCTTGCTTCTTCTCTCTTCTGTGTTTGTAAAGATCTCTCCTACAGAGACATTACTACTGTTACTATTTGTGAAGCATTCCTAGCAGTGTGCCAAGCATGTTAAACATCTTTCAGACATAAATATTCACTCAGCAAGGTCCATTCTTACATTTCCAACTGAGTCAATGGCAGAGCAATCCCTCCTTAGAGGAGCTCACTGCCAATGAACACATAAACTCTCAGCAGGAGTGAGGAGTTGTGATAGTTAAGATGAGGCTGACCACCCAGCCATGGAAGGAACCCTTCAACATAAGGAACACTAAAAAGAAAAGCAGGCCTGCAGCCCTCCTTCGTAGCTAAAGCTCCAGACAGCCTTTCAGCAAAACAGTGCTAATGCAGAATACAATTATAATCAATTGGTGCTGGAAAAAGCAACACTCTGCAGATGATGATTAGCAAAGCTAACATGTTCCGTCACACAGCTGTAGGGCTTCTGCTCAGTGTCATCACCTTTGGGACTGACCCTCTGTGGTCTCTGCCCAACCCAGGGTTTTGCTCTCCTTTCCCCTCTGTGTGCCCTTAAACTCTTCCTGATGCTTACGATGGTCCTTTATCTTTGCCTCTTACACAAATGCTTCCAGACAGACTGCTAGTCTGATGGGTCTTGAACTTCAGTCCTTGATCCAATCTTGTTTCATGGGAACAGTGTGTTCCCTCCTCAAGGAGAAAGAAGAAGCGCTGGTGTCCTTCTTACCATGTCAGGATGAAAACAAAGTAGCTGCTGCAAACCTCCAAAACTTGGGATTGTCAATTGCGTTTCTTTACACTGGAGTGGGCAATGCAAGCAGCTACTTTCCCAAGCAGATGAGAAGCACTACATAAGAGCTAGGCATTATTTCAATAACCTGTTCCTAGGGGAAAATCCTAAGACACCAGTGAAAACTAAAAATACGGAAATGCCAAATTCTGATGCCAAAGAGCACTGAAATATTGTTTCAGAATTTCAGATCAACTCCTAGTTCGAGTTATTATTTGGGAGCATCCTTACTGTTAGAAATGTATATCCGCCCTGAACCTCAGTGCTGCAAACCCTCTATTTTTACATGTGGCAGTCCTGGAAATTATGCTGTTTTCAAAATGTTGAACATTCACCAGAGCTGAACTGTATGAGTTGACACTTCCTGACCATACATTGCTTTAATCAGGATCCATCCACCCTGTGAACCATGACTGGCACAACTATAAGCTAAACTGCTTAAATCAGTCTAAGCCTTTAGAGCGGTTTAAGATAACTAAGCCACTTAAACTCATTAGTACTGAGTTAAGCAACATCAATGGCATATCAGAGATCCTGTTTTAAAGCCACTCTAGCACTGCAGCTTTCTCACAAACACTTCCAACTTCATGAACTCTTTGCAGATTTCTGTAAGTTGAGTGCAGTTGATGATCTGCCTTGTGATCTTGCCCTGATGATCAGTCCTGATGTAGTCCACAACACAAGTCAAGTGTGAAGTTGCCAGGCTTATCCATCTTTTAATATTTA
This sequence comes from Chauna torquata, assembly GCA_013399475.1. Taxonomy (NCBI): domain Eukaryota; kingdom Metazoa; phylum Chordata; class Aves; order Anseriformes; family Anhimidae; genus Chauna; species Chauna torquata. Next base: position 320,452 of record VXAL01010211.1, on the reverse strand, counting down.
TACCAAGAGCAAATTTGACCAGAGAATATGGAAAACTGTCTTGCTGGTTTTGTTCATGTACTTAAAAGAGGTTAGATGTATATTATTTCTTGACATCATTTGTCTCTGCATATATCATAATTTTTTATGTAAGTGTGAGGGGGAGAGAATTAAAGAGCACGTACAATGGTGAGATGAGATGGCTTGAGGTTGATATGACTGCATTACTCATGAGTGGCAAAGCCTCAGTCAGATACGCAGATCATTCCTAGAACTTGGTGTTCTGCATTTTAGAGGAAAAACTCAAAAATATTTTTAAATAAGTGAAGTCATGCTCAAGAATCTTATTCCAGTATGTCATCAGCAGTAACTCCATCTTCCCTTACAGAAGAAGTTAACTGAGCAGCACACACAAAGTTACCTTTGCTGCTGAGAGGAGAGGCAGGTGTCAGGGCAGAAGGAGGGAAGGAAGAAACAGAACGGGTACCAGATATGCTGAGGAACTGCTCTCATTCACTGGGGCCTCCAGCAGCTGCCAGGGAAGGATCCTGGCCCCTGCTGTAGCAGCAACAGCTGTAACAGCAGCTAATGGTTTTTACTGGCCAAGCAGGCACTGTGGCAATCACCATTTTGCTGTCTGCGGCAATCTGCTGCCCAAGGCAAAGACCTGTGCTGTCTGTGCTTGCATTAGACCTCTCTCTTCAGCTGCTCTGGACTTGTGTTTGTATCACAGATCTGCTTCTACAGCTTCTGTCCGAAGAGGAAAAATGTAAATAGAATAGTATATGCACCTCAAAAAAACCCACTCTCCCCTTTTCTTTCCGACACCTAGTTATCATGATGAATGGTCTGACACCTTGCCATAACCCTTGCTTTTAGCCACGCAGGCACTCTTTATTCACAATGTGCTAATGCTTTCATTAACATAAGCCACAGGCAGAGGGGATGAGAGGAAGAAGCCTGATACAAAGAAAATGGCAATACTTTGAAGCTTCTTAGGGAAGAGTCAGAAGTCCCACAAGAGACAGTTTAATGAGCAGAGTCCAGAGGTGGATGTAGCTCTCAAGCCTGTCACCCTGACATCATCATTTTTCAAGTATTTCTCTGTATTCTCCATACCATTCTCAAGCCATAAAGAGGGGCTAAATACCGTCACAAGGACAATCCTGCGTTCTGAATGGCTGCAGCATTCATGGTGAATTAAGTTTCATAAGGCTTCCAAAGTATTAAAAGAAGTAAGAAAAGTAATGAGTAGCAACATCAAAATTTCACCCTAGTCCTCACAATGTTTATACATAGCTGGAACATCAGCTCCTCATCAACCTTTCACCACTTGAGATAAAAGAGAACTCATGGTGGAAAACTCATCTCCGTAGATTTACCCTAGGAAGAACCCCTGAGCACCTAGTTTGCCAGGGAATTTCAAAACTGTGTACTGAACACAAACAGAATACTTCAGTTGGAAGGGACCTTCAAAGATCATCAAGTCCAACTGCCTGACCACTTCAGGGCTAACCAAAAGTTAAAGCATATTAATGAGGGCAATACCCAAATGCCTCCTGAACACTGACAGGCCTGGGGTATCCACCACCTCACTAGGAAGCCTTCGTGTTTGACCACCCTCACAGTGAAGAAATGTTTCCTAATGTCCAGTCTGACCCTCCCCAGTGCAGCTTTGTGCTGTTCCCACACATCCTGTCATCGGTGACCAGAGAGCAGAGACCAGCACCTCCCTCTCCGCTTCCGCTCCTCAGGAAGCTGCAGGGAGCAGTGAGGTCGCCTCTCAGCCTCCTGTTCTCCAGACTGGACAACCCAAGTGTCCTCAGCCTCTCCTCACAGGACATGCCTTCCAGCCCTAGTACCAGCTTTGTTGCCCTCCTCTGGACGCTTCCAAGTACCTTAACATCCTTTTTACTTTGTGGAGCCCAGAACTGCACACACTATTCAAGGTGAGGCTGCACCAACACTAAACATAGGAGAAGAATCACCTCTGTTGGCTGTGCTGTTGTTAACGCACCCCAAAATGCAGTCTGCCCTCCTGGCTGCCAGGGCAAGCTGCTGGCTCACTCTGAGCCTGCTGTGGACCAGCACCCCCAGGTCCCTTTCTGCTGAGCTGCTCTCCAGACACTTGTCTCCCTGTCTGTACCTGTGTCTGGCATTACTCCATCCCAAGTACAGCAGCTGGCATTTTCCTTTGTTGAACTTCATGCCATTAATGTTCCAATCTAGACGAAAAACAGATCTGCCCCTAAACTCTGGATCTGGAGAGGAAAAGCCTCTGCCAGTGGCTGACCCTCCTCTCTCTAATGCCTGTGCTCTTTGCCTGAGGTGAGGCAGGCACTTACACTGCCGTGATACTTCAGGCTATGCTGGTGTCTACGTGAAAGGCTGGCACATTTGTAGAATTATTTTCCATACTCAAAGTCCCTTCTAACCAGGCACAGCCTGAGTGCTCCAGTCCTACACTTCTTTCACATTTTAAGAAATACCACAGTAATGACAAAAGGTACTTAGAAAAGAAGGGCAACTTTGTAGTGACTTCCAACAAGGCCAAGGAGTGAATGCACCAGAGCTTTTCAAATGACAGTAAGATTTCTAACATGGATACGTGTACACATTTTGCATCATCTTGTTCTCAGAAATGAGTGATAGTTAAATTGTTCTATTTTAAATTAAGCAAAAGAGGCCTAGGGAAGACACCCAACATGGAAAACTTCAGCCTGAACAACAGAATTTAGCAAAGTTGTAAGCAACTTAGGAAAAAAAAAAAAAGAGACTCTAGTAATGAAAAGAATTGTGCAGCCTTAATTGTAGGTGATGGTAGCTATCACTGTCTAGGATGAGCACATCTGAGAGGCTACCTTCCCATATAAACACAGCAGAGCTGTAACAGGGCGTTGTTTGGAACTGCATTCTTGAATAGCTTTAGCAAACACAGAAGACCGAAGACTAGGAGAAACAAGGTAGATAAAAAGTACAACAAAACAAAGGCCTACAGTAAGTTCAGAGAACATTTGTGTTTTCTATAACTTTTTACAGGCTGTATGACCACACTTTATAATTCCTGGAGCAGGGCAGGGCTATGTTTCTGGTTTTGGTACAGAACAGATATAAAAAATGGAGAGATTTAGTTTCTAGGTCATAATGCAAGCTGTCAAGTATTCCTCTTTCTGCCTTTCAAAGTGTGATGACTCTCCAGTTTTACTGAAGTTTTACTAAACTCCTTTTAACTCTGTATGCGTGCTCTTTAGCTGGATTAAGTAAATGCAACATTACTCAGGAGAGGTCAGGATCCAGTCCTACTTATTTTCCTCTTCACCGACAGTTTACAAATAAAATCTTATTAAGCCACTCAATACAGACAGTCTTTATCACTTTCCATCCAAGTTGCCATAGCTGCATAATTAAACAGGACTGGAGCGTAAAATGCATTTGAATTAAAAGGTTTGGGCTCTTTGCTACATTTTTTTTTCATTAAATGACTCATCTATTGATCAAGTCCTGCAATTACTGTAATACTTTTCACTTCCCTAGACATGAAAATGTGGTGGGTAATTGGTCACCCCAAACATGAGTGCTGCACTTAAAATGTTTAAAATGATATATCGTCTGTGCGTATACAGTAGGGTGTGGATTTTTCTTTAAATTCTTCCAGTAGCTATACATACGTGTTGGTTCTTTGTATTTCTTGTTTTTTCCCTCTCTCTCTCTCAAAAAGTGTATGTTCTTCTTCAAGCTTCTCGTTCTAATAGGAATCCTGACATGTTATAATGACTTAAGCAATATTGTACCTTTGCACAAAGAAAACAAATTTTATATTTCTCCTTACAGCACATCCACCTTTGGAAGCCTGATGCTAACTGAGGCTTTAACTTGCTAGCCTTAATTCAGCAAAACTGTTCAACCTCCCCAGCTAGGTTTGCAGTCAGCTTATTTCACAGGAGCTACAAGCGAAGTGAAGGTCTATGCTAAGGAGGCAAAATTGTTTACCTTACAGTGGGCTGTGCTCCTGTGAGCATGATCTGGAAGGGCTGGTTGCTGACCCAACCCTGAAGACTGTGTATCAAAGCAAAACAAAGTCCACTGTGGATCACAAACAGAGAGATTCAGCAAAGAGCAGCTCTCAGGTTTCACTGCCATCAGAACTAACCTAGATACCTGAAGGGAGGTGGAACAAATCCTCTTCCCTCAGTGCCTGCCCAGGGAAGGATTCATTTCTGGTGCGATGTTTTTCTGTACCTGAGCGTACACAGCTGGTCTGAAAGACCTTCTACATAGAGTACAGAAGCAACACCACAGGAAAGAAGGTGCTGCACCAGGATTTTGCTTGCATGGTATGCATGTCCCCAGCAATAAGCAGCAGTGACTCTAAGAGGACAGTGGTGTCAGCTTGAAGTGGCACGGCCTGTGAAGGCCACATGACTCCTGGGGAACTCTTCGTCTGTTGTGGGATTACTGATGGAATCTCGGTTTGCCAACTCCTAAATCAAAGCTGTACATATTGTAATTCAGTAGATCACTTCACCCATGCATTAGAACTGGCACATTCCTAGATCTCTTTAAGGGAAAGCTTTTTCAGTGAGATTGTATTTTCTTGACTCAAGGATTGTGAAGTATGTGCACTTGGTTTAGCGGCCTCTTAGGATTTCTGCAAGGACACAAACTAACCGGAGGGCAAAACTCACCCTAGTATTTCATTCCTTCTATGCCCTGGCCTTCTTTAGGAAACCCGGGGCACCTCAGATGCTTGTGGGAGACACTCAGAGCCACCAGTGTGCTGGTTTCATTTCCCCTGGGACTACTGCATGTCCCACATCCAGCACCATAGCACAACCCATCTGCATGTTGGATAATCTAAGATTGCCTCTGGCTTTTTAACCATCGTTGCCAGGACTCTCCTTTCTGTACTGCTGCCCAGTTTGCCCATGGCTCCTGAAAACACACTGCTTTCTTTGTTCTAAGCAAGTGTCTGAACTTTGATATGTTTACCCTAAAAGACAAAGGAAGATACAGGACCAGCTCCCTGAAGATATCTAAGCCCTAGCCTGTAACAGAGATCAGTAAGAGTCTAGGTGCCTGTATTCCTTCTTGGACTTGGCCATTTGCCCAGCAGCGCCTACCATGAGACCCAGTTTTTCACCATTTCCTGCAGCTCACAGTTAAAGCAAACTCCCACAGACTTCCACGAGGGTTCTGCCAGTGTAAGGCCATCCTTTTTCAGAGCAATCCTACACCAATGGCAAGAAGAGATTTGGGAGAAAGCCTAGGCCAGGGATTTTCTTTCTTGAATAATTAGGTAATTTGCAATAGCATTCTCAGGGGCGTTATTAAAATGCCATGACTCAGATATAGCTGTGAGAATGTTAAGGACCTGATTTGTTTTTCTGTTAGTAGTACTGATTTGTGTGCTTGGGATTTGCTCTTTGCAGGGTCAGAACAATTAAGAGTTTTTATCTTCACCATTTGCCTCTAGCCAGGTCCACTTTTTGATTACGTTTTGCTCTCCACTGCAGTGGAAAAGTTTTAAATTAACACATAATAAACTGAAATGGAGAAGGAAAGCATATTGGACTTTCTTTCCTTACAGAATCTTAGCTAAATTACAGTAAAGTTTTGACCTTCTATTTAGGATAGTACTGTAAACAAATGGGGGGACACATGCATAATCTTAGCACACAGCTGTTTTGTATATATTTTGAGCCTCAATGTGACATTGTGGGGTGCTGACTAGCTTGTAAAATACTGAATTACTTGAATCTTACTTGCACTCATTTGCAAATTCAGAACTTGAGACCTGATCCTTAAATGCACTGTTTTGCTGATGAGAATGTATTTTATTTTTTTAAACTGACACAACTTTTCTTGCATCAAAGTAATGCATTTTATCTTAGAAGATGTATTAGGCCAATGGTATAGGCTCATGAGAGATTGAAATAGTAATATGTTCTAACTAAAATAATAACAAACCTGAAAAAGCTTGGTGTGGAGAAAAAAACAACCAAAACCCAGCCACACCTAGAAAAAAAATCATCCTAGCTCTAACAGCATAACTCCTTTTTCCTTTTTTTGCATAGGGAAAATTGTCATCCTGCTCTGCCATGCCTGCAAAGAAAGAAAGTGATTCTGGCTGACTTGCAGTATTGTTGCTGATCATAGGAGAACATCATTTGAAGCTTTCACTATTCAGATGCCAGCAAAGCACTGCAATATCATTAAGCCTTATGAATGATAAGTTAGTAAGATTTCAAGGAGTATGGTATGGGTGTTTCCTTCTCTTCCTGTACTAGTTTCATGCTGTTTCTCTGCCTTCTTAAGATCGTGCTGCCCTGTCCTGTAGTGAGCCTGCTGCCCTTCCTAGTCTTCTACAGTCACCTGCCCTGACAAACATATGCCCACTTGCTGTACCACCTTGTGTGTTAACACAGTCAACAGGGGTTAACCTGGCAGTAACATTTCTGGACCAGCTCCGTTTGATACCGCTGATACTGCTTCCCAGCCTGAGCAACAATTTGGCACTGTGTACAAACACTCAGTGCCAGCCATTCAAGGGTACCCTTCCCAGCCAAAACCCACAGAACCTGGTGGAAGTGCTGAAGCACCGGGTGCTGCCTGCACAGCCACCTGTGCAACACAAGGCAGAAGTGGAGTGAGCATGCATCAGGTGTCTTCCAAAAGCCCGGACCCCTTCAACCTGCCCTCTGCCCCTTCCCCAAACCCACCCAATCCACAACCGAAGGTCTGCTCTCCCTGGTCACTCTCTTGGATACCTCCAAGGATATCTCAGCTGCCTCTGGCCTCCTCATGATGGGTCAGTACTTGTGCACCCCCTTGCAAGTTCCCCTGGGCAATGCGGGCAACCGAGCTGGACTCCAGGCCTTGCCCCTAGCTTGGCATTCGATCTCTTCTACTCCTTTTGTAAGATCAAGGCAAGCACACATAAGACTACGGCAAGGGCATCAGCTACAAGACTTTGTCCTGTCATTTGAATGAATATGGGCTTCCTTTCCTCTAGCCACAAATTGCAGCTTCATCTGTTGCATGCTGTTGGAGAGTAACTACAACTGATTTGCGCAATTGCTCCATATCAGAGGTGGGTAAGTGAATGTCTACTAAATACTGGTACTTTGGAGTTTGCACAATATTATTAGATAGATCAGTATAATAAAATACTTAGGGATCCTTTGATCTAAAGGCTGTGCATGTATTTCAGACCTGAAATGTCCATGGTATCGGAATATTTGTTTATATGCACAATTCCAGATTGCCATGCATGAAGCATTCTTCCTGGCCTTGCCTTCAGCTTTGTGAGGTCAGGCTTGTTAGAATGCAGCATAACCTGCCCTTGCCTTACACATCACCACAATCTATTAGTGAAGAAAAAGCCCACAAACTTCTTGCTTTAATAAAAGATTAGCATTTTAGACAAGCAGCATTCCTACCAACACCATGTACGGTACAGACCTTCAAGGATTTTTAATGTACTTGCTTTGAGGTGATTGTACTTGTCCTCAAAGGGGAACTTCCATATAGGCTATGATATATGGGATGCTGTCCAGATGTGCAGGGATGGGATCAGGAAAGCCAAGGCAAAGATGGAACTAAACTTGGCAAAGGATGCAAAGAATAACAAGAATTGATTCTATAGGTACATTGGCCAGAAAAGAAAGGCCAAGGAGAGCATCCCCCTCTGATAAATGAGAAGGCAGAACCAGTAACAGCAGACATGGAGAAGGCTGAGGTATTCAACAAGTTCTTTGCCGCAGTCTTCACTGGCAGTCAGGCTTCCCATGTCTCTCAAGTCCCTGAACCTCTAGGCAGGGGTTGCGTCTCCCACTGTAAGTGAAGAGCAGGTTTGAGACCACCTGATGAAACTGAATAGGTACAGGTCTTTGGGACCTGATGACATGCATCCCAGGGTCCTGAGGGAACTGGCTGATGTAGTTGCCAAGCCAGTCTCCATCATATTTGAAAAGCCAGGGCAGTCACGTGAAGTTCTCAGTGACTGGAAAAAGGGAAACATCACTCCTATTTTTAAAAAGGGTAGAAAGGAAGGCCCAGGGAACTACAGACCAGTGAGCCTCACCTCTGTGCCTGGGAAGATCACAGAACAGATCCTCCTGGAAGCAATGTTAAGGCACATGCAGGACAATGAGGTGATCTGAGACAGCCAGCATGGCTTCATCAAGAGCAAATGGTGCCTGACCAATCTGGTGGCCTTCTGTGATGGAGTGACTGCATCAGTAGACAAAGGAAGACCGACTGATGTCATCTACCTGGACTTCTCTAAGGCCTTTGACATGGTCCCACATGACATCCTGATCTCTAAATTGGAGAGATACGGATTTGAAGGGTGGACCATTTGGTGGATAAGGAATTGGCTGGATGGCCGCACCCAGACAGTTGTGGTCAATGGCTCTATGTCCAGGTGCAGGTCAGTGACAAGTGGTGTCCCTCAGTGGTCTGTCTTGGGACTGGTGCTTTTTAATATCTTTATCAATGACATAGACACCGGGATTGAGTGCAACCTCAGCAAGTTTGCAGATGATACCAAGCTGAGTGGTGCAGCTGATACAACAGAAGGAAGGGATGCCATCCAAAGGGACCTGGACAGGCTTGAGAGGGGGGCCCACGTGAACCTAACGAGGTTCAACAAGTCCAAGTGCAAAGTGCTGCACCTGTGTCAGGGCAATCCCAGACATGAGTACAGACTGGGAGAAGAACTCATTGAGAGCTGCCCTGCGGCAAAGGACTTGGGGGTTCTGGTGGACTAAAAGCTTGACATGAGCCAGCAGTGTGCGCTTGCATCCCAGAAGGCCAACTGCATCCTGGGCTGCATCAACAGAGGCATGGCCAGCTGGTCGAGGGAGGTGGTCATCCCCATCTGCTCTGCCCTCATGAGACCCCACTTGGAGTACTGCATCCAGGTCTGGGGCCCCCAGCACAAGAAAGACATGGACCTGTTGGAGCTGGTCCACAGGAGGGCCACAAAGATGATCAGAGGGCTGGAGCACCTCTCCTGCGAAGAGAGGCTGAGAGAGCTGGGATGTTCAGCCTGGAGAAGAGAAGGCTCCAGGAAGACCTCATTACTGCCTTTCAGTACTTAAAGGGGGCTTACAAAAAAGATGGAGAGCAACTTTTTACTCTGGCAGATAATGATGGGACAAGGGGGAATGGTTTTAAACTAAAAGAGGGGAGGGTTAGATTAGATGTTAGGAGGAAATTCTTCACTCAGAGGGTGGTGAGGCACTGGAACAGGTTGCCCAGAGAAGCTGTGGATGCCCCATCCCTGGAAGTGTTCAAGACCAGGCTGGATGGGGCCCTGGGCAACCTGATCTAGTGGGTGGCATCCCTGCCCGTGGCAGGGGGTTTGGAACCAGATGATCTTTAAGGCCCCTTCCAACCCAAGCCGTTCTATGATTCTGTGATATTACACATCACCAGGCATATTGCCTTTGAACCAGGTTGGACATGCTGTTACCAGAAATAAGTAATTGTACTAACTGGATAGTTAGTTCCCAGAATAGTTATTTTATAGTTAGGGAGAGTACTCAGACTGCAGACTTCCAAATCTCTGAATATATTGTAACTTAACCTCTTGGCAGCATTCAGAAAACAAAAAAAATCTGAGAATGCTACCTTAATGAGTTCTTACTAGCAATACAAATATTTGGGCTTCTGGACAAAAGACGATTATAGGTTAAATGATATTTGGATAGCATCATGTGGCTGATTAAAAATGGAATAAACTGCTAATGCAGTGAAGAATGCATCTGTTTACAGGCCTGAATCAACTTCTAAAACAGGGGGAGAAAAATTTCTGAAAAGTTTTCTCATTTTATGTACTACTGTATAGAATTGACACATACAGTTTCCATTAGACATTTTTCCAAAGGAAAAAAGAAAGGAAAAGAAGACAACAGAAGTGAAATATATCTTACTTTAAACTCCACGTACTATTATTAAGGGTTGTGGGTTTTTTTTTTTTTTTTTTTTTTTTTATTTTTTTTTTTTTAATTTAGCCTGAAAAACTGTTATGTAAAAATACTACTAACTCAACAGAACTGCTGCCATGGAAATGGTTCTCCAGCAACTCTTCTCACTTCAGTGAAACACAATGGGGTTTGTCGCTCCCCCATCCCTTTTGCCCTTGCCTGCACATATTCTGCAGCATGAAGGCAATATACTGGATTTCCCTCCCTCCCTAGGCATCATTGATACCATGTTTGCCTTCCAGATTAGCCATACTTGTTGAGGCACACCAAAACTTATGGGGAAAAGCATCAAGGATGCAGGATTTGATTTGCAGAGCCTTTAACAAGGTTTACATAGAAGACTTGATTTAGATCCACTAGGGATTTTAGAGGACTATAGGACTGTTGACATTTTTTTTAAAGATACATTTCATTTCTATACAAGCCTCAGTGACAGAGGCCTATGCCACTGTGCTCCCAAAACAATATCTCGATATCTCAGGAATTAGTCTGACACAACGTTACTATTGGTGCCAGGTGACAGACTGAGAGCTCTGGTGAAGAGCAAAGCTCTGCTTACCCACAGGGCCAGGCACAGTGCAGTGAAGAGAAGCTCCCCCTACATTCCTGCCCTGAGAGGACATTGCACCCAGCAACATCAGAAAAGAAGACGGTGTGGAGCACTCAGGAGCATCCTTCAGTTCTCTCGTTTGCCATTTCTTTCACAACCTAAGTCACATCTTCAACCTCAGTCTGCACAGATAATGACCGAGCTAGTTTTAAAATGGCCAATAAAACTACAGAAAAAGGCACAGCTACCTGAGGATTTATTGTCAGTGCCAGGTGCATGGAATAGTACTGTAGAATACCTGGAGCCTCATTTAAAAGTGGCCTAGTTCCATCTCTATGAGCCAGCATTTTCTCCTTGGGAATAGCCCCACTGCCTATGTGCTATTGAGCAAATGTGTCCTTTATCTCCCTGTCTGTCAGTTTCTTATTCATAAATCAAGAACTTGTCTACTAATATTACTGTAAAGAAAAATGCTTCAAACAGGTAACGTACCTTAGACAGGAGAAAATTTGACCTGAAGTGTGAGCAAGTTCTGTCACTTTGTCCATTACTCTTAGGGCTTTTCAGGGGGTCATTTTACGATATGCTCTTTTCATATCATACGCCGTATGATATTTCCTACCCTTCTACTCTCCAAACCGACAGCAGCTCACCTCTGCAGTGACTTTTTTTTCCCCTTGTAATGGGCAAGCACTTTGCATACAAGAGAGTATGTGTTCTGGACAAGTGCCACAGAGGCCAGGGGAAAAGTCCAAAACTCTAGATACCATTCTGTGCATCAGAGGGCATCCATCTATCTCGGTAGCAAAAATAGGCCAGAAATACAGTAAGAATAGACCTCTCTCATGGGGTTTTGGTATATCAGCTCCTGTTTGAGGCCAGAGCTGTCTGAAAATTTGGAAGAGAAGGTTACGGCCTGACCAGGGAGGTGGTGGAGTCACCGACCCCTGCGGTTTTTAAGAAGCGCCTGGACAAGGTGCTACAAGATATGGTTTAGTAGCTTAGTGGGTAGTATTGGTGGTAGGATGATGGTTGGACTAGATGATCTTGAAGGTCCTTTCCAACCTTGTGATTCTGTGATTCTGTGTAAAAGAAATTTTGGTGCTCAAAGGAGAGGAGATTAAAAAAGGAGAAGGAGAAGGAGAAGGAGAAGGAGAAAGGGAGAAGGAGAAAGGGAGACAGAAAGAGAGAAGAAGAAGAAGGAAAGAGAAATGAAAAAGGAAAAAAGAAAAAAAAGAAAAAGAAAAAGAAAAAAGAAAAAAGGGAAAAGAAAGAAAAAGAAAAAAGAAAAAAGGGAAAAGAAAGAAAAAGAAAAAAGAAAAAAGGGAAAAGAAAGAAAAAGAAAAAAGAAAAAAGGGAAAAGAAAGAAAAAGAAAAAAGAAAAAAGGGAAAAGAAAGAAAAAGAAAAAAGAAAAAAGGGAAAAGAAAGAAAAAGAAAAAAGAAAAAAGGGAAAAGAAAGAAAAAGAAAAAGAAGGATTTGGTTTGTCTTCTTAGGACTGATTTGTTCATGCCCAAGAGCTAGTAAGACTCAGTGATCAGGACAACCACTTCCTAATGCCCTAGCAATCCTCCTCCTTACTGGCCTGCATCACATACAGTCCCCTGCAGAAATGAAGACTACAAAGGTGTTGTGAAGTACTATGAAATCAAAACGGCAGGCCCTTGTACTCCCTATGTCCTTATTCTGCAGCAAAAGGATTACACTCAGCACAGGGAAATGAGACATAAATCTCCAGCCTCAACACAGAAGATTCCTGCTGGCAGATCTGATGCTGCCATTGGCAAAAAGAGTCAGCATCCAGTGAAATTGGTGGGAGTTCAGGGCATGTGAAATAAAAGAAATGCAGGACTGGCCCTGGACATATTCATCTTTTGACAACAGCGGGAATCCCCTTCTGGGTTCAGCTGTTCCATACCAGACTGGAAATGCCAGCCAGAAAACAAAGCAGAGAGATGCTACTACTGCCCTTCATTTATTTAGCCTTATCATAGTGTAAACAGACCTGAAACCTGAGGAAGCAAATGCTTAGAACACACCTTATGCTTTGGGAATGTTTACAAATTGCCAGCTCTTTATGAAAAGAATAAGCAGGAATTAGAAAAGAAAAATCCCTTGAAGATATTTCCTGGTTCCTGCTTAAGCATGTCAAGGGAGAAGGAAGACAATCAATTTGGATCAATTCCAGATGCAAACTATCATCTCCATATGGGGCTCTGCTTTTGGTAATGCTTCTGTCTGTGTTTGCCATGACAGGGCCATGAACAGCAGCAGCAAGCCAAAACAAAAGGTTGTCGACTGCAGATGTTGCAAAACAAGGCTTGGCTGCTACTGGGCTACGGACAGCCCTGAGCAGTGCATGTGGGGTGCAAGGGGAGGAGGAGGATTCACCACCACAGCTTGGTGGCATAGTCCCTCAACCACAGCTGGGAACAGAGTTGTCTGTTCCCTGCCTTTTGTCAGCTTCTTGACAGAAAAACTTTTACTCAAAATGTGTTTGGGGCTGGTCTGCAGAGAGGACTGCTCTTTACTAAAACCTGCCATTCACTCATCAGCATGATATTTACAGGAGGTTCCTATTTCGATGTACTTTCCTCATGCTTTCAGTGTTGTAAATCTGGCTGCACGCGAGGGCAGGAATTTCCAAGCAGGTGGCTGCCAGGGTTCTCCTTTCAACACACTGCAAGATCTGCTAGGCCAGGCTGTATTAGCAATCACTATGTCTAGTATCTTGTCTGAGGCAGCAGGCAATGCCTGCTTCTCAAGAGGCAAACTCAGAATGCCACAGGCAATGAAGTGCTGGCTATGAGGGACAAAAATTCCTTTCTCCTAAATAACATGACTAGCTGGTGTCCCAGACCTATTGCCATCAAACTCCATCTTCTATTCTGCTTTGTGCTTCACATATGCTTCTCCAGTCATGATGGCTTTCCTTTCCAAATCTCATGGGAACTCTGTCCCATGGGAGTCCTATCGCATGGGAGCCCACTCTCTGTCTAAAAGGATCTACCAAATACCTTGCCCTTGCATGCCACACGCCAGAGGGCACAGCCCAAGAGTTCGTACCAAACTGCAGCCAGAAGCCACGGATATTCATCCATCCTGGGGAGAAAGCAGGTGAGGGAATGGATACTCTCAGTGTCTTACAATTCAAACAGGATTTGAAATGTTGCAGGACCTTCCAAAAAAGTGAATTTTGCCATTCATGAAGGTGATGTGGAGCAAGTCAATTGGATCTGTGAATAGCACAAAGCTTTGGATGAGACAGAAATGTTTTGATGGCTTGTACAGGGGTATAAAGGACTATGGAGATACATCATCCTTGAATTTCCAGACAAACCCAAGCACTTAGATGTCTATTGAAATCCATGACAGCTGTCCAAGTCCTGTCCCACCGGAACTGCGTCATTCAGCAATTTTTACAGCATTTCATTACTATCCCGTTATTTTCCTTCTGGTTTAACTACATACAAAATTTATGAGGTGGGCCCAAAAAATACCCAATACATGCAAAGTTGGGGTTAAGAACAGCCAAGTAAGAGGGACTGACTTGCATAAATGCCTTCAGGAGAGGGATCCAGCAGCCACTACACTTCAGTTTCTCATTCACGATTAGAAACAACAGTGCCTATGCCGCTCATTTCTGGCCCTGGCAAAGGGCTAATACTAAGGGGCTGAAGGACCTGAGACTTGGGAGCCCCTTCTGCTCACAGATTTTTCCACTTTTCCTGGGGCTGCTGTGATGTACCTACCAGCTGGTGCAGCTGACTCTGACTGCCCTCTAGTGCAGGGATCAAATTTGCTGAAGAATTTAAAAGACAGTGATAGCTACAGATAGAACAGACACCTACAGCTGAATGGAGAGCCAGCTCTTACCCAAGCATCGGAGGACGGTGGCTGGCAAGGAGTGTCCCAAATCGTATTCCAGGTGCTACACTGGCCATGAATATGAGGCCACCAATGTGCTTTAACAGTGCACAGCAACCAGTTATTCTGCTGCCCCAGACAGAAATTCTTGTGCAAATCACATGTAAATTGGTGAAGTATCACAGAAACAGAAGCATCACATCATAACTCTATATTTTAGGAGTGTCAGATATGGCTTCTGGGTGTGATCTGGTTAAGAGAACACTCGGCTAGTTCAGTTTCTGTCTCACATGTCAGGGTTGACTACTGAACCAATTCATGAACCTTCTCATCTTACAGGAGGTTTCAGAACTTCTTCTCCATAAAGGAAGATAATGTAGTTCTGAGCTACTGAACTCCCTGAGAGCCCAAGAAACAATTTTAAATAATCTTGATTTTTCTTGTAGCTACAGGCTTTAGAGACATTATTAAGACAAAAAACAGAGCAACCTCATCGTTAGAGTCAACAATTATCTGCAATTACATACAGCAACATAAAATTACATTACTGGAGAGAAAAGATCTACTTACAGTGGTTCCAAATAGACATCTGAACTATTTATCTTCTTCTGTACAGCTGGTGTATTCCAGCTAGGCTTTTTATCGCGAGATAAGTGAATCTGAATGAGCTGGGTCAGAATGACCACATTCTTGGGATCCATTTGATAGCTTCCTGTTGAAAAGAGGCATTATAATGAGATGAATAACATGAAAGATTCAGAAGAATGGTAATGGACTACAGAGCCCTTTGTCTTTTATTGTCTTCTGTGCTGATCAGTTCATGCGAGATTCGTCTACTCCACAGTCCTTTCTCTACAAGAGGCCAGTCTCTGAGCAAAATACAAGAAAAAGTATAAATTTGTCCTGTCATCCATAAAAGGTAGAACTTATTTCAAAAACATGGTGCTAATGAAACACCATTAGACAGTCAGCGATATTAAGCGTCTTGGCTCTGTTGCTGTATTTAACTCACTTGAGATGTATTAGTAGTCCTTACTTGCCTTTAGCTCCCCAGTATGTACTAATACACACGCATACCTACACAGATCTATCAGCCTGATGCCCATTCACTTACCTTGTCTACATCCCTGTGAAGCTTCTCATTCTTTGGACATTTATCTAGCCTAAACAAATGCATAATCTGCGAACATTACTATCTCATACCCATGCCTCTTCCTGGCTCTTCTAATATATGCAAATGGAACCTACCAGTTCCAGCAAGTTCTCATCCAGTTCCCGATGGAGAATTATCTGTAGGAAACCACATCAATACAACCTGTAGGTATGAATTCAAGGACAGAGGCCATGACATGGAGACTGCCCTATGGTCAGAGTCTGAACACATTGGTAGAATCTGTTACCATTGCTGCACCTATTCTGTAACTAATTAGAAGCTTTTACCCTCAATGGCACTTTCTAACCTGAAATAAATGCCCCATAGCAGCTCCTTCTGCTCACCCGAGTAGCTCACTTCTTTTGAGAGTACTATTTGTGCCAGTCTTGCTGCTGTATCTTTTGTGAAGCTTCCACCAACTACAGTCAAATGATCAGGCTTCAGCAGCAGATCTGGGAAGAGAAGTCCAGTTTTATAAATGTTTCTGTCTCTCAGCACTACACAGCCAGATTTTCAAGATAACAGCAGCAACATCTGAACACTGATAGTGTGACTTCCCAGTCATAAAGACATGCTGACTCCTCAGTGTTAGTTCCTGCTGGCTGAAAAGGGCTGGGGACACAGATCCAGACACACACAGTGTGGAGGTAAATGTTTACCAGTGGGGCATCAGACTGAGACTCTGACTGACAGCAGACAAATGAGGGGAACTTTTAAGCAGTTGTTTCTTAAAATGAATCTCCTGCCAAACTCAGGGGTCTGGTTAAACCTTTGCAGAATCAGACAGAAAGATCTTCAACTAACACTGCCTTTTTCCAGCTTAATTGGCTTACTTCCTCAATTCCCTTGGGAGAAAAGTGTCTGTGTGCAGAGTGATACCTACATGCATCCTTGCTCTTGCTCTCTCCTCTGGAGATATTCTTAGCATAAACCCGCTGCTGCTGAAACAGCTCCTGCCATTGAGAAGCAAAAAACATTTCAGACCTATTGGTCTTTTCATCCCTATACATGCATGGTTATATAACAGCATAACAAATGCAGCACTCATATAACAATTCAATGTATTTGACAACAGCTGGTGAAGGAAGGGCAACTGAAAGGACATACCACCAAAAATACCACCTCCCTTAGACAAAAGAGAGGTCCTGCTGCAAATGGAGTTGGAAGAGGCTGGCTTGTACATCCAAGAGAACAGTCTCAAGTATAACTGACCACAGCTGTACAAGTTTCTCTTTAACCTTCCTCTAACATTGTATTTCAGTTCTGCGGGGACACTTTCTAGGAAGTACACATAAATTTCATGCCAAAATCTGGCTCTATCTAGCTTCAAATCAGAGTCACGGGAAAGACTCCCACTGGTTTCAGCAAAGTTAGCTCAAGTTCTCCACCTAACTTAACTACTGCTGAAAGCTATGTGTGTCCTTAAATGGCGCAGATATCCAACACCAGTTGCACATGAACAGCATATTGTACCAATCACAGCATGGAGCAATAACTTCACTGTTATTAAACCACCCAGAACTATTAACTAGGAACACAGAGATAAGCACAACACACAGTACTTTCACAAAGGTCTGAGGGAGCTTCATGAGGTAGTGGGTACAATCCTCATTCCTCTGTGCCCCGTTGAAAACTCCAGTCCATGGATGCCATTCTGATCTGGTTTACACTCAGGATCAGGCATCGCTCTTCCAAAGTCAGTGTACAGCTATTATTGTGCAATCATAGGATTATCTGTTGTTGCACTCACATGCTTTTATGCAGCAGTAAATAAAAGAAAAGCTTGAAGCAGCTTACTCTTCAGTGAAAAGGGAGCAAGAAATTTACTGTAGGGTCAGAGCATGCATATGGTCTGGTACTCCTGGTAGCAACTGAGCAACTGAGCACCTTCCCCAGCTACCCTGCAATAACATCTGCATGTGTCTAGAGACAAGAGGTATAAGTAAAGGGAGGCTCAAGGAAACAGTCTACTACTATTACTATTTCAGGACAACAAAAGTAAATATAACAAGACACAACCACTCTTCAATTACAATTGCTGTTTTATTGTATTGTGCAGGATAAATGCTTCCCCTTCCATCCTCCCATTTATGTAACATAATATTGGTTAAGATTGAGATCTAGCAAATTAGACAATCTTCGACTCGTTTTCCACAGCAATAGTAACCCTGCCCAACATGGCTAGTCAGATGGCAGGATGTGACAGACTATAAATTTGGCAAACAATTTAACACAGTATTGTTATTTTGCCTGTCACTTTAGAAGTACACTCACATTTATTCCAATGGGAACACATAAGCAGAACTCACAAGGTGAATTCCCTAATATATGCCACTGATTAACTTGCAATTATTCCTTACAGGACAAGTTCCATGTAAGTAGTATCCCATCAACCAATAACTTCCATCCAGTGTATCTGTATTTAGGTATTTAGTATGTAATGGCATTCCTGTAACAGTGGGCTCTAGCACTTCTTACTCCCCCATGTTTTAATCACTTAAGCCATCACTGGGATTTGTAACACAGAACACTGTGACTTTAAAGATGTCTCAGTCACATTGTAGTCTTGTCCGAAGCACACTGTGATGTTCAGCAGCACAATCACAAATTTTCCCAACTCCTCTGCTGGGCGAGTAACTATGCTATTGAAGTCCGTGCTACATTATTGCCCTGCAACTGTCCTGGAGTTCCACCTCCTCCAATATCTTGTAACTAAAAGTGGAGCTCTCAGCTCACCCCCAAGAGGTCACTAATTAAAATAGGTATTTTTAGATTCTAGGTATACTCAGATACACTGAAAGTGACACTATAAATATTTTGTGGTTTTATTTTCTGATATATTTAGTCCCTAGAAAAAGGATAGAAAATTTACCTTCACTGTAATGATGGTCCAACTTATAAAAATATGTAGTGGGTATAAAACAGAGGAAAGAATAATCAGAAGTCATTCAATGACTTAAGTAGTTAGCCTTTCAACTACATTAGTGGGTAATGGCAGAAACAAACAACAATTGCAGGCAGCAACCAAGTAGCTGAATTTACTGCATTACCAGATCCAACTAGAGTTTAAAGATAAGTATATTTTTCCACTTATTGCCTTCCCTCTGTATCTTCTCAATGAAGAAAGCTTTCTTTGCTATCTCAGCTAAGGCTAGAAGAGGCTTCAGGGAAAAGGAGATGAAAGCAGCTACAATCTCATCAAGTTCCTAAAAGCTCAAAGTGAGAAATACATCCCTAAGTTCAATGCTTTGGGTTTCCTACAGCAAGACAGAGACATGACGAGGAATCTTCTGTCCCCTTGTGGGTCTGAGCAACACTTTCACACCACTCCTTCACCACGTCCTGATGCTGTATTCAGTGTGCAAGGCACAGAAGGGCACATCTGAGTCGCTCTCTGGCTTGAGCAGGAACCTGAAAGGACCGAGGCTACAGAAGCTGCTAAAATCACACTATTTCATTTCTAAGACATAATTTTGAAGACTCACAGTTATTTACTGAGCCATAAAATACACTCTAACACATAAAACCACCTGAACACACATAATCTTGCCTTCTTTAGTGGTCTAGTAAGGTAGGAAAATGCTTACTGTGAAGAAAAGATACAAGAGAGACAAAGAACCTAGAAGATGGCTGATAAGTTGTGGGAAGGTTTCAGAAGTCCATCAAGCTTCATCTCACATGTTATTGCTGAGAGAATTGCAAATCATGAATACTGCATATAAATTCTCAGCTTCTTTTTCAAATCAAAAGTTATACCATGAGAATTTAGGTAGCATTTGGTTTATATCTGTAAAGGACAGTCTTCTGGTCAATATATGACATATGAAAAAAATAGTTTGTTCAATACACTGCTCTGCTTGCTTACATTACTGGCTTACACAGCTGTATGGTACCTAGACATTTTCTTGATGCTGATCCATACACTTTCATAAGACTTCCCAAAGAGAAAGGTTACAGCCGTTAAAAGTGTTTTACAGATGGGCAATGGAGAGACTAACAACCCATGACAGGTAAGAACTGACTGCAGGTCTCTGAATCCTGGGCTAATACCTAAATTATCATATCTTCCTTCCCTTTTTGTCCCTAATTCTCATTGTCAAGCATCCACTGTGACACAAAGTAGCTCAAGAAATGCATTAAGATTTTGATCTATGTACTTCTGCTGTCCTACTCTCCCAAATTCCTCATATTCAGGGTAAGCTTGAGTAAGAAGGGGCCATAGGAAAGGCATTTTTAAAGCATGATCTTTGACATTGGAACTCATTTTCTAGAATGGATCCTGGTTTTATGCACTGCAAACAATATGTTCTCCATTCAGTGCTCCAGGAGGACTGACCTGCTCTCTAAAGATGGAAGATAAAGAGAAATAAGAAGATAAATTGAAATTCACATGCATCAATCAGGAAGCCCTTTATAGCCATTCTAAGCTATAGTAAATGTATCTTGCTTCACTGTAGTTTTACAGAGGGGGTAGGTGCTTTTATTGGTATGAATATATAAATATTTCACATGATGAGCTGCTTATTTTGCAGACTTCCATTTTCCCAGTGCAAGCAAGAGAGTTGCTCTTAGCCTTAACAATTATAGCAGCTGTCTGTCATTCAGAACGCTGTACGCACTTGACAGGAGCAGGTCTTGTCTTGTTGTCATTACAAGGAAGAAACTGAAGCAGAGATGCTACAGTCGAACACAGCACACCTGTGGGAGAATTCAGCTATATTCCTTTTCCTGCATGTAGGTTACTGAGCTACACAGACCTTTGTTATTCAATAGAAAGCTAGAATAATGTGCAATTATTGGCTTCTGCACTCACACTAATACATAACATCCTTTTAAGTTACACAGGCTAGAGGAGAGATTTGGGATAAACTTCGTAGCATTACTGTAAACTGACTGCAACTTTGCTAACATAATATAGGTTTAAGGAAGATAAAATTTAGTGAATATTTAATAACTTTATGTAATAGTGGGTTTTACAAAAGGTTAAGAAACATCACGGAGAAACAACACTGAAACTCTGCTCATCTGTTAACCAGACAAAGAAACCGGCAGTCAGTTAGTCGAAGTTCAAAGTCAAAAATTTCAGAATACCGACTATGACAGCAGAATTACCTTTTTGGAGACCTCAATCCCATCTACTCATAAAGCAGGACATCTAGTCACTCAGCAAGACACTCAGCTGATTCCCCACCACCACCACCTGCTTCTGCTAGGTCCCTGGGAGGCACTAATCTTTTCCAAGACAGCTAACTCTGCGACATCTGTTTGTAGGAGATATTCTCCCCAGCACCCTAGATGACTGCATGCGGAAATCCCTTCTTGTTGCTGCTATCTAGAATAATGTTTTCTGAGTTACATTTGGAATAAGGCAAATGAAGTCAATTTAGGCTAAGCTAGGACTTTGCTAATGCTCTGCTACCAGCTGATATTCTATTGGAGTTCAGCTGAAGCCCAGGCTCCTGCCCCCATGTAACTGGCTAACAGATAGGAACCTACAGAAAGTTATATACCTGTAGAAAGTAACTTCATCCGTCCCCATAACAGTTATTTTAGTTCAGAAGATCTGAGAAAATCCAGAATCAGCTCCTGCTTGCATGATAAGCCAAGGAACTCAAACAAAAATGCTAATAAGTTTATCTGGGTAATTTTCAACCTAATGAATTCCACTTCCATGAATTATCAAAGTTACTATATATCTAGTTTCCAATGACAAATTCCATAGCCATGGGGCTGGAAAAATTAGGAAATGATCCCTCTTCCAGGCCAGTTTCCTTCAGCACCTTAAAGCTAGCAGCTGTAGCAGAAGCCAGGAGGAGGTACAGAATCAGTTTACGGCAGTCTTAAATCTAGTCTTAATCAAGGATACCAAAGATATAAACCATCTCCTAATGATCCTAATGCAGTCTTTTGGAGTTTGGTATGATCCACATATTCTGCTTAAGTAATTCCAGGCCAGTCTTGCTACAGGCATAACTATTTCAGTCAGCAGTGTGTCTTTTTTTTCACATACAGAAATGGTTATACTGGCATAATACAGTTTTATACAAATATAACATTCATTGTAAAGGAGAGCACAGAGTTTTAACTCCATCAGGATATTTAAAGCCACTGCAACTTCTTTGTGTAGACAAATCTCACAATTTCAAACCCTCTGAGATTCATCTGTCACAGTTCTTGAGATTTGGTTTGTCACAGTATTGGAGAGCTTCCCAAAACTCGCCATCCTGAAATATTGTCACAATATACAGGGTTTTTTTCTGGCAGTTCCGCTTCATAAAAGCAGGCACCAGCACCACGCAGGAGCCACCAGCCTTCAAAATCTACAGGCTTTTGTTTCTCTTTCATAAAGCTGACCTTGAAATGTACTTGCAGCTATTCTTTCTCTCTCCC
The DNA here is from genome assembly GCA_013399475.1 of Chauna torquata. Taxonomy (NCBI): domain Eukaryota; kingdom Metazoa; phylum Chordata; class Aves; order Anseriformes; family Anhimidae; genus Chauna; species Chauna torquata. Next base: position 298,522 of record VXAL01010211.1, on the reverse strand, counting down.
TCTGCAATTGGACTGAAGAGCTTGCTCTGCCTGCCTGCCTGATGTTCCTGAGTCATTATCTGTGTCTTAATATCCATCTCTGAGTGTCTCACACGCAAGTTAAATGACAGAACTAAAAAGCTCCACTCTTAATAGCATTTCTTAGCAAAAAAGATGCAAAACTGTGCCCTGCCACAACCCTCTTATAGACTTGTGTTTTCTCTGTGGTGAGCAGCAGGAATGCACCACATCAGGTTTCAAAGACCTGATTGCCTGTGGAGGATGCTAATCTCCTCTCAGCAGAGAGAGAATGATACTAATTTGTAACGCTATCAATTATTTTGGAACAGGCAGTCAATTAATCCAGTCCCAATGGCTCAAAACTGCTCCCACGTGTTCTAATCCTTTAACCCCAGCCTAGCAATGGCACTTCTGCTGCCTCCATCTGCTGAGGAGTCCTTTCCACAGCCTCGAGGAGGAGCTCAGCCGGGACAAATGCTGAAAGTGGGTGGGCAGTAGAAGGGTTGGGATGAGCTCAGGAGCATCTATTCCCTCTAGCTCTACATTAGCCATTGGGTAGGTGTGTGACCCACAGCTACCCCTCTGCGTAGTGACCAGAGCAGCAGTTACTGCCATGTTCTTTTACTTTTCTGCTGGGACTCACTTTATCGATCCTCTCTGCTTTATTGCTACAAGCCGACAGCAAGGACCAAGGAGAACTTGAAAATGACAGAAGACAGAAAATTCTTTTGAAAATTCCAAAGACTGAAAAACACCTCTGTGCATCTCCCTCAAAAGTTACACAAAATATTTAGGGATCAAAAAAATTCCTTTTCCTATTGACTACTGGTATACACCTAACAATGTTTCTATTCTCTCTTTCGTAGCTATTATGTCCTACTAGTGTGTCTGTGAAATGCAGAACCTCCCCACCTAGTTTTGCTAGATCTGAACTTGAAAAGAAGACCAAACGTGATGTAGACTGTCTCAGAGCTCATCCTATCCAAAAGCTTCTGGCTAAGGAAAGAGGAATCCCTCAAGGGCAAAAGGGAAAAGGATGGCCTGCCCCAGCAGAAGTGTGAGGACAGAGGTGTGTTGGGACCTCCAGAGCTCCAGAGGCTCAAAAACAAAGGTGCAGCCTGCTGTATCGAAGCAACACCCTGAAGGCCTTCTCCTCTTCCTCCTCCTCCAGAGAGGCAACCACTGGGCAGTGGCATTTTCCTGAAAACAATGTCTGGTCTCTTCAGGCTGCATGATCTGTTTGCACACCAGAACCAAGAACATTATCATCTGCAGGGGACGCACGTGAAACAGTGGGATTGCAAAGAAGCTAAAACATTAGAAGAGGTAGAAGACACATAATGGAGGACAAGGCCATGGGAATTTGCCACAATGGTCCCACAGTCTTGAGCGTTGCAACAGCCTTTGGAAATGCTCTGCAAAAAGGTCGCACAGAGCACCATGTCAGGCCCTGAGGACAGCACTGGCTGACTGTCCACTGGGCATTTTCACTTCAGCCAACAAGCCACGTTCGGGGAGAGGTACCACCTTTGGTGATATGATAAAGGCACCACATGCCTTTATCATATCTATTTCTGTTAGATATAGAAATCTAATATCTGCAGAAATCCTGACTGTAGGTGTGGCACAAATTACTTAGGAGCCTAGTTTTGCATGTAAATAGCAATTAGGCTCTTAGATTACTTGGGTTGGAAAATTTCATAGTGTAATGCTCAGGACCATGGATGTTTTTGGCTCACCTGTGGCTCACCTCACAAGGTGTCCCTTGCTACTCTATACAGAGGAGCTGCTTGTGACCCCACATTCCAGTGGTGAACTCATGCTGGCTTTATACCACCTATTTCTATGGAATTAATCCTGTTTTATCACATCACAGAGAGGAGAATCTGTCTTATTGAGATAAATGTGTGAAAATTGGCAACCCTGAGAAGATGCCACCATGCCTTGCCACCTGCATCTCCTATGCCTGAAAGACAAGCCCTGAAGGGGAACACCTGCCAGAGATCTTCCACCTTGCCTTATGGACCGTAATAAAAATCCCTGGTGTTCTATTTACGTTGCCAAATTAAAAGAAATACTTATTAAAAATGATCTTGGCAGTGTTTAATAACAAGCTTTTTAGAGGCCTATATTTTTCCATAGCTGCAACTCTTAAAAAAAATTAATGCTTTGTTTTGACTTGACTAATGGTTGGGGTGGGTGGGTGGTCTGAAATCCATATGGGCCACTTTAATTACCTTAGTCACAGCAGCAGTTACAAGTTACCACAGCATCCTCTCTGTTTTTTCCTGCTAGTAATGAGAGAACCTTAAATAAAAAAAAAAACAAAACATTTTTTTCAGTGTAATTAGTTACAAACCACTTTTATGCCATGTTTCTCTTTCTAGAGATCCTCAGCTTATGAGCTGTTTGCTGACTGGTGACTGGTTTTTCTGACTAAGTTAATAACAAAGTTTTTAGAAATAAAGAACTCAGCATGTTGTGTTTAGTTATTCTCTCACTGACTTTAAATAATACTTATTTACTCCACTTTTCTGTGATCTCACCTTATCAATCCTCTCTGACAGGAGCTACTCTTGTCAGTACTTGGATGACAGTTCAGGATACTCCATGATTCTATGATTAAAGAAACCCTTGCTCAAGGGTTGAACCAATACCTCTACATAGTATCCCACAGCCTTCATATAATCATGGAATATCCTGAGTTGGAAGGGACCCACAAGGATTATCGAGTCCGACTCCTGGCTCCACACAGAACCACCCAAAAACCAGATCACGTGTCTGAGAGCGTTATCCAAACGCTTCTTGAACTCTGGCAGGCTCCGTGCCATGACCACTGCCCTGGGGAGCCTGTTCCAGTGCCTGACTGCCCTCTTGGTGAAGAACCTTTTCCTGACACCCAGCCTGAACCTCCCCTCTCACAGCTCCATGCCGTTCCCTTGGGTCCTGTTGCTGTCACCAGAGAGAAGAGATCAGCCCTGCCCCTCCGCTCCCCTTGTGAGGAAGCTGCAGGCCGCCATGAGGCCTCCCCTCAGTCTCCTCTTCTCTGGGCTGAACAAACCAAATGACCTCAGCCGCTCCTCATACATCTTCCCCTCCAGACCCTTCCCCATCTCTGTAGCCCTCCTTTGGACACTCTCTAACAGTTTCATGTCCTCCTTACGCTGTGGTGCCCAAACCTGCACCCAGCACTCGAGGTGAGGCCGCACCAGGCAGAGCAGAGCGGGACAACCCCTCCCCTCGCCCGGCCAGCAGGGCCGTGCCTGATGCACCCAGGGCACGGCTGGCCCTCCTGGCTGCCAGGGCACGCTGCTGGCTCGTGTTCAGCTTGCTGCCGACCAGAACCCCAGATCCCTTTCTGTGGGGCTGCTCTCCAGCCCCTCATTCCCCAGTCTGTTGCCCAGCTGCTCCATTCCAGGTGCAGAATCCAGCACTTGCTCTTGTTAAATTTCACATGGTTGGTGATTGCCCAGCCCCCTAATTTGTCAAGATCTCTCTGCAAGGCCTCTCTACCTTTGAAGGATTCCACAGCTCCTCCCAATCTAGTGTCATCCATGAACTTACTATACCTTCGAGTCCTGCATCCAAATCAATTATGAAAACCTTAAAGAGAACTGGCCCTAAAATGGAGCCCTTGAGAACCCCACTAGTGACTGGCTGCCAGCCTGATGTAACCCTATTTACTATAACCTTTACACTTCTGAAGATGCTCTCTGATGCACTGTAAAAGCAACAACAGTCTAAATCTTTAAAGATGCCTTTTCTAGAAGCTCACTATTGGAAATAGAATCATAGAATGATAGAATCATTTAGGTTGGAAAAGATCTCTAAGATCATCTACTCCAACCGTTAACCTAGCACTGCCAAGTCTACCACCAAACCATGTCCCCAAGCACCACATCTACACATCTTTTGAATACCTCCAGGGAT
>VXAL01010211.1:52583-294184 GCA_013399475.1 Chauna torquata | reverse complement strand
ATACAAGCCAGGGTGCTGTTGGCCTTCTTGGCCACCTGAGCACACTGCTGGCTCATTCTCAGCTGGCTATCAACCAATACCCCCTGGTCCCTTCCCGCTGGGCAGCTTTCCAGCCACTCTTTCCCCAGCCTGTAGTGTTGCATGGGGTTGTTGTGCCCCAAGTGCAGGACCCAGCACTTAGCCTTGTTGAACCTCTTACAGTTGGCCTCAGCCCATCGGTCCAGCCTATCCAGATCCCTCTGCAAAGCCTTCCTGCCCTGAAGCAGATCAATACGCCCACCTAACCTGGTGTTGTCTGCAAACTTACTGAGGGTGCACTCGATCCCCTCGTCCAGATCGTTGATAAAGACATTAAAGAGAAGTGGCCGCAGTACTGAGCCCTGGGGGACACCACTAGTGACTGGCCTCCAACTGAATTTAACTCCATTCATCACGACTCTATGGGCCCGGCCACCCAGCCAGTTTTTAACCTAGCAAAGTGTATGCCCATCCAAGCCATGAGAAGCCAGTTGCTCCAGGAGAATGCTGTGGGAAACAGTGTCAAAAGTTTTACTGAAGTCTAGACAGACCACGTACACAACCTTTTGCTCATCCACTAAGCGGGTCACCTTGTCATAGAAGGAGATCAGGTTAGTCAAGCAGGACTGGCAGCCGTTCATAAACCCATGTTGACTGGGCCTGATCGCCTGGTTGTCCTGTAAGATGTACCTCAATCAAAATTCCTAGTACGCTCTCCCTCTCTGAGAGTCCTGGCAGCATCTGCTTGACAGTCTTCCATTTTTTGAACTGATTTGGTGCGTTATGGTGTCACGCAGTACCCAACAGCTGCTGTTCAATCCGAAAGCAGCTACAGCTGAGCAGTGGGTGATTTTGTGTGTGTGTGTGTGTGCAGCCCTGGAATCTCTACACAGTTGCAGTTCTGAAGCTTTCCTGTCCCATAGGGTGAATCACTTTTGATTACTGAAATCAAACTTTTGCTGGGCAGGTAGCATTTTGAGACTCCAGGACTACACAAACAACACTCGGGAATGCTTGAGAACAAAATATGATTTACTTGGGTGCAGGATAGCCACATTATTCATACAAATCCATTGCCAAAGACAGTCTTGTCATAATATACAGTCTATACAAGTACAAAGAAATGAGGAAGAGTCCACCTTTCTGTTATTCCTGGGACATCATAAATTCTGAGTTTTAAGAGCTTCAGCCCTACACCACTGCTGCCAATTTCTTTATGCCTCTCTTTACTGAGGCTTCTGTACTGCCAACAGGTGCTGTTGCTGTCTCCCTCTCTCCAGGCTTGGACAGCTGCACTCCTCCCTCTTTGTTCAGGCCACTCTTGCCCTCTCAGTGGTGGCAGCCCCCAGACCCAACAGGAGAACTGCCCCTGGGCAGGCTGCAGGCAGGTAAGGAGCCACAAGCTGGCTGCTCCCATGTGCTCGGTGGGAGTGCTGCTGTGTCTGGGGTGAGATATGAAACTCATGCATCGAGTATCATTTCCTTACCAGTTGTCATGGGGCCACGAGAGTTCCTAGATGCTGTCTAGATTCACAAACTTAATATAGTAGGCACAGTAGATAGAGCTGGGACTCAAGCTATGTGCAAGACAGTTTGATGTTTTGCAATTTCATTTCCCTACTCTTTCCGTGGTGTAGCCTGTTCTAGCCAGTGGGGTGCTTTGAGAGAGAAGGCTCTTAAGGGTTATTAAGAAATTATGTTGTGGTAAAAGCAACAGTAAACAGAAGTTGCTTATTTAGTCAAGGAAGTAATTTTAGGGTCTGATTGATTTTGCTACTGCAGCCAAAGATTAAATTAAGGCATACTTAATTGGGGTTGGGCATCGTTGCTTGTCTGGAAGGTCAAACAAAATGCCTGGGCAATAGTGTGCGTTACCAGGGGAGTCTGCAGGAATTAGAGGCGAAGGTGATTGCCAAGGCTGGGCACAACAATTTCTGACACACCGTCAAGCATACCACAATGTTTTAAAGCTTGTTGAAGCGAGGGAGGTGTGCCAATGGAAATGCAATCTAGGTGCTTTCCATTCTGACAACTTTACAATGTAGTCTTTATCTATGCAGATTTCCACAGGATAGGAATCTCTCCGCTTCACTTCCATCAGCAAGTTACTTTTGCAAAGTTTTGCACTTGTTTTGGCCACTCTGTTCCAAAGTGTACAAATTTTGGGAAGAAAACACACTGAAAGAAATTAATCTGACAGTTTGTATCACATGTGCCTTGCCTGAGCTATCTTCAAAACCTAATATTCCTTGGAACTGCAGAAAATATATTACACAAATACACTGGGTAACATGCACCATTTTCCTGTCTCATTTTCCCTTGTCCCAGTCTCTTAAAAACTCAGTCTGTTAAAAACTCACAAGTGGGGCATCTACTGATGATGGCATTCATGTGAAAACTACTTTTTTTTTTTTTTAATCAGGCATTCTTTTAATTTTCTTTCCTTTTTAAACCTCTAATTTTCATGGTTTAAAGCTCTTCTCAGCAACCATCAGGGAAACATACTTTAATGAAATAAACAGAAGGATGACCCTTGGATAATCCCATAACTCTGACACAAAAGCTCTGACTGCTGAGAAACTCCCAATAAAAAAAGGAAAGCTGGCAACAACTGCCACATCTAGCTCTTGAGGAGTCAGCGACTGGCTGGTCTGGGAGGAAGGCTGAAGCAAAAACAGTTTCACCCTAGATATAAGCCAGAACTGAGTCTCAAACTGGCCTGTAAAAATAACAGGAAGAGCCTGTAAAGCTACTTCCTGATGTAAAAAGACCCTGCCCTTGAGCCTAGGATATCTCTGTGAAAATGCCTCATCTCCTACTTCTGACTTTGCTGTCTGCAAGATATACCTGAAATCACATAGCTTTGTAGGGATTATTCAAATCACAAACAAGACTTCAAGGAATTCCAGGCATTGAAAAAATGTCACTCTTTATAAGCGTGTTTGCAAAACATTTTAGTTTTAGCTTGCTCTGAGACTCAGGGATCCTAAAAAACAGGCCTGGGCCTTAATAATATCCTTCTCCCTATCCAGATCAAAAGGAAAGAAGAAAGTACAGGACATTCCTACCCAAGATCTAACAGGAGGGTCACAAAATACACTGTTCAAGGCAATACACGGACACAAGCCTACTCCAAAGTACACCTGGCTCAACAAATGCATCACCACCCTCCCACTGAAAAGCTTCTCTCCTTTCACCTCCTCTCAATTTTCTTTCGCCTTTTCTTTCCCACCCACTCACTAACTCTTCCATTTCATTTCTTCACCCCGTTCTTCCAAACCTCCTCATCCCTATTCCCTTTTTCGATCTAGTTTCTTCACAAGATCCTTCTCTGTCATCCTCCCTCAGTTCTTCTCTTGCCATTCAACTCGTCCCATCCCAAAGCTCTCATTCTGCTTAGGGTATAGAAGAGTTAATCCAGATTTGGATTCTGAAGCAGGATTTTACAAAATCACTTCCCTCAACTAGTTTCCTCTGGCTTCCATTTATACCGGGCTTTACTCTGCTCTCCTTCTAGTGACAAGAAGTCATTATCAATAGCTGACTTTTCTTCGGATTGTATGGCACAAGAAAAGAGCCTGCCAACAGGTATGTTCCACTGAGGAAATGTCCCACCTGCAAGGATACATATTATCCCTTTGTCTCCCACCTGATTTCTTTGTGCTCTCTGTCTTACGGAAGTAGCTTCCATTTTTCAGATGTCTCCCTATACAATCACAGGCATTTTACATATCATGTCCAAAATAGCCCTTTCTTTGCTGCAGTCATCTCCCGTTCAAATACTGTCAGGTATTTGGTATTTCTGTGTCCTTTCAAATCATGGCATATAAGCCCTTTGTCATGAGGGTTATATAGCTTGACTTAACTTATCTTCTCAAGTCTGTGTCAGCAGAACTGAGGGCACATCTTTACATCCTGGATGAGGCACCCAAAGTAGGTTAACTATCTGCCTTCACTTACAATGCAGCATCTGACAGTGAATGCTTAGCATCTGGTGCTTATCCATCTGAGGCTGTGGTAGTTATTTGCAGCTCAGACCAAGGAGTTCAATGCTCAAGAGACTGTGATAGTCTTTGCTGAGTTGAAATGCACCAAGAAAACAGGGCCAGGAAGAAGTTGTCAGGATCAGTGCAATGCCCATGCATGCCCAAGGCTCCACTCCTGTTCCTACTTAGGGATATCAAAACAGCATCTAAAGGCTCATCCACAGTGAAGGGCTAACTGTGCTAGACGACATACAAACATACCATGGAGGACGGCTGGGCACAAAACATTGAGGACTGATACAGCTTGTGCACAGGAAAGCACGAAATAGAAAGCATTACCTTCCCCAGTTCAAAGATGGGAACTGAAAGAGCGAGTGAAGGTCACTCAAGAATTGAGCAACAGAGATGAGAACAGAAATTTTTATTTTTCTGAGTCACAGCTCAGTGCCTCAGTCACAAGACCATCCTTCATCGCTCACTCTTACCCCAAGGAAAAATATGTCATTCCTATTTGCTTACCTAGCAGCAGTCCTATCTAACAGGCTGTTCATCTTCCTAAGCGTGCAGGGTACCAGCACAGCCTGAAGCAATAGATGAGGGCTTGCCTCCCTGCTGGAGGCACATGACGCAGCTGATGTGCTTTAGAAAGGCCACCTGATTCCTACGGCACCCTCAGATTTCGTGCCTCATGTCGTCGGTGGAGACAAGGAGAATTCTCAGCCCAATCCCCCTCAGATTAGGTTTCTGAACATTTCCTTTATGGCATGTGGAGAGAATCTGAAAGACAGCTCAACAGCATATATATTTTCCTGGCAAGAGGACGGACCTTTGAAGCTCTCAAGTGGTCCCAGAATAAACTTCATGGCTTGGGAATGAACACTATGTGCTGACAACGTCATCAGCTCATGGCTTTAAAGGCAACCTTCACGGCAGCCTTTCTTGTGCCCACTGCTGTACCTTGTGACCCTGCCAGAATTTCTGGAAAGAATGCAAAGGGCTGGGTGGGATGTCTCTGTGGGTGCGCACAGTGGTGGGGATATCAGCTGGGGCATTAATGGGGGACACTCACTCTTGAGAGGCAGTTGTGGGTTGGAGCCTTCTGATGGGATAGTCCTGCTGGTTTTAGTGCCTCAAGATGGGTTCCCCTCAGGAACCTAGAACGTGGCCACAGTGAGAATGGAGGAGTAAGCAAATCACTGGGGAACAATAGGGGAGAGAAATTGCAACAAACACAGTGACTCGGTTTAAGCTGGCATAGCATAGCCAGATAGATTATGGGAGGCCTTACAGATATCTAAAATAACTTCATAATGAAAAAGCAGTAATTCATATTAAGTGATTCTTCATGGAAGACAGCCAAGGATTGAAACAAGAAGAGGGCACTGGTCAGACAGATGGTTTGAGATGTATGCTGGTTAAAGAGCAGCATGGAGGATAAAAAAAAAAGGTTATTCTGATGAAAACAGATGTGGGGGAAAAATCCTGGCTCTCTTGAAATCAAAGACAGAGCAGGACTTCAACTGATTTCAGGGGAGTCTGGGTTTGGCTTTGGAGATCTGCTGTGCTTGTAAGACTGCAGGAACTGGCTTTGCTCACAGTCTGAGCATGGTGAATGTGGTGTTTTATCTAAACTAATGCATAAGAGCAAGGTGCGTTACCTCACTGAGTGATGAGCTCAAGGTGGTGTTATGCTACCCATTTGCTTTTTTTATTGCTGGCTAAAATTCAGTAAGGCATTCTGCAGGAGGCAGTTTTTACGTTAAGCACAAAATGACACTTGGTCCCTTAAAAACCCTGGCAATGGGGAGATTATATGACAGTTTCATCCACTCCTTTTGTTTTTTTTTTTTTGTTTTTTGTTTTTAACCTTAAAACTAAATATTGCAGCATATTCATAACATTCTGCCATGTACTTCAATGCCACCTAAAACAGTTTTTTGAGGAAATCCTCTGCTAGTTAGAAAGTACAAACTTCCGGTTACATTACGCATCCCACATCCAAAACCTACGAAACCCTAGGGAAGTTTTTGGCTTCAGGCAGAAAAGCTGAATAAGCAAAGCTTCTCCTGTTCCTCCCCATGGTCATGTGAACTGTTTCTTAAATATCTTGGAACAAAGCTTTTTGCTGCCTGAGAACAGTCACCAGCCTGTTCCAGACCAAGTTTCATGATTCACACTTCTACTATAACGGAAATTTGGCTTCACACTCCTACCAGCTCCCAGGCAGGGGCTGTGCAGAAGAAGCAATAGCAAGAACCAGTGTCCATCTGCAGGGATGCTCCTGGTCTTGGTTCATTTTCTGACAGTGGGAGGGCAAAAGCAACCACGGGGCACAACCGCATGTCTTCTACAGTGAGCCTCACTCATCTCCTGGCCTTGCCCAGATGGATCTCCAAGTCCATGACCATTTTTCCTTCCTACAGCAGGAGGAGGAGTAAAGGCATTATAACTGTCTTACTCACATCTGCCCCCAGTTTCAGGAACAGATCAGTAATTGCCATCAAAGCTACAAGCAAAAAGCTGGTGAGAGATGAGCTGGGTAGGTTTTGTAATTGACAAGAGAGAAAATCCTGGGGTCTCCCCACCGAGATTAGCTTTTATATCCTTGCAGATTCTCCCATCTGGTGGAAAGCAGCATAGGAGAACACTACAGACGAGCCAAGTGTAACTACAGAGAAACACATACAGATGGGGTCAGTACTGGGTCCAGTCTTGTTCAACTTACTCATCAATGACTTGGATGATGGAATAGGGTGCACCCTCAGCAAGTTTGCTGATGATAGTAAACTTGGAGGAGTGGCCGATATACCCGAAGGCTGTGCTGCCATTCAGAGGGACCTGGACAGGCTGGAAAGCTGGGCAGTGAGGAACCTCACAAAGTTCAACAAGGGCAAGTGCAGGGTCCTGCACCTAGGGAGGAATAACCCCAAGCACCAGTACAGGATGGGGGGCGACCTGCTGGAGTGCAGCTCTGCGGAGAGGGACCTGGGAGTCCTGGTGGACAGCAGGCTGACCGTGAGCCAGCAACGTGCCCTTGTGGCCAAGAAGGCCAATGGGATCCTGGGGTGCATTAGGAAGAGTGTTGCCAGCAGGTCAAGGGAGGTGATCCTTCCCCTCCACTCAGCCCTGGTGAGGCCACACCTGGAGTATTGTGTCCAGTTCTGGGCTCCCCAGTACAAGAGGGACATGGAGCTACTGGAGCAAGTCCAGTGGAGGGCTACGAAGATCAATTATGGGACTGGAGCATCTGTCATATGAGGAAAGGCTGAGGGAGCTGGGAGCTTCAGCCTGGAGAAGAGAAGGCTCAGGGGGGATCTGATCAACGTGTACAAGTTTCTGAAGGGAGGGTGTAAAGAGGACGGGGTCAGACTCTTTTCAGTGGTGCCCAGCAACAGGACAAGAGGCAATGGGCACAAAACTGAAACACAGGAGGTTCCAGCTGAATATGAGGAAAAACTTCTTTACTGTGAGGGTGATGGAGCACTGGAACAGGTTGTCCAGAGAGGCTGTGGAGTCTCCGTCTCTGGAGATATTCAAAACCTGCCTGGATGAGATCTTGTGCAAAGTGCTCTAGGTGACCCTGCTTGAGCAGGGGGGTTGGACCAAATGATCTCCAGAGGTCACTTCCAACCTCAACTGTTCTGTGATTCTGTGATTCTGTAATCTGATGATGTTGTGGCTGCCTGCCACCATGCCCTAGAGCAGACACAACCTCTGCTGGAGTTTAGTTCACTGCTTGTTCCCTTCCTCTTTCTTATGCTGTGTCCATATACTGTAAGGTGATGCATTGCCACATCACCACATACTCATGAAAGCCAGTGATGACAGTCCCCAGAGCCTGTGAACTCCCACAGCTATTTTAACTGCAGTTCAGAGAAGGGGTGGCAGGAAACCAGCAGCTGGAAATCACCATCGGAGAAGGGGATGTGACAGCTAGGGAGCCTGATGAAAGAGTCCAAGCAGGACTACACATGCAGGGGAGAGAGGATCACATCACGGGTTCACTGCTTTTGACCACTGGGCCACAGGGTTAGAATCTCTTAGCAGGATGTGATGCCTCAGAGGAAAGGGGATGAGCCCGCATCATTCATTTGGCTAATTGTGAACTGGAGCTGGGCGGGGGTGGGGGAAGGGAGAAGAGTCCTCCTGAACAAAACAGAAAGCTTTGCATGAAGCTTTGCAAAGTAGAAGCTCAAACACAAAGTGGGCTTCCCTACAACTATCTTGCCAACAAGGAAAGTGAAAACTCTCTAGGGGGTACGACTGGGGTGTGGTGGTGGGGACAGTGAGATCTGAGCCCCCACGTCGTCGCTATAGTGTGTGAGCTCCTTAGCTGGGAGAGAGGATGGACAGAAAAGGGAAAGAGTGGGACAGATCTTTGTTGGAGAGTCTGTGGTACAAAACAGGCAGCAAGCTGATCAAAAGAGTTGCACTGAGACAGAGCGTATCTGTGTTTCTTAGCAATCCAGCTGATGTAAAAGAAAAGCCACAGCTCGCTGCTCTTCCTTTATAATCAACTAAAAATTAGGATAAATTTTTGTGCATGCTTTTTTTTTTTTCCCTCTCTAGATAAATAAAATATTATTTACTTTGTTCTGTTGTTGTTTGCAAGCAGGAATGTGCATCTGTGTTTTATTTCAGTGTGTATTTTTAGAGCATTTTCTAGAAAACTTTTTATGTCATACTAAGCACTTCTGGTCTCTGGACAAGAAGTTCATAAGCACTGACTTGAAATACCCAGCTTTATGTTTGTTGCTTCTCTCGCTATTTAGGAAGAGACAGAGGAGAGCACACATAAATCTCTGGCCAGTATAGCAGTCTCTAAAGGAACATAAACCTCTGGCACAGTTAGAGCAAACCCTTAACTCCTTTTAATAACATTTTCTTTGGATCCATTTTAATCTCTCTGCAGGATAAGGGTTAGCTGGGTAAAATGTTAGCTTAAGTCACCTTGCCCTGCACACTTTTCTCTGAGACAAATATTAACCTGATTCATTTGAAAATCTGGTCCATTATGATTAATAATCTCTCAGACACGGCACTGACCACATTTATACATAACTAAGTCATTTTCCTTGTAAGCAATTGCTGCAATTGCAGCAAAATTTACATCCATACAAATGGGACAGTGACAGGAAGATTGTGAAAGGCAGGATTCTCTGCAACTGGCTGTATATTCAGATATCATGCTCACTGTATCACAGTTGCTTTTGAGACTGCCTGATTGGAAAGATACACATGTGATGAGAAAGGTCTCCATTCTTATCACAACTTAAACTCATAAGAGTTACAATACTTCAGACAAAATCTCCCTACTTGAAACATCAGCCTCTCGCAAGCCTGCTTACCTGAAGGGCTGCAGTGGCATAGACAGACCCCTTCAGGACAGCACATTTTGTTTCTGGAGACAAAATAATTACAGTAGAGTGTAAAAGATGTACAATTGGCTGTTTCTCCAAATTGAAGTGCATGTAGAGATGAGCTGCAGCTCACTCTGCCTGCTGAAACATACACACACGTGAGTTTTCTTGTATTGTACATCCCCCCAGAATAGTTACTTCAGATCATTTCAACAGCCTTGCATAGCAACTGCAGTATCTGCTGCCTTTTCTTGCTTCTCTGCCAACTCTTTTTCTCTTCCAGGCACTATACTGATGGTAGTGTGTGTGGCCCAGTGGCTCGCATAACAGCACAAGAGATTTGTGTCCTGCTCTGGGGCACTCCCATCCCCTGAGACGCTCCTCAGGGGATCACAGATGATGCTCACCAGCTGTGCCTGCTATGTGGGGTCACAGGGGAGAGAGAGGCTGCAATGTCGCAGAGAAAACACAGGGCAAAAGCTGCCTGCTGAGGGGGCAAAAGCTGAGAACTAATTGCATGAGTTTTATCTTTGATGAGCTAGATTTGGCAAGATTGCTGTGGTTAGCATCTATCCACTGTATAAACCAAGAAATCTGCCTGGGGCTCTCCCAAAGCCCGGCTTCCCGTGGGTAGTGGTATATTGCCCTGGCCACAGTCTCAATACTCATGTTTTTTACATTCCTCCTTACCACCCCTGTGCTGTTGCTGTGGCGATCTACAGCCGTGGGAGCGATGGATGGTGCAAATGGAGAACCAAGAGGGCAGTAGCTTGCAATGTGGAACCTGAGACATGTGCTTCAGCTGGCAAGGAGAAAAGGTAAGAGAGGGCTAGGAGTGAGCTTGAGAGAGGCCAACTAAAATGGAAGGGAAAATTAAACAAGGAAGAAAGGGTAGCAGAGGCAGCAGCTTTGTGGTTAGGGAGTAGGAATTTGGTAGATAATTTGTTCTACCATGGACTTCCTGAGCAGCTTTAGGCAAGTCACTTTGTCAGTTTTAACATCAGTTCCTCTTCTGTAAAAAGTTTCCATGAGAGGAACTGTCACGAAATGAAATGAGGAGCATAAATACAGAATGGCAAACACCTTGTAAGTGATAAATAAGCAGGCCGAACAACATCCAAAAAAGACAGCTTTCATCTGAATGGCCTCAGCTAAGTCACAGCTCACAGGGGAAAGCAAACAGGGACACAGACTGGGAGAGAGCCGGGGCTATTTCTGTCTGCTTCCACAACTGGTCTTTAAGAAGCTCTTTTGGCTCATCTGTTGGCATCAGCATCACAGGGCTGTATCCCCAGTGTGCAAATGTGGTGTCATCCCGCATTCCTCAGTACTAAGGATGGATAAGGGCCTTCTGCTGTAATAGTATTTGACTCTCCCTGCTGCCACTCTCTCCCCACCAAGTGTTTCCCAGTGAATCACTGGTTTTCACCTTGGGCTGAACTGGTGTGGCTGAAAGCACAGACTTAAGTCTAGGAAAAGTGGGGACCTCTTGGATACGGATGCCCCCAAACTGATCTGTGGTTAGGCAAATACAGCTCTAGAAAATTCTGGGTCACTGAGTGCTATCACAGGCAGCTACGGCATGGAATGTCTTTCATTTGAGTGAATTCCTCTCAAAGCAAGCTGGGCTCCTTTCCTCGCTTCTCCCATTAAAGACTGTTCCCAAACCTAATTGCTCTGATGGCTAGAAGCTTTCTTCATTCCCACGTTAAATTCCTTTATGGTCAGTTCATACCCCTTTGTTCTTGGGATAAACTCTTCCTTCAGCTTTAATGATTTCCTCTTCTTCTGATCTTTACACCCTGATACATTCATAGAGAAGAAATACAGCCTTTCTCATCCTTCATATTGCTAGCTGAAAAAGCCACTTTCCCCTCATCTCTCCATGTAGGCTAGGAGTCTCCGTGTTCCCGGTATCATCTGCTAGCCCTTTTCTTCACCTGTTCCCACGGGAATACATATTTCTAGTAAGTAGGTGACAAGAACTGCACATCATTTTCAGTTTAGATGTCTCCTGAGCCCTGTATAACACTATTCATTCTTCCCTCTCTCTCTGGATATGTTGTAGGGCACTATGTGTCTTTTCACAAATGTAACACATTGGGGCTCACAGTCATACTGTGATGACAATATAACACATTACTTGTGCAAGCTTTTGTGCTTCTCTGGCATTTCCAGCTGTTGAGCCACCACAGTGTTGTTGTTATGGATGCCGATACATTTCTGCATATTAAAGCTAATGCACTAGCAAAGCCAGTTTCTGATTTCCATTCTTCTAACCTGCTACTTTCCTTCTCCGTACAACCTACCTCTGTCTCTGCATCGGCCAGTTTTTTATCTGCCTTCTAACTTTTTCATAACTTCTATTTTAACTATTAATTTTGCATATGGCACTGTGTCAAATACTTTATTGTAGTCTGAACAGACAAGATCTCTGTCATTTTCCCTGTCCAAAATAGTTGTCTTATCAGAGAAAGATATCAAGTTATTCTGGCATGCTCTGCCTTTGACAAACTAATATTGCACTGTACCGCACTGTTGCTCATTTGCTTCCATATTTTTTATTACTCTTTCCTACAAATTGGTTCTAAAGCTGTATGCACTGTGGAGGTCAGAAGAGGGGGTCTGCAGTTCCCTAGATTACACTTTTCCTTTTCTTAGAGATAACAGAAGTACTGCATCTGTTATTCTGCAGTCAGACAGTGCCACCACCAACTTGATAGATTAATTAAAAATCCGCCCTAGAAGACTTGCCGTTTCATATGCCAGCTATCTCAATATTCTGAGATATTCTGGTCCCTGTGACTGGAGCTGATTGAGATGCTTACGTTCTAGTTTCATCTCGAATGCAGTCATTTCCTTTTCTATACATACAGAGTTTGTTCTGTGTTCTCCATTGTCACAATTACTGAAAACTGAAGTATTACTTATTTTATTCCTGCTGTCCTTGGGTCGCACCTACGATCTCTCCATTACTTTCCCTAAATATGCGTAGGTCCTCTCCATGTCATGTTACAAAGGAGTTGGTTGCTGTTTCTTTTACTTTCCTTCTCAAGGTCTATCTCAGGTTGGCCTTTGATCATTCTTAATTAATCCTTATGGTTTTAGCCCCCTTGTCCCCCACGCCCCAGCAACCACCGCAGTGACCTGCTGCTTACTTCTGGTGGATCTGTGCTTTCTGTGCTCATGTCACTCTAAACGTACAATTGACAAAAATCAGTTTGGAGCCAGTATAAAAGAGATGTCACAGGGACTTACATGGGCTTAACAGTAGTGGCAATTTAGACTACTAAAAATTAAACTCGTGCAACCAGTGTGAGAAGATACGCCCTAAATCCTTCGCAGAGATTTAAATGAAGGCACTTTGTTCCCACGACCCAGTTGCTCTGGGTCAGGGAGAAAGAAGCATTTTCTCTCCTTGCCTGTTCTACATGTTCACTTATTTTGTAGATTGTCTCTTTTGTATTTTTAGAAGTGGATGTTGCCAAGGCAACCAAACTAGCTGAACATTTTGTTTCCCTAAGAACAATACATGTTTAAATATTCAGGCAATTTTCCATTGTTCGGCAGGAATGGTGAGATCAGTCAGATTATCCAGACCAGATGAGGGAAGTTTAGGTTGGCTTTCTATTATATTTAAAAGCCTTCAGTGTGCTGACAGCCATTCAACAGCTCTGTCCAAGGGAGGAAAATATATGGCAGACACCTAGCAAACCCTCCATACATAGGAGAAATGTTTAGTTTTATTCCCTTTTGTTACACTCCCTACAATAAATCAAAGCACATTTGTCTTTCCAGGTAGCTGAGCTATGCTCACTCCTGTGTTGAGGCTCACACAAGGCTTGCTCATGCTCTGAAAACACAGCATCAAATAATGATATTATCCTACTGGGGAGAAAGGGCAAATAAAAGACCTGATTTATCACACCTTTCCCTCTTGCTGAGACTATGGCTTTCAGGCACATGTTTCAAGCATCTGGAAAAGATTTAGAATATTCCTGCACAGCCAGCTGTTTGCTGGTATCCCCCAAATGGGGCTGGTGATGGGATCCTGTGAGTAACCTTCACCTACCTGTACAACACTTGACTTCCTGGCTGACTTTGCACCGCAGCAGATTAGGGAGGGCTGGCACAGCCCATCCCACTGGCTGATCTGTGATGGCAGGCACCGCGACCCAGTGAGCGGCTTGGAGCAGAGTGCTTAGGTTCAGAAAAGGTGGTGTCCACGCCCTGCATGAGAGCCAGAACTATGCACTGAAATTGGGACACCTTGAAATCTGTTATTGATTTTGACATCAACATTTCTGGGATGATCACTACATGTGCTTAGCTTCACTTTCCCCAGTGGCACTGTGAGATGGCTAAAACTGTACAAACCAGAAGAAAATATGATTATGGCTAAAAAATGTCTTTCAAAGAAGTGCCAAATACCATAAAGGAGATTAAAATGGTGAAAGCGGTCAGCATGTGAGATTACAAAAGCCACAGAGGCACAGACAGCATGGCACAGTCAAGAAGGGGGATGTACTCCCA
The DNA here is from genome assembly GCA_013399475.1 of Chauna torquata. Taxonomy (NCBI): domain Eukaryota; kingdom Metazoa; phylum Chordata; class Aves; order Anseriformes; family Anhimidae; genus Chauna; species Chauna torquata. Next base: position 280,287 of record VXAL01010211.1, on the reverse strand, counting down.
GAGCAGACCTGTCATCTGGGAGCAGGAAGCAGCCTGATACTAAGGGATGAAGGTGCAGGGGGAAGTCACTATGGGAAGACAAGGCAGGAATACAGGACTGAAGCTACTACTGTCAGCACTGTCACAGATGCTGTGCAGTGGAGCAAGCACTCCCCCACTGAGTGACACACAGCACATGCCTGACTGACTAGTGTTACTATGGGATGGAGCTATTTATCCTTTCCAACATATCTAGCTCCTGAAACCTGCAACACTTTCCTTCTAATTACCTCTTCCGGAGATGCGAGCAATACACCAGTGACATTGGATGGCAAGTAACCAATTTGAAAAGAGAGCCTTAGAAACCTCTTTGCTTTTCATTATTTGACAGCTTTTTGTGTGTATTTCTGCTCTTCTCTTTCTCTTTTTAAAAGTGAAGCACATCACCAAAAGTATTCATATACTTTAGCCTAATAGCTAATCACTGCAAAGAGGTTCATGCTGTTCAAAGAGCAGTAACAAGGTCTCCCAGCCTACCTAGGCCAGGTCCAAGCCTACCAAACAGTATGAGAAGTGTCCTAGGATTTCCAAAAATACTAGGTTGAAATGGCAGTGTCAGCAGGGAGAATTAGTTTTCAGGAAACCAGCTGGTTCCTAGGATGATGGACTGCTAGGCAAAGTCTAAATAACAAGAAAAGCCAATGAATCACGGGTTTGTCTGACATAGCCATATGAGCCCTGAAAGAGCCATATTAGCCATGAATGTCCTAGCCCCAGCACGAGCTCATCTGTTTGGTTCTTTTTCATCCCAGTATTCTTCCTGCAAGACAAGAAGAATTGGTGGATTAGACGTGGCCCAGGGTGGGTACACATCGCTTCATGGGTAATTAAACCACTTCTCTGGAAAGAGAGCTGCCAAAAATGGGAAATATCATTTGGGATGATTTTCATTACACCTCTCCTTTGCAGCCCTCACTCTCCCTGCAGAGTGGACTGCCCAACTGACCAGGCTCCACAAGCCTAGGGCCTGGCCAAGCTGTGGGACTAGGAGGAAGATTGAAGTCCGAAACAGGGCTCATGAATGAGAATGCTCTCAAGTCAGAGACGGGGTTAGAGCAGATGCTTAGACCTGGACAAATGGAAAGAAAAAAATCAGGCAGAAAAGGGTTACTCAGACGTCAAGAAATGGGGCAGGCCAGTCTAGCCAGGCTTCTAGTTAGGAGAAGTTGTGGAGAGTCCTGATTCATCACACTGCAATATATCTAACTGCAAAAAAGGCAACAGTTTCAACTTTTGCCCATGGTCTACTGAAACCTCTGTGCAACCAAGGCATAGAGCATCTGAGCATCACCTTCCCGCAAGGAAAGACAGGCAGCCAAATCTAGGGAGTGAAGGAGGGAAGGAAGAAGTGGAAATCGTAGACTGGAGTGGATTGGGAGGTGGTAACAAAGGGACAAGGGGAAGAAGGGAAACATGAGGTGTGCCTATTCTCAGAGCATCAGCAAACAACAAACCCTTTGTTTCATCATTACTGACTCTTCAAATGTCAGTGTCTCTGCTCCTGCCAGGTGGTACCTATAAATCATTCAGTCACCCAACCACACCATGTGCCCCAAAAGTGAAGACTGAGCTAAACAGGATCAAAACCCAGAGGGGATTATTTGAATTTAAGACAGAGCACGTGTTGTGTGAAGAATAAGCTACCTTTTTATTTTTTTAGTGTCGCCATAGACACCCTCAGGAGAAAGAAAGGGGAAGGTCCCCCAGGAGCACTGTCAGATCAGAGCCAACACTGGTGCAACCGCAGTGTCGGCTGTGCCAGCTGCCTGCAGTGAGTCTCTCTGGAGGCAGCAGTGGGGAGCCCAGGGACGTGGCAGTCAAGTTTATTGCACATCACACAGAACCTGGCCTAAGCCAGGCTTAGTTTCAAGACTGGGTTTGCCAGTTATATTACTCATACCACTTTCAGCAATTCACTTTCCCTCCATCTGTCTCAGTTTGTTCACCTGCGAAACAGAGCCTGATAGTGGATCTGCAATGCGTGACTGCTCTTCTGGCCCTGGCTTCCCTGCCTGTTCTCCAGCTGCTGGCACGGCAGTCTGCAGGTGGGTCTGCTTTCAAGACTGTAGCCTTACAGTAGGCAGCTTTTGCTGTGGGAGACCACGGTTGTGTGAATATACGAGCAGCGCACTCAGTGCTGCTGTGGTTATTACAGACAGCCGTAGTGGCTGATAGAACCTCTCCAAAAAGGAGGTTACGGCCCAGAGAAGGCAGATGGTGCAGACATGCAGGAGTTATGCCTGGTACTTTCCAGTCCTATTGGCATTTATGTACGTGAACTCACTGCGAAGTGGTTTACCCCGACCTTTCAGTTAGCCAGGTAAAATATGACACAGTATCTGAACAGTCCTCTTGTGACAATTTGCCAGGGTACCTGCTCCATGGCCAAGGCTCTGTGGTGTCTGCATGTGACAGAAGGCTCTGTATAATCTGGGAGAACAGCCTGTGTCACATACAACAAAAATGACACTTTCCATAAAGTAGCAACCAGAAATTGCACTGAGAACAGACATTGCTCTGCACTGAGCAGTGAGCCTCCTAAATGATTTTTAATGTCAATTTGCTGAGGACAGCAGCTTCCTATTCAGTTGATACAAGAAACATAACCATGAGCTTAGGGGGTTGTATGGGTGAGATTACTTCTCTTTTTGTACACCCCTGCTCTTTCAATTGCTGTTCTTAACAAGCATTTAGGGAACAGGAGGAAGGGGAATAGGAGAAGAGGGAATGAAACAGCCAGGCTTGTGGCTGTTAGTCTTATGAAGCTGCTAATTGGACTTTCTTTCTACACAGTAATTTGACTTTTGCAATGCAAATGCAGAAGTTAAAAATAAAGCTGTGACCTTAATTATTCCTGCCAGTAGAGCAAACTATCTGCAAATGTAAGCCACCAAAAAATCACATTAAAAAAAAAGGTGCAAAACCAAACATGAATGAAGAGGTTTTCAAGATTGAACAAAGGTGGAGGTTTGGATCGTACTCTGAATTTCACTAGTTCCTCACTATGCAGCCATACTCCTGATTTCGGTGCTGTGAGTAAGACACATTACATAACTGCAAAATGCCAGAGATGTGGGGGAACGAATCCTGTTGGGGCTCAGGTATTAGACTGCGACTTTGAAAATATTGCCATGAATTTTCATCTCAAATCCACTGAGTCAGTAACAGAAATGTTACGGATTATTCACACTGTGGGAGGAGACAAGGAAACCCAGATCTGGAAGGAGACCCTTCGTGTGAGCCAGCTTCTGCTTCAGGCAAATGCAGTCCATGTGCAAACAGCCTAAATGTTCTTCTGACCGTTGCACACCAAGAACAGATGTTTTCACACACGCACACACACCTCTATCCTAGGTACATGTGTACCAGATTCCTTTGGTATCACCCCAAAATATTCAACCAGCTTGGTGCTCCTAGAGCTTTTCTAAGCTACACTGATGCAAATAACTGGCAGCAAATTTATCCTTACATTGGCCAAGCAGATGGGAAATGCCTGACAGCAGGCCCACGGCTGAGGGCACAGAGAGAATGAGAGGAAGATCGCTATACGTGAGGGGATCTCCACACAGGCTTGAAGAAGCAGCCCTTTGCTTTGATTTCAGACCGATAATAATCTTCTCTTCAAAATGACAGCTTAGGGCTCAGCTGCCACAACACTGTTTTTGGAATCAAATTACTAGAAAGGTCAAAACCATTAACATGCGCTTTAGGAAGAGGGAAAATACCAGGCAAAACCTGTAAGCTTCCACTGCTGAAAGATGCCCCCTGGACTTGCAGATGATATTATTTGCTTCATTTCACTGTAGGCAGAAGGGTGTCCTCTCACCAAGGGAGCAGAAAAGAAGGTCATTTCATTTGGAGGTCTCTCAAAAATGTGCACAGCAGGAGGAGCCTCTTCTAACTTCGTAGAATTTAAGAAGAACAAAACAGTGTCAGAGGCAGTGAACGAACAGATTATGTCCCTCCTACCTGGCATGGCCCTAATTTGTACACTGTCTGTAGGGCCCCTTTAGCACTCTGCGTTGCTGGGGATGGCTGTCCTGCTGTTAAAAATGTACAGATTTATTCTTGCTCCCACATCCACCAGGAGATTGAATATGGAGTTGTTGTTACACCCACAGGAGGACACCTAAGAAGAGTATTTTGCTCATGCCCTGATCATATGGATTGGGGCATAAGCATATAATTGATTACACTACAGTTCTTCTTCAATACAAAAGTGTTGAAAGAGAAAAAAGAGCAGACAAAACTTCCACAATGTTTGAGCTACAGCTTTGTCTTTCTTGTTTACCAGACACCTCTGTGAGGCCACCTGAAGACACCTAGAACCTCAGCCATGTATTAATCATCATCAAGGTATCTGGCAGATCAGGGCAATATATTTCCCTTCTGAGGGCATTCAAATGAAAAGCTAAAACATCTATGAAGAAGTAGTATTGAGTTCCTATGACGAGCTGCATTTTGGGTGCATCATGCACCATTTGCCTCCTTTGAGCTGGGCCTCACTAAGTAAAAGCCAACACTACATGCTCCAAAATATGGCTAAGACAACACTGAACACATGACAGAGACGAGCTCTGCCCCAGTTTTTAAAGCTTAACAAGATAAACACATAGTCACAAGCTTTTCTCCCACTGATGCATTTCACCATCTCCTCCCATGTAACCAGGCTGCCTCTACACTCTACATTTCATACTCTGGTGGTCCTCTCGTATCTGCCACGCATACTCCTGGATGGGTAATAGGATTCACCTTGATATGACAGAGCCAACCTCTCTAATGTAATCTGGCCCATTAAAAATCATCCTTCTAATCCTTCAGAATGTCACGTGTATTAGCCGCAGCCCTTCTGGTTTAAATCGTCTATAGTGGATTTAATTTCATGCAATTCCTAGCAAGATGGACCATCCTTGGTTAGGAATTCATATCCCCCTACAGCCTCTACTTTTCAGAGACAAGTAACCCCTGTTTTTCCCATAGGATCCACCTTTAAACCTATATAATCTATAATTCTTCCTTCCCAGATCGGGGAGGTTTGCTCTGGATTTCACTGGTCAAATACCTTGGACTGTCTTGCCCTGTGTCTCGTTTTTGTACTTGTACACCCTTTTGTGCAGCACTGTATGTTCACACTCAGTGTTCATCTTTACTTGCAGCATTAACTTGAGCTTTTGCACAAGAATTTTTCCTTATCCAGTTCCCCTTGACCCACAAAAACTTAGCACCTGAATTTAATGAGCCATTCAACTTGGCTCAGGCTCAGGTTGTTAGCCACTGTATTCAAAACTGCTAGTCTTCCAGTGCTTTTCCATTACTTCCCCTGGGCCACGTATTCTTGGTCAGCTACCTACTCACTCCTTCTACATCAGAAATGACCCCCTCACTACAACACTGTATACCAGGTTTAAATCCACCTCGAATGCAGCCTATGGGCAGGCAGTATTTGTAGTATTTCCATGGAGACATCCAGACCAGCTTCCAGCTACATAGAAAAAAACTTATCTGGGGGGTGCTGCAGGGCTGAGGACCTGGGAGGTGATTGCAGAAGTCCTATGGCCTCACTTGAGTGAGCGCACCTTTGCAAAGGACATGCTCCAGTACAGTTTGGCACACTTGTATTTGCTGGCCTAGCTCAATCTGTCCCAAGGTCATGCAACAGCAAAAAATGTACCCTTCGTATACTCACGAGAGCTCTGCTTCGCTGCATGCTTTGCTTGCTCCTGGTTGCAGCTGCCACGTGATTATTCTCACACTCATCACAGATCACTGTGACAAAGACTGACTTTTTTTGTGTGTGGATAGACTTGGCTTTTATTGCTGCTTTGCATTGCATTGTGTTGGCTGCAATCAAGTATTTCAGTTCACAGCAGAATAAATGTTTGACAACATGAATAACTACCCTAGTTTACCCTATCAGCCCTGTACGCAAAACTTTAAGGCTCTTGCAAGCACCTCTGCTGGAGAAAAGATACAGCAGAAACAAACTATTAGGGAAGATTTTCCTCTGTGCTCAGGAAAGGCAATTCAGGAAGGCTGTCTAGAGGTTGCATTTAATTTGCCTTTAATGTCTTTGAAGAGGAGAGTGTTCTAAGGCTTCGGAAATGGTTAGCCACCTCAGAACAGCGATTCCTTGACTCTGCTCTCTCCAGTGGAGATCCCTCACTCTTTAGGCCCAGCCCCTTTTGTGGGCCAGTGTGAAATAGCTGTGATCACGACCTTGCTCGCACCTTTCCCTGTTACCAAAGATTTCTTTTGCAGCTGGCACTTTTCGGGGCATGAGGGCAGTGGAAGGACTGTTCATCTGACGATGAGGTTAGGATTTGTCTTTGTGCAGGAATGTAACGCGCAGTGAAAACAGGGTGCTCTGCTCCTCTTTCCTCTCTGGGGACTCTGGCATCCAGCACCTCCATGCAGGATTTCCTCAAGGGACGGGCAGGGCTCACAGATCAAAGAACTGGCTTCAGGCCAGCACTCAGTCCTTCACCTGTTGTTCAGGCGAACTCCTAAGATGCCCTGTATGTGAAATGAATTACAGACAAGCTTGTTTCTACCTCTGAGGGTATTAGAGATAATAGCTTAATGTTCTCACAGAAAAAAAAAAAAAAAAAAAAAGCCATGCTGGCATTTTGAGCAGCCTCAATACTGGGCTGTGTATTTCCTTCAATGCTGTTTCAGGAGAGATGGTTGTTAGGGAGAGGGAGCTGGATCCCATTTTGTATGCAGATTTCGGTGCTGAACTGAACGTCTTACAGTTTCATGATGCTGGGGCAACAGAAGCGATATCTGGCCATTCCTTTTGCAGCGACCATCAGATGACCTTGAGATTTACCCAACCGGGGCAGTACAGTTTCTATAAATATCCCATTTTCCAGGATTGTGTTTTCAACCGTATCAGCGACAATCCTAGCGAAGAATCAATTCAGTTGGGCTCTCTCTCCCCCTGGCCCTTACTCTGGGTTACAAAAAAAGCCTCAGAGATTTCTCTTTTAGCACTGACCTTCTAAGCAATCTAATGATGAAGATAGGAAGAGGCTGCAACCAGACAGAGAAAAAAGAAAAGCTAGCAGGGAAATGTGTGAGTAATATACACACTGTTGGACAGTGGCCAAATCACTCTAGTAACGGCTGTTAGTTCCTCTCACCAAGAAAATGATCAAATGAGAAACAGAAGCTGCAGTCGGGTGTCAGAAATGCTGAGTTGCAACGGGAGAGTGCTGCATCCGATGGAAATTTACCCAGGAGCCGGCGACCTTCACACACTGCTAGGGACGAGGACTGGGAGCTTGCAGGAATATCCTGCCCTCACATGCTGCTGTGCCACCTCCATGTCGCTGCCCAGGCAGAGCACAGCCCGAAAAAGGGAGCTGGAAGCTGCGCTCAGGAGCTGTGCAAACTCCAGGACAGAGAGGGCTGCCAGGACAGCCTCTGCAGCACAAAACGGGGTGCTGCTTACACAGCATGCAAGGATGGCTGTCCCCACAGCATTGCCTAATCTATGGTGATTACTTGCTGCTCATCTGGCCTGTTCCCTGCTGCTTTGGACACACGGTCTAGAAATTAGACCCATGCCTGGGGCTACCCCATTTGGAGAAGGCAGGTAGCAAGGTGACTTCAGAGCTCCCTGTTTTTAGGGCTGATGGATTACACTTTGTGTCAAGCTAGAGCTTCCCCAAGGGAAGCTTCAATGCAAGCTCCGTAGCCATTTTCTCAACGTTTCAGGCACTTACGGTAAGCACAGTGCAGAAATACTCTGGCTTCACCTTTGTCAGAGCGGTCTGAGATTTGGGATATCACCAGAACATCTCCCTTCCTACTCACCCCCAAGCACTGGGACATGGTTAATGGCTTCGCCCGCAAGGTTGCATGCTCTCCATGAAAGACAGTGGGGGAGGATGTGTAATAATGCCAGATGAAAAAAGACACAAGGCAGTAATTGAGAGTTGGAGCTTAAAATACAGGGCATTGCATTGAGTTGTAAGATGGAAAAATAGGGAGAAAGAGGCAGTTGGTGATGCAATGATGGAGATGCTGGCTAGATGGTGCTAGCACATGCTCCTGTGCATTTGTCAGGGACAACATTATTACTGACTTTCCTTTAGACAGAGGTTTCATTTCCACTGTAAAAGCCTGAGAAAGTACTGTCTGTGGACAGTACTGCTGGTAGAGAACTGGTAGTCCCCAGTGAAGTTCTTGTCCCCTTCAAAGATGAAGGGTTTCCAGAATCTAGGAAGGATAACACGCTCTTTGCAGTGTGGGGGAATGATAGGCAGATGACTTACTCAATCCAGTACTCCCGTGTTGGCCACACTTAAAACAGAAAATGGTATCTGCCTCACGTCATCCTTGCAATCACCCCTTCTTGGATGACGCTGCAGGGACTTATTCTTAATCCTCCGGGCTATACTGGATTAAACTCTCCTGTTTGCGCTAATAGAGCCGGCTCCAGTCACCAAGGCAACAGCAGGCTCCTCAGCCCCTAAAAGGAGCGTATCTACATGGCAAGGCGAAGATCTTGGCTCAAGCACACCCAGTCCTATGATCCACACTCTTTCCTTTTGTACATTGTGCTTTTAGTTTGACTGCATCCTGCTTGTGGACCTGCCCTTCAGAAGATCCACATCCAGGAAGGAGAGATCCTGTGCCTGCAGTGGTAGGAAACCAATGTGCTTCTGGGAGACCTGCCAGTGCTTGACCCACCTGGCTGTGTTAAGTTCAGTCCTACACTAGGATGATATTCAAACTCCAGAGCTTGGTTAAATGCCCCCTAGCCCTTTTGGTGAATATCCGTGTGTGAACAATACAGATGGAGGGTAAATTAGGTCTTGGAAGCAGGCTCAGACCTAAACTGAACTCCCTGTGTAGCTATGCCTTACAGAGAGCCCAATCACCACTAGAGGGAACAGAAGGCCACAGTGAATGACAAAATTATAAGATTGCTCTCTAAAATAACTGCAGTCAATTGGAAAATACCAGCAGGCATTCTCCATTAAAACTGGAAAAATAAACCTGAAATGCAGACACCTCCTAATCTGTTAAGAGGAGAAAGCAGAGACCAGAAATGGAGAGCAAGCAGGAATTTCAAACCTCTGCCTTTCTTCCAAGCTCCATCACCAACTCTTCCATATAAGCAGAGGAATAAAACTGGATACCTTATATCTACGTCTCCCTGAGGCTGCTGATCGGAGGCCAGTGTCAGTGGAGAAGTAGACCAATGAAGGCTAATTAGTGTTGTGGAGGGGCACAATACTGCAGCGCCAACAGGTTCCCACCAAGGTCTGGGCTCCCAAGAAGTTAGGCAAAGCTATAGCCTGGGACAGTGTATATTTGGGTGAGGAAAGGATAACACCTCTGCCATCTGTACCAAAAAGATCCTACAAGCATCCCAAATGCTTTCCTTGGAGCGGGCATAACACATGGCGTGCAGAAGCAGAACCACATGTTCTGTGCATGTGCAGCTCTGCAGTGGGCCGCATTTTGTCCATCCAGGCTTACCATGCACAACAGTGGTAAAAGAAAGCACCCAACTGATAAGCTAGAAAGCAGAAGCAAAAATTTGCCCAAGGTGCTAGAAATAAGCTCAATTTCAGCAGATGGTTATCCAGCACTGAGACGAACAGGAGCAAACAATGAGACCGAATAGCACAAATCCCTGCGAGTCCATGCCTGGCCTTGGCATCAGCAAGAAGAGGGCTTCACCAGTCACTGCTGCTGACCGTTCCTTCAGGGTCACTCCCAGTGCCACGGGCACTGGAACAAGAGCAGGGTGCCTTGCTGGGTGCCATGATGCCGGACACTTCACACCAGCCCTCCTGCTGGCTGATGGCCAGTGTCCCAGAGGCCAAAATGGACTATGGGGGCAGAGCTGTCCTTTTCACTTGGTAATTATCCCTAAAGGTCAAGGTTGGCCTGATAGTGCTGTGGGAAGAAACTGTACTCCTACTGTCTCTGCTGCCAGTCATTTCAGCATATCTGTAAGTCTTGAGGGCTGTCCCTTTCCTGGGTGATGGAATTATGTGTCTTATCCTCTGTTCCACTGTGTCGCAACAACTGCTCTGACTTCAACAGATTCATTCCTGATTTATCCTGCTATAATCAAGAGGAGAGGCAGGCTTCCATGTTATTGTCCCAGGAATGAATGCTGAAGGTCTCTTTGATCTGTGCAACCGCTACAGAGAAATCTGTATTAGAAACTGTTCCACTACTGCCCTTTGTCCATGAGACTCATCTTGATCCTGTTGTTGTCAGCCATTAATGTAATTCCTAAGAAATCCACTTTTTTGGCTTCTAGCTGCCAGCGTTAGTTCCAACCCCTTCTTATGCACAAGTTTTACTCTAATTCCTGTAAGTGCTACCCTGCCTGGCACAGAGTGAACCTCTTCCCCTCACTCACAGAAGCGAATCCCGTGCAGCCCTGTGCAGTAAGTATTGCACACCCGCCGGTCATCTTCCAGTGAGACGCTGGGTGCAGAGGCCCCCAGTTGAGTAAGAGCTACAGCACAGCTCCAAAGCCCGCAAATGGATCTGTTTCTTTTCTGAACCCTCTCCTCCCCTGGAAGAGGAAAACGTTGGGTTAAACGTGGCTGCGGTCACTCTGGCTGTAAGGTACAGAGGTCAACGGAACAGCATGTTTTCAATCCAGTCCAGTCCCCGTGATGGCACTTTTCAGGTCTTGAGCTGCCTCTACTCTTTCCCCCCACCCTCAGGGCCTGCTCCCCTACTTCCGTTGCCTGCCAAGCACAGTATAGTTCTGCTTTCAGCTCCTTACTCACAGATTCACTCACATGCGTACACGCACAAGTCTATCGACACCCACACTCCTGGCCTGTCTTTCCTTCTCTCTCTCCACCCTCAAATGCACGTTGCCCACTGCCACAGGGCAGGCACAGACCTACAGAAGCTGACTCACACCAAGGTTACATGCTGTGGCCCACCCATGACCCATGTGTCCAAGCAATCCTCCCAGGCCATCTTTACCTCAGAGGTCAACTGTGAGTAAGAATGATGTGTCAAAGAATGCAAAACTCCTTTGCAGTGGCAAGGAGAACGCTGGGTCTCACTTGACCTAAAGCTGCTGGTGAGGCAGGTTGACGCCACACAGCAGAGTACTGGAAACAACTCAGAAACCAGGGAAACGCCAGCTCGCAATTTCAGGTTTTCTGTAAGGAGAGAATGACCATTTGCCTCTATCTGGAACCCAGTTCAGCCTTGAAATTGGAACTCTGAAAAACCAGCAGGGTAGCTGAATCCAAGATCCAGAGTTGGGTTTCTCCCTAGTCTTTTCAGAGGGGTGCTTCAGGATTTTTCCATGCTGCCCAATGAGGAACATTATTGCCTCATCCCATGCAGCTGTAGAGTCTTTTATCAAGCGTGTGGTTGTAATCCCCTCTTGACTTGGTCACCACAGGTAGACCATTTCTAAAATGAAATGTATTTTCACAGCAGACTATGAGAACAGATCCTTTTGTATAGAAGCCTATTAGCAGCTCAGAAAGATCTGGCCCATCCAGACTTTATCCATTCACCGTTTCTAGAAGGTCGAGTTTTGTGATCCTTTGGCCCAAAAGATGTCAACTGGGAGCTTTGCTCTTTATTTCTGTGAGGCCAGGGTTTATTTCAAGGGCATTTCATCTCATCAGAAACCAAAAGCACTTCATATACTCTGTGCACACAGGTCTTACTGTCACATTCAGGGAAATGCTCTCTCTGCGGGATGACCTTGAACTGACAAGACATCCTCATGCATACAAAATCACCATGTCAAGGCCCTATTTTTTCTGACAATCTTTGAATCCAAGAGCTATGCAAATTGAGCAGTTTGCCTTCCCTTTCCTCTGGTGGAAAATAGGCTGAATCAAGAGAGGAATTACAAACGGGACTTGACAAAACATGTAATTCTTCAGAACAATTTGGGCCACAGCATGGGATAGTAGCTACACACTTCACCACTCTTCCATGTGTTTATATCTCAACATCCATGAGACGCTTGCCACTGTCCTACAAACAAGAAATGGCTGAAGCACTTGAGGTATGAGAAGGCCAAAAGAAAAATGAATTGTCCCCCAAGCCAGCTCTGCAGTTGGTAAGCCAGCTCTCTTTCCCTGGAGCCTCTCTGATGCCAAGATGATACTGCCATACCTTTGACATGAAATCATGCCCCAAGAAAGGAGAGAATTGAAACAGTGAAGCCACACTTCACCTTACAATACTCATCCTTACATAGGCAAGCCTTCAAGGATGTGGGGAGCCTGTGCCTTGTCATATGGAGAGAAATTTGCCGTATGCCCAAGGGCCTCACAGCAAAGTGGTCCATTTTAGTATCTGCACTGCAGATGATCACTGATAGTCCCTAATTTTGAAGGTAAATGTATATGGTATTTTATTAAATAAATAACTGCTTGCAATCCTGTTACCTCATGAGCATATCTTTATCTACAATGAGATAAAAGTTGAGGTGGCTGTCTGTTTGAAAGCTCCAGTAAGAAGTGCTTCTGTTAGACAACCTTCCTCTCATTCTGATGTTACAAAAACAAAGCTGCTGTGGCTTGTATAGTCACTGTCAGTGGACCTCAACAAGCTATGAGACAGCTCAAGCATTGCTGACCAATGATTAAGCATTAACAGAAATCAGTCAAAAGTACAGCAAAAGAGGACATCAGAAAGCAAGGAAAAGAGCTGCAAAGCTCCAATCAGGTAGAGAAAACATTACATCTACATGGCAAGGCTGCTTCTCTTCCTACTCTTAGCAGATCCTGCCACTTCTGCAAGAGTTCTCTTTGCAGACAACAGGGGTGAGGTTCAGACAAGGGGAAAAACAAACTGCCTTATTCAGCATGAAATGCAGAATGCAAAAGACAACATCAGCCTGAAGAGTCCAGCAAACCATTACGATAAGGTTACATGACCCACATTTTCCATGTTTCTAAAACACAACCAAAGTACCTAACATCTCTTATGTGGCGGGAAGCCAGAGAAAGCCAAGCCAATGCAAGACCGGGCAGTCCTCCAGCAGAGTGGTTTAGCTTCAAAAGCTGAAGTGCACTTAAAACTTTAAGGGGGAACAAGAGGCCATCTTTAGATGCTGTTTCACCAACTGTACATGGATTTCCAACCTGATGAGAAGTTCCTCTCTCCAGATTAATACTCCACCTTTGTGCTATAGTTTAGCACGCATGAATGACCCTACTTAAGCAACTGGAATGGGTGTCATCATTCTATGAATTAGCACAGCTGACATTGTCCATCTCCAATATACTCTCTGCTCCACGTCCAGGGCACATTTCCCCCAACACAGAAACACATCTACTTATTTAGCAGCAGTCCACGGCTCAAAGTGGGGAGGACTGATTTTACAAATGAAGAGTACCGGGGAAATTCTAAGTAAGGCAGAACATAACCAGCCTCTAGTAACAAGTGCCACAGAAATGCATGGATAAGTAATTGCATGTTTAGAATAAGGCCATGACAGCCTCTACTCTTGGGGAAAAAAGCATAGGAGGGAGATCATTTTTTGCCTGATCTAAAACTACCATTTCCACCAGTACCAGAGCATCTAAGATAATGCTGCTGACAAGATGATACTTTTGGTGTAATGCTAATGGTATTGGCTGAATCCCTTGCAAATCTCCCATCCATGTTCTTACTCCAGTCACTGATGCTCTCCTTGGGTAGAGGTAACTGGCACACACTGTCAAGTTGGACCAGGTGGTAGGCAGCTTAGCAGCATGGGGCTATTGTTTTTTATGGCTGTTTTGCCTTGCTGTGTTCATACAGGTAACTGGTGAGGGAAAACAAGTAGTAAAAAATAGGTCTTTAAAGAGTTTTCCTTCTGAGAACACTGAGATGAAAGACATGGTTTCAGAGATCTTCTAATATCCTTAAGGGAGTAAAAGGGGTAGAAGTCATTTTAGAGAGGATACGTATAGCCAAGTAACCTCAGCCTCAGCAGTCTTCAGAGTGCATGCTGCATTGCACAGGCTAAAGGAGAAGGGGCTATAGGCCTGCTCCTATGAACCCAGCGCACACAGGAGCACTACCCACGTCACAAAACCAGTCATGACACATAGCTCTGTTCTGCTGACAGCCGTAGTGAAGGGAGCAAGAACTGATTCAGCTTGAAGACTGAACTCTTACCTCTATCCAGGAGTGAATGTGAAGGAGTGGAAGAACAGGAAGACCATAGGAGGGGAAAGGGAAAAAACCTGTTCTTCTCATACTGAAACTGGCAGCCAGCTCTCCTGGTGTCCTTACACTGGCAAAAAGTCCCCCCTCTTCCTTAGCAGCTGCACCTCTTTCAATATATTAGTAACAGGATAACAAATCTATCCAAAGAAGCTATTTGCACGGTGCCTAAAATACAAAGAGTGCCCAAGTCAATAAAAATGCAGGATTTTGAATTGACTACTCTTACTTCACAGAGCACATTGCCCACAGCTTTTTGAAATAACCAGGTGCAGAAATTATGTTATTTTTTGGACGGTTTAAAAACAAACAAACAACAACAACAACAAACAAACCCTAACCACCTCCCTTTATCGAGCAATATCATACTTTGGTGACTGTCTTTGTGGGGTGCATTGCAGGGCAAACACTGAAGATTTCATCCAGGAAGCATTTGGATTGTTTCTATGTGGGAACAACAGAAAGCAAATTTATACTAGTAATCTTTGATGAAATACTGGCTAGGAAAAGATCACCCTCATCCTCACACAGTACTGCAGATAGTCATACAACAGACACAGAACACTGTTCTCCAAGTCTACACACATTGCAAGCTACAGAGCTTTTCAGAATGACCTATTTATAAAGCAAAATACTTACGCCTATTAACACAAAGCTAAATGCCACCACTACAATAGGCCACAAGAAAAAAGCAGGAGAGATGAGAATTACTGCCAGTGTCCAAGGTCTCTGAAATAGCCGGCAGTTTGCTATGTGAAATTCATAGCTGTTAGCATGTAAAAGAGAACCAGGATTGGCAGTGTGTAAGTGCATATGTGTAAATGAGAGGAGTGGTTGGGGATCAGATCCAGATTCACAAATCTAGAAAACGAAAACACTTTCAGGCATAAGACATGCCGAAAGAGAGGATAAGACAGTAGCAAAATGGCAGAAGGAAAAGAAGAAAGGATGCAAAGGAAGGGAATGGCTAAAAATAGGGGAAGAGATGGTGGTGACCTGTTTTTGTTATTGCCAATGTTACTATAAATTCAGTGCATGACCTTGATGGTAAGTTAATTTTACCAAGCTTTTCCTCAGTTTCCCACATCTGTAAAATAGATATAGCAACATTTCCGTACCTCATAGGTATAAATGCCTCAAGATCTTTAAATGGAAAGTGATGGCAAGCTATAAAATACTACAGTGTAAAAAAGTATCAGGTAGGCATAAAAGAGAAAAGCCAACTCAGAAATTAATCACTGGTATCTGTGGAAAAATGTCATTCAGGGTGCCATAAAAAGCTAAGCCATTTATATTCTTACAAAGAGGCATGGCTGAGGAAAGCAGTGATCTATCCTTATTATCATTATGGTTCTCAGCAGAGTTTCCTATTGAAAGGACAGTCAGTATAAACAAATAAATGCTGATGTGATGGCGATAGTGACAGATGAAGGAAGATCAGGATCTTGTTGGGGTAAGCACTGGAAACACCTAACGATCCTTACCCGAGAGCCTCATGTTTCGAGTATAAGCAAGAGACAACAATGGATAGAGTATTCTGGTAAGAGATGTACATACTGCAATGAAATTGCCTTTTCTAATTGTGTTTCATCTTGATGAAATGATAAGTGATCCCATCATGCTTATGGGAATCTGGATCTGTCTGTTCTGTATGAAGGCAGCTAGCAAGTCTCTGCCATGGAGGGCAGAGACTGCATCAGACAATTCGTACAGCAGTAACTATACGCACATTATTTTCTCTGCAGTGGATGACAGGGAAGAAGGAATTTTTGGCAACATTCTCTCGATTTTTTTCTGTTCCCCAGTGAATCTCTGCCTAAGTGAAGGGCACTTACAGGGTACATTATTTCCTTATTCCTGCAGCTTGTTCATTATTTTGTCTGCAGCACTGCAGGGATCTTAGCATGCAGCTTTGGACTTTGCCAGTCAGCTCACTGGAGTATTTAAGCAAAGCAATGAAGCCAATGCAGCAAAAATGCTGATTGTCCAGGAGAAGTGCTATTCATATTCAACTCACGATGAAGCCTGTTACAACATCATAAATCCTCCATAGCAGCAAGAGCGGGATGAGGGAAGCCTGCTGTCTCTGCCTTTCTTGCACAGCATATTCTCATAACTGTATGTCATACTCTCCTTCATCGCCCTCCATCACTTCTGCACAGTTCAGGCAGATCCTAAGATCCAGGTTAGCTGGGTAATGAGTTAGCAAAAGGCCTTTTTCCACCATGACCCAAAGGCCACAAAAGCGAGGGAGTTTCCTGCTGTTGATCCACATGTTTGTGCTCTGAGTAAATTTGATATAATAAATATGGAATCCCCCATGGTGCCAATATTAACAATTTTTCTGAGTATAACAGCACTTTAAGTGGGAACAAAGAGACAAGGCTCTTGGAAGAAATAAAAGCAGCTGTAAATGTCAAATTCATTTAATGTTGGGAAATCATACGTCTAGAGAGACAGGCTCATAGTAGTTATAACTGCTGGGTAAGAAACAATTTTTCATTTTCTGCTGAATAGTCGTAAGCTTTCTTTCCCATCTTGTTCCATAATAGGACAAGACAGAGACTCTTGAGAATTTTCCTGTGAAAAGACAGACAGCAGGAAGCAAAAGACAAATAGTTAATAGCTACTGAATATGCGCATTTGCTTGGGGTTGCAAGACACTGATAGTCAAATCCATAGTAAGAGACAGTAACTTAACAACTAAGCTTACAGCATCAGGCTAGAAAGGCCAAAAATGAGCAGAAGGCCAAAAAGGAAGAGCCAAAGTAACATTTTAAAGGATATAAAACAGTTTAGTGGCAGAGCCAGCCTGAGCTGTGACCGGGGTTCAGTATCAGGATTGGACACGGGGTTCATGTCTCAGGATTTATCAGTCCAGGACTCCAGGATTTAGTAAACCAGCACCTTCCCTTGACCTGCTGATATGCTGAAGCTTAGGTATAAATATACGAAAATATTGTTGGAAGGAAGACATAAAAAGGGTTTCAAGCAATTAGCACAGTTCTTTTATCAGGTGCAAGGTTGCCAGGGCATTTGGAGAGCTGCAGTGCTACTGAGCTAGGGACAACGACAGTTCCTCACGCAATCGGTCTAACACATTGCTGACACAAAAAAAAATTATGCACTCTTTCTAACTGATGGCTTTTGCATGCTGCATAGAAATAACCAGGTGAGAGCTGGCAAATGTGCCTAAAACAGGCCAAGAAAAAGCAAGTCTTTGACTTTCGCTGCATGTGTGGCATGCATCTGTATCTGGGCTGCTAATTATTTTATGTGCACAGAAGCAGCACACTCCTCCCAAACGGAAAAATGTATAGGTTTCAACATATCACTTAGAATGGGATAGTGATAAAGATAGCTACACAGCAGAGGAGTGCAGAAGTAGCAGAGTAACAGGAGCTTCGATTCTGTTACCAAGTTCATTGGGTCACAAAGATATTACATTGCCATGCACTGTAACTTACACTTTCTGTTTGCGGGTGGAAAAACTAGAGGTTGTGCGTTTTCCATCTCTGGGGTTTTTCAAGAATGGATAATGCTGTGAGCAGCCTAGTCTGACCTCAGCTGATGCTGATTTGAACAAGAGGTTGAAGCAGAGACCGCCAGAAGTGCCTTCCGACCTCAGCTATCCTGTGCTCATCACGGTGTGAGGACAATGAGGTGCTGCTGCCCACTGTTAGTAGAATGGCAGCTTCTGGCCCTCACTCCCTTTCGCTGGTGCTGAAAATTTGTTGGCTCCTGAAGACAAACCCCTCCATTCCCTATGCTCCACCAGGAAGTGTCACTGGAGGTATGGTTATAGAGGCAGCTTAACCTAGTAGTGCAAGACATATCCACCCACATCTCTAGTTAGCTTAAATCATGAGCTCCAGAACTAATGAGTCTGACACTTTGCACTGTGCTGCACAGACATAAGATTTAGCCAGGCATTCAAGTCATGAGCAGGAATTTCTCTTAATCATGTCATATTCCCTTGAAGGCAGTCACATAATAACAAGCACAAACTATTCTGCTACTGCTTCTCATGCCTGCTCTTCTAATGTCTCACCTTACGAACAACCCAAACACATAACTTTGTTTCCTGAGTTTTTTTGGAGTTCTGCCGATTCTTTTTCACTCTTCCCATGTCTACCTTTACATTTACTGGCAACTATTTTCTCTTCATTTATCCATATAAAGCAAATAATAATACCAAGTTTATTCACTCTCAAGGCTATTCTTCCACAGACAGACCCCCAGTGATCTCTGATGATGAGCAGGGGATGTGAACATGCTGCAGTGAGAAGAAAAATGGGGAGTCTGCTGCCCTTATAAAGCTGTTGGAGCTCTCAATGCAATAAAATAATCTAGAGCATAGAGCAAAGAAAAGGAAAGGATGCATTATTCTGTGGATGTAGTTGACAAGCCATCAGAATTTGCTGGGATTAGAAAAGCTAAGACAGTAATAGCCATGTAGGCATTTTCCTCCTTCTTGGTGAACGCAGTTATTGCTTGGACCTAGCACAGTGTCAGGCATGGCAACAAAATACAGGATGGCTCTTACGAAAACGGCCTGCCATGTGGATGGGCACACGGCATGGCAAGCTGTGCAGTGTGATGGCAAATTCTGCGTGTTCAAAAGTTGAGAGCAGGTTCAGGAGCTATATGGCTCAAGCATGTGAAGACCAGCTACTGAAACAACATTTCAGAGGCTCTCAGTTATACTTGATGTGGTGATGAGGAGGAACTGTTCTGCCCCAGCGCCACAAACAAGAGAAACTGAACTAAGAAATACGCAATTTCTAGCAATAGTGATCCTTGTAACTGTCTGTAACAACATGGGAGGAGGAAAGTGCATCACGGATCAGAATTAACTATGGCGGCGTGGAACTACTGCAAAGAAGGGTATGACCTTATCCTAAGGACTTGGGGTACTACCTGTTATGAACCTAGGAGTCAAAAAACTGTGCCTATATAGAAGGGTGCAGAACAGGGTACAAAAAGGGTGCAAGTATATTTTTGTTTTTATGTCAACTCTATCAGAATGGTATCTGAGCCAGGACAGCATCAAATCTGCCTGTCACATGCACTGAAACAGTCCATCACCCAGTCGAATTGCAGGACTAACATGGTATCTCCGCTACCTGACTGTTCTCCATTCATTTGAACAGATACAATGCCCACAGAGACTTGGTTTCGGATATTTTTGCACTCTCTGTATTCCAATTTTTCATTTGAAACCCCAGATTTTTCCTGGGGGAAGGCAACCTTCCTTTGAGCTGTCACTGTGCTGTCACCTCCGCACAGCAGGTGAGCAGCAGCTGCTCATCATTAGCCAAACAAAGCAGCAGCAAGAATGACCTCCAGCCACTCCCAGCTCACAAGATAATGAAGCAAGATTTGTAGATGCCATGTAATGAGGGCTTTGACAACAGCAGTTGCCAGTCACACTTGGACAAAGTCTATAATCCCTTTACAAAGGTGAGGAACTTGTAGCATGAGAAGGCAGACCTGACCTAGCTTTAATCGACCTGGTTGAGGTATCCTCGGCAGCCAAGACAGAGCTGCCACCAAGAGAGAGCTACCACATAAATGGTCAGGGACCCAGGTGGTTTTGTACAGCCCAAACTGAAGACCATGCTACTGCCTATGTGCTGCTATAACTTAAGGTAGCGCAGGCAGCTTTTCGTGTGCTGTTGTTGTTTTCCCAATTCCAGTTTAGATATTGCCTCAGTTCTACTTGGAGAGGAAGCCTGAATAAAAAAAAGTACTGGGAGGTGAAAATCCTCAGATCATCTTTCTCCTTTCACACACAGTGTGACCTCTGCTAAGAGACCAAAGCAGCACCTTACTTCTGGATCTCAGGCTGAAAATCCACACACCAGTATAATTTCTGGACCTGTCTTACCAGCCGTTGACAAAGTTAAAGATTATCCAGACTGGAAGATAAATCCATGAAAGCTGGCTCAAATATGCTGTGCTTAGCCTCTGCAGAAGCTGTAGTTTTCCAATGCTCCTACCTTTCTTACACCTTCCTCCCATGGAGCACCACGGGAGTCACTTTCCATCCAAACTCTATGCAGCCAATTCATTCCTGCCTTCTTCATTCACTAACTGTCTCCCCAGCTTCCCATTGAAGGGGGCAGTCCGGCTCAGTGGAAGACCATCTGCCAGCTTCAGCAGGCTTTCAGTTCTACCTGCAGCAAGAAGGATTGCCCTGTAGAGGAAGGTGAACAATATCCAGTACAAACCACAGCCAGACTTTCAGGGACTGCTGAACACTAAAACTCCAAACACAGGCAACAATTTAGACCATCTTCCAGACTAAGCACAGCCTGACACACAGATTTCTGATTCTGATTTCTTATTGATATTGCAGGAGTTACCTGAAGTGCCATGAAGCTTGACATACAAATATTTTATTGCCCAGAGCCAAACAACATGCCCACAGCAGAAGTGGGGTGGCAAGTCCAGTTGCCCAGACACTCCCTTTGCTTGCCCAAGGCAGCTGACCAAGACAAGGGGTCAGCATGTGGCCCTTATGTAAGTGCCTTCCCCACCGCTGCTGCTGAGCCAGTTGGGTGATGGCAGAGTTTTGGAGAAAGCCTCTGCCTCATAACTACACATGGTGCCTCTGATTTCTCCTTAGGAATGATTTGGGCCAAAATGCCTGAGGTAAAAAAGCATGGGGCTACTGAATATGGGTGAGGCAAAGCTCTGCTCTACAGCAGGGAGTGGCTTTCTTCCCTCTCTACACCTTTGACACAGCACCAGGTAGAACGGTACAAAATATCCACATTTCCAAATGCCACAAAACTTCTCCTTACTATTTGGTCTAAAATATTCTGTGGGCCTGTTGCAGAGCAATAAGCAGATGCTGGGTTACACTCTTGAGGAAGATGTTAGCATAGGGGCAAAGAGGTTTCAAGGCTGCATACTAAATACGAAGCAGAAGCCAAACCTGGAATGACAACAGAGGGAAGCTAAGAAAAAACTACCCCCCGGTAAATAATGGGCATAAAGCTGGGTGGTGCAGATATCTCCTTACATTTCCATTTTGACTGAAAAGCTTCCAATTCTTTTTGCACAATACAAAGCTTGTAAGGCCGTCTGAGAGACATTTAATGCTTGTTCAGTGTTGACCATACACTTAGCATTGCGCTGGATGCAGATACCAGGGCAGTCCCTTGACCACAAGCAGATTTAGCTACTAAACCACCCCTGGAAGCTACTGAAAGTAAGGTCCTAAGTCCCTTAATGGATTTGGGGTCTTCTGGCATAAAATAGATGTATAATTTTATGGCATAATATCTGTAATGGAAGTGAGGCTGAAATACAGCAACTCAGGCTAACAGCAACCTGCAGGGACCATCTCTCATTGCTGGTGGTGGCATCACCATGATGGATGCCAGCTTTCAGGACCAGAAAGATGCACGGATGCTCTGAAAGTAAGAAATGTACATAAGGGGACCTGCGCACCTCTGCAGTGCTCACATGGGGAGCTGTCTGGGGCAGAGAGGATGGAAGAGAGAGATACGTGCAGACTGAACAGCAGGGCCTCTTCTGAGGCTGGGCAGATGGAGCTCATTTGGCACAGCCGTGGAAAGCCACGTTTATTGTCCACCCACACAGACTCTGGGACTGTCAGCTTGATCACTCTCATTAGCAGCCTCATTTCTCAGAGCCAGCAAAGATGGACAGCATGTGGGGAGGAAGGAAGGTGAAGCAGCACTGGGAGGACACAAGGAGAACAAAGCAGGGTGAGACAAGGGAGCTGGATTACAACAACAGGAGCATGGGATTGTCTCAGTGCATTTGCTGAGCAGCTACTTCTGGAGCAGGACAAGGCAGGAAGCTGTTTATCAGTGACCAGCTATTTAGGTCCAGAGCTGAGGAAGGATCTGCCTGCAACTTGAGAGTTAATTTTAAGTTGGCAGAGAGCTTTTCGGACGTTTTCACTTCCACCATCAAATCTCTGGGGCTGGCAGATGCTAATTACAATAATGTGAGGTGACAGTCACATGAGGAGTCATGGATGGCTGAGCTGGGCTGAAAATCCAGAAGGTCACAATGAATTATAGTGGCAGGATGCAGAAGCCCCTTCATCACATTTTCTCTCCCACCCTCCCTGCTTCTTCCCCCCACCATCTGCAATACCACAAAAGTAGAAAAAGTAAAAGAAAAGAGAAATCATTCTAGTAACTAGAATGCAAACTGAAGGAGGGCACCAGGAGTGGGGCCGGGAGCTAGGATTCAGTGGACATGCTGTCACTCCAGCTATCAAGATTCACAAACCATATGGCCAAAGGGACCATCTAAGCATCTCTTCTCATTTCCCTTACAACGTGGGCTGGGGGAGCACCCTGCTTTAGTGACTGTTAAAGCACTATCATTCTGAACTCTTCAAGATTTTATTTCAGCACAAAGAAGCCTGCACAGAGAGAGCACAAAACTGGTAAAAAAACACAAGCTCTGAGTGTTCCCGCTCAGCATTCGCATTGCACTGGCATAAATGACTGCACATAGATAAGGTCCCTTGCATCACTGTAAAACTGAGACTCTCCTAAGACACGTTCTCACTCCTTTCCCCCCTTATCTAGCACAGAGAAAACTGACTAACTCTGAGGAAACTGGTTTTGGCTCGGTCCCATTCCCATGACCAGTAAGCGAATTATAGCTACTGCCATTCTCACATCAAAGATCAATCCAGCCCTGACCTCAGACTTACCCCGTGGGCCTGTCCAGAGCTATTATGAGTGATTAGTTCAGAATTTCCCCACCGGCATTTCACAGAGATATGATCTGTAGGTCACGGTATGTGCTAGAGAAAGCTATGTGAAAGCTTTCTAATGGTACCAAAATTATGTGAACGAGAAACCTGCTCACCATCCACAATATCTCAGTTCCACGACACGGATCACAGCTGAATGACCTACCTCTTAATGCTGTTCAGTCAGATGGCTACAGTCACACCTCTGGAAAACGGGGGCCCATATTCAGTCCTAAGTCAGTAGTCCACGGATTTTGAAAATGCTACAGCTGGCTGCTCTGGCCTTCTTTAAAAAGTTTCTCATCAATTCAACTGCAAGGAAAGGTAACTGAGCCATAAATGGAAACAAGCTTTGTGCGAGACTTACAAAATAACGAAAATAGGACTTGTGCCTCTTTTGTATCTCTTCTCATATTATGAAAAATAGCTCAAAATACTTTGATTGCTTTTTCTAACTTGTTCTGCATTAGAATTTAACATTTTTCCTACCTATTTTATCACAACAGACTTCAAGATCAGCTGAAGCTACACAATTTGAGGCCAAACTCAAAGGTAGTTTTTCATAGATTTATTCAAAACTCCACATGCATTATGTTTAGTACCAATTTTATTCCAATGTCCAACAAGCCCACTACAGAAGTATCTCTCTGAAGGAGTCACAGAAAGTTTTAGAACATTTCTGCCTTCAGTGATCTGTGGATGACTGCTTTTCCAAGAAAGCTCTCCAGCTATATAAAGTAAGAATCACCAACTTTTAGATAGCACAGAGGTAGCCAAGCTGGAATTTAGCCCACAGAGTAGACATAAATGACTATATTAAAAATAGATGAGGAGATCTTTGATGAAAAGGGGGATTCAGTTACTCAGCTTATGGATAAGAAGGTCCTAGAAAAACGTTGCCTACTAATTCTGTGAAGAGGTTCGGCACTGACTCAGACCGAAGCATCTGGCTATCTCCTGAATCAATGCCACCATTTCCTGAAGCCTTGAGGATTTCTTCTTTTCTTTTGGCAGCTTCACCTTCAAATACTGCGCCCTGTCTGACTTGGCTTAATGCAGGACTGTAGCTAGAGACCTGTTTTGGATTTTAGACATACATGCTAAAATAAATAGTGATAACAACAACAGCAGCAACAGCAATAAGAAAAGACCTTTTTAGCAAAGAATTCTAGGAAACACCACCTACCTTTTAGCAGTGACATGTAATTGGAAAAATACTGTGCCCTGTCCTGACATTTGAAATTGTAATTGCAAACACTCATCAAATTGGCTTTTCCTCATTGTAATGATCCTGAAGAGTCACTGTAATTGCAACAGCTCTGTAATATGCAACAACTTTAGGGAATGAATTTATTAGCACAAATGGTAAGAGCTACTAGAACTTTTAACTTTACTAGGGCAACTTTTGCAGCCTCATGCGTGGACTGGGGAGGAAAAGTTCTATCACCGCTCTGACAAAAGCCTGTGTTACTATGATTAAACCACATAGGAGCGTGAAGAGGAGGAATCACCTAACTTTGTTGCTATTAGTGGAGCTGAACATATAATGCATCATTTTGTGTTCATAAACTGTTCATGACTTCTTACTGTATGTATATGACAGTCAAGTTACATGATTCCTCATGCCCAGATCTGAGGAATGGCTGTATCAGAACTGGGCCAAATACCCCCTCGTAAATCTATCTGAAATTATTTCTGTCTGTGGAAGTCAGTAATGACAGCAATAGGCTCCTGGATTACCTAACTGAACATCAGAAAATTGTGTGTAGACATTCTGTGATGCCTGCACAAACCCTGCAAGGTGATAAGGATGCCTCCCCTTGCACAGTTTAGCTCTTTTCCCTATCCTGCTCAAAGCTTTGTGTGAGCAAAGTTTTGTGAATGTCACTCTTGTGCCCAGTTTGGGGGGTAATCTGATCTAGCAGTGGTGATCGATCGATGAAATAATTGTTCACTGATTACTTGAAAACTGCTTCCAAAAGACTACATTTCAGCATTGCAGATGGAAAAGATTTATCAATCATAGCATCTAGCTGGTTTCCCAGACCAGGAAAACTTGCTTCAATTGTTTCTTTACTAATGTTTATGAGTGCGGTTTCCTTATCTTAGAGACTCTATGACTTAAGGTTTGCATTTCCTATTTTTTCTATTATGAAACCCATGATTTAATACCACACATTCAGGGAGAAACCTACTATGAAAGCAATCTAAAAGGCTTATGATAACCTTGGAAAAACAGCAGTGCAGTTAGCACTTCCTTTCACCGCAGTGATATTTCAGGTGGTATCATACCAGAATTTTTCTACAGCTACTTCCAAAGAGGAAACACCTCTGCAGTGTCCTCTAATATCCCCAGATCTTAAGCAGTAGTTTCCCTTTTACAAAGAAAGAGCAATGCAAAGTAGAAGCTGAAGCAATGTCTCCGTAGGGAAATGACAGGAAGAAGGGGGTGGGAAAAGGTGTGCTTTCCCATGACTGGAGGCTGATGCTGCTGGTCTAAATTAGGGAGTTTAAAATCTGTTTCTAGCCCTGAGGTGCTGTCTGACATTGGGCAAACCACTGGACCTATTGTGTAACATAAGGGTTTTTTTTAACATTTCCTGCCTTTCAAGAACGTGAATGAACTTAATCAAAGTACTTAGAGAACATCAAGTGAAAGGTGCTAGGAAAAAATACCATTAACAACAGGGAGTCTTGACAAATGAACTCCAGCCTTCATCATATGCATTACTCTGAAAGAAGGTAATAACATTGAGCTAAAAAGTTGACAAGGATATATCTTTGTCCCTTGTGAAGCACAGCTCTCTGGCAGCTTCATCCTTCTCCACACTACCAGGGCTTCTGTAACCTCATTTCAAAAACATAACAAGGCACCCCAAATTCTCACACTTTTATGAAAACTGACAATGCAGGAGACTTATAAGAGAAACTGTCACACTGCAAAGACAGCATGGAAAAGTAAACAGCAATTGAGTTCAATTTACAGCTCCCAGATCATGTAGCCTCCCTGACTCATCCAAGCCGCTCTGCTTTATCGGAACTGCCAGCATCACTCTGAGACAATGTATAATAAAATATGGAAAATGTGTTCAAAATGTGTGACCTCACTGATGCAATGACATGAAAAACACTTTGCTCTCACTGTGAAATGCAATGATGTGGTTGCATTAGCTTGGAATCAGACAGCATATTGCTGCTGCTACTGCCACTGTTTCAGCCCTACCTGCTTTGTGTACAGAGGACTTCAGGGTTCAGGGGATACACATTCAGCCTCCTTCCCCAGTACGAAATGCAAAGCTTCGCTTCTGGCTACAGTCGTGAGCTATATAGGATGGAATCACTCTTGTGCACCACAAGGATGAAGTGCTATGAGATAACACCCTTATGTGCCCCTTCTGCCCTCAGTGAGGGGCAAAAAAACAGGCATCCACGAGTTACACTTCTGCAGATGGAGGAACACCAAATGATTATTTGCCAAATAATAAATAGAGCTTTTCTCTTCTTTCCTCTATTTTAGTATAGAGCTTGGGTGCTAAAATAACCCCCCTTAAGCTGGTTACTGTTACTCATTTGCATCTACTGCATCTACGATTTTAGTTCCAAGCACTGCAAACTTTCTGCATTTCATGGCTGTAACATGGCATGGTAAAAGAATACTGCATTAGCATTTCTCCTAATGGCTCCAAAGCACTAATAATGCCTGCAGTGCCAGGTAATGCTGCTTACGGTATCTGCAGCAGGAGAGAAACACAGAATAACTCAGGTTGGAAGGGTCATCTCTCTTAAGGTTTCTAGCCCAAACCGTGCTCAAAGCAGAGCTAACTTCAAAGTTGGGCCCGGGAGGGGGGATAAACAATAATCACTTTCATCTGCTATTACTGAGCAAGACAGAAAGTAAACACTTGTTTATGTGGATTAAATGCAGCATTTCTAAGACTTGATAGTGAATAAAATTACCAGCCAGTATAGATTTCACAGCAAGGAACTGATAACAAAAGGTTGGCCCTAGCACCTCATATTTGCTACTTCATAGACATTTTCTGCTTTTCCAAAAATTGAGTGTGCAAGGCAGGCAGCTGACTTTAAAAAAGTCAAATTAAAGGATAGCTCATTTCAGAGAGAGAGAGATATTTTTAAACATCCTTGAGTTATTCTCCTACTGCAAACTCCAGCAGAAGCCACAGAAAGTCACAAAGCTGCAGCTCTTCTGAAGTCTGTTTCAAATGACTAGCCACTGGACCTTTAACTGCTATGTTTGATGCACTGGTCAGAATAGAATAAGGCATAATGGTTAGCATGCCAGTGAGTCAATGGAAACACATCTATGACCACAGCTCTTGGCACTGGCAACATCAGTGGAATTATCTAGGTTGGAGCAATGGTGTGAAAAGTCAAGGAAACAAGCCCCATGTAACCTCAGCTTTGCTCCATGAACCAAACAGCTGTCATCTGAATGAACATTACTCAGAATGAAAATTCGTTTATGTACACTATTTTTTTTTTAACCCCTAATAGGAATTTTCAAATCACAGTTCCTCCCACTCCCAAATACCACCCTTTTCTAAGGTGACTAAAAACCATCATGTCCCTCCTGCTAGTAATTCTGCTCTCTCTTGTTTTTGTTCAGTATCAGAACGAAGCATGAAATTACTCAAAGTTCCCAGAAAGCACTGGAGGCAAAAACACTGAACTGGGGATTTTCAGGTAGTCCCTGGTCAGGACATGTCTGCACTGCCACAACTGCTACAGAAGAGTCGTAGTTCCACATCTCTCACGCTCACTGTCTTCCCTGCACAGTGTTTTTTTCCAGCCAAACCACTTCTTGATCTCAGTGTAGCACGGAGGTGCCACCTCATCCACTAGCAGGGATCGGGCAGGGTAGACCTTATGGAGGAACAGTGTCAACAGACACCTCGAAGCTTCAGAGAGACCTCCTCGCACTTCCCCTCTTGCCCCCGATTTTGTGTGGGTTATCTGAGGACTTCTTTCCAAGGAATGGTGCTTATAAAGGGTTATGTGAGGTGACGATCATATATATGATAATGTGGCACTTCCTGCTCAGATGACTTCCAGAATGCCTCTTGGGCACATAGAGCAGTGTGCAGTGCTCCCAGATGTTGACTACGTGTCTAAGGATATAAGAGGGAAAAAATGTACACAATTGAGTTAGCTGAAAAACTTACGTGAGACTGTGCAGTTCAAGTCTGCACTCTGATGCCCATGGGAACAATATGTTACTTCAATCTTCAATTTCCTCTTTCTTTAGACTTTGTCTATCTGTGTCCCCTACTATTACCTAAGATCTCAAGCAGGGCAGCTCCAAAGAAAGGGCTGTTCTGTGCTGTCCCTGTTCCCGCCTTCCTCAAGCATCTGCTACTGCCTCAGCTAGAGCTGAGGTACTGAGCTAGATGAGCAGTTCTCAGCTGCCCAGTTCATGTGGATCCATACTGGCTGTAAGCATGGACAACTTAGCTATTGCTGCACTGTGCTCTGGGCAAAAAAGCTCAACCCCTACTTACAGTTTTGTCAAACACGGCTCTGCTACAAAAAAAAAAAGCCATTAGCTAAAGGCACACAAACACCTGGCTAAAGAGGCTGAAGGCAGCTTTTGAGACCTGGGGCTGGTCAGTAAAGGCACCCACCTCCTGGGATGTTTATGCTCCTGCAAATCAATGACCAGGCATCATGGGTTTGGAGATGCCTAGAGATGAGATGCCATTTGGAGCAAATCCACCCAGTCACCCATCGCAGATTTTCTTTCTGAGAGGATCAGTAACAGAATAAAAGTTCACATGGTTATTTTTTTTTGCATGGCCCAAATGGGGAAGAGGGTTAGTAAAAAGGGTGGAAGAGAAATTTGCAGCAAGCAACAGTCTCTGGATCCTTCATGGTTATTTCACTGGAAGAAAAAGGATCTGAATCTGGAGCCATTCCAACGGTCATACTTTTCAATAGTAAGAAAGCAGAGGCAGCAAATGCATATGCAGACTATGTTAGATTGACTTCGGTCCGTCTTATTTATTAAAACATCCTCAATTCTCATAGTTTTCTGTAAGTCAAGTACACAGCTAAATAAAGCACACCGTCCCATGCTCTCCTGAATAGGATGGTTTCCTGATAAAGAAATTGTCTGAGGATATAGCATATAAACACATTTCCAAGTGGTGAGGCAGGTTTTGAATTTGCAGCACAGCAGTTCCCCAGGTGTAGCTTCTTGTTTCTAGCTCGTGATAAATGCAAGGTAGCTTAAAAGGTCTTGCTTGAAGACTTTGACAGGCTACACTGACACAGGAAGTTTATCTCACTGTAACTTGCTTATGTGCTTTATCCTCACATTAAAATACCTGCTGAGTCCATAGTTTTACAGTGCTCATACAGTCATAGCAGAATCAGCTCCACATGGAAGCCTATGCCCTGCTTCGCATCGTGGGCTGTTTCCATGCCAAGCCAGATTCTCAGTCATACGGGCTCCACCTCCTTTCCAACCAAACCAAACCAAAATGTCTAAAGGATTTTTTACAACAGAAGCAGTAAGTTCCTCCACCCTGCCCTATTCCCTTCTTTCTAGGAACTGGGAGAATCCCTTCACACATAGTTAAGGAAAAGAGGGCGGGGGGATGCACGATCACATTTTGTAGGATGTTACTAACAATGGAAAACAGCAACTTCAAACAGAGCTTTAATTTCAAATAAAGTAGTTTTCAAACTTAACTGCTGTCTTGCAGATAAAAGTGGGATGCCTGTGACAGCTGTACCGCAACACGTATCTTGCTGTACACAGTAGCTCTGCAGTAAGGGATCATAGATGGTTTGTGGCGGTGGGAAGCCCCTGCTCCGAGGGCCTGCAGAGTTACTGTACTTGCAGAATTCCACCTTAAAAGCAATTGGACGTGTCTGTAACTCAGAGAAGGTTTGCTAAGCAATGACACATTGCACTTGGATCTGGAAGCATAACATCTGGAAGCCAAATGTTAGAGGCAATATAAAAGGGCCAGCCCAACAAACCAGTGGGGCATTTCTAAGCCAGAAACATCTTCAGGATGGACCTTGTCCTTCTCTGGGTGTTTCTGCCTCTGGTGACAGTGGCATGGGGCCAGTACGGTGACTATTACTATGGCCCCTATAACTACGGAGATAACGATGAATGGGCCAATGTGTACCGCCAGGGTTTCAACTTCCAGTGCCCACATGGGCAGGTGATCGTGGCCGTCAGGAGTGTCTTCAACAAGAAGGAAGGCTCCGACAGACTGTGGAACTACGCCTGCATGCCGGCGGCCCAGAGCCTCGGTGAGCCGACAGAGTGCTGGTGGGAAGAGATCAACAGGGCGGGAACTGAATGGTAGGACACCCCAAACCATCCTGGGTGGGTGCAGCCCTGATACCCCGTCTGGAACGCGGGTGCTTGTACTGCAGTCATAGCAATGCCAATGCATAGTAACGCAATCCTAGCCAACGGCTTCGCTGCCCTGAATGATTGCCTGAGACTCATTAATCATGATGCATGCATGAAGGCAATCAGCATCTCCTTTGCCTTCTCTGTAGCACTTTCCTGCTGAAGGGTCTCAGTGTGCTGTGCTGTTTGGTCACTTGCAATTTCAGCTGTCAAGTGGTTTGGTCTTACGACTGTCATTTTGCAAATGAGGAAAATGAGGCATGAACCTTCAGACAGTGCAGGACAAAGTTGCTCTTGAAAGGCCACACACTGAATCAGTGATTAAACTGGGGAACAAATTGTCTAGCTCATGACACCAACCTCCTGTTCTTATCACTAGAAAAAAATCTCTGTATTATGCTGGCTTTTCTCTTTGTGCTTTTGTTGCTAAGCTTTTTGGCTTAGGCCCAGTCAAAGGCTGTTTTCTAGTTATGCTGGTATTACAGGAGCCAAAAATCCACACTAACAAGTGATGGTGGCATATATATCCATGATAATGACAGCAGAAGATCATATTAATTCCTTAGCACAGTCAGTTTTGGTGCACTAAATGTTACATTTTCTACTATGCTTAGGGGCAAAAGCGATCACATTTTGTGGCCACAGCAATTTAAGGAAATATGTATGGCATCTCATGTTTAGGCACTACATACCCAGTATTTAATTTTCTTGTGTTTTTTTTTCATGAAATGTGAAACACACTTTCGGAAAACTCTGAATATGAAATATTCTTTGGACAAAATGAAATGAATGCAAGAATATTTTCAAATATTTTAAATGGTTTTGCTCCAGAAATCACGATGTGACTTTTTCAGGTTTCATATCATATGGGAACAGGTTAACAATGAAATGTGAAGCTTCTGTTTTTTAAATGATTGAAAATTTTGTCCTGAATTATTCACAGTATTTCATTTACCATGTGATACATTCCTATAGCTGATGCAATTGCTAAGGAAAAAAAGATTGACCCCATACTTCACCTTGGAATAAGAACTGAAAAGAAAGAGCGAGGGCTGCAAAACAGATAGAAAGAAGACACTGTGATAATACTGGGTGACTTCTTCATTTTTCACACATTGATGCAATTTCTACTTATTGCATAGTAATTTTGAATTAGGCCTTTCTGTTGTTCAAAATAAAACAGTTATTCTCTTTCCAAAAATCCCTGGCAGCAATTGCTCAAGTTCGCTTCTTACAAACAGGATACTGTATAAGTCTATACAGAACATTTTCTTCTGCTATCTGAACCATGGGGCCATATTCATCATCACACTCCGTGTGCTTAGCATGACTACATCCACAGCATATTATCTGAATCTTAATTCCTCCATCTCTTAAAAAATTCTTTTCACTTTATCCTCCTTCTTGCTTACATTTTTTCCTATTGCCTTTCACCCAACCCTATCTTTCTTCCAAACATGTTTCTTGTCCAATCCCTCCTTACTGTTTTTAACTCTGTTTAACTGTCTCTCCTAGCTTTTGGCGTTATTCTAGCTATTTCTTCCCTAGCTGACCTTTCCAGTTTAACATCATTACATCTATTTGTCTACTCTGCATAGATCTCTTTCTTTCTTCTACCTNGGGAGGGGGCAAATATACCATATGTGATTTGGGAACACACATCTCTTTGCAAAGGTGAACTTGTGCTCCTAAGTACTTAGGCTATTTCTGTACATCTTAGCTAGCTGTGCCTGGCTGTGTTCTGCAGTATTCTGTACCACAAGGCTGAGCTGGTTGTATTTACAGTGCTTCATGGAGGGGGGGTTGCTGAACGCCAGCACATCCCTCACTGTGCCCAAACACTGCTGCCCAAGAACCCAGGCTCATCTTGGACTGGAGTCACAGTGTGGGCCAGTGGGGAGCCAGCCTGGGGTGTCCGAGAGCAAACTCAAACCTCAGACTAGTGTGACAGCACGGATGTAGCCTGTGGGCCCTTTGATAATCCCACACCTACTCTCTTGGCAGTCTTTACATTGCTTCTCATAGCTGCCTCTTTTTTCTCTCTTCCATACCCATTTCAGCGCTATTTGGAGCCACCCCAAGCTCTAAAAAGATTCACTCAGCAATCAATTGGGACTACAAATATGAGTCATAATCTGTATCAGCTCCTGTTTGGCCACCTCTGTTTCTGTGCTGATCTCCTGATTAACCAATGTGTTTGTGAGCAATACATCATCCTCATGTCAGCTGACGCAGCACTCCACTGGACTAGCTAGTCCACTCCCCATCCTGGGAGGATGGACTGTAATATTTCTTCTTCAGTTCTGGTCACAGAGTATTTTGCCTCACCCTGCACATCACAGCCAGAGATACTCAATGTCTTGTTCCACAAATAACCACAAAGTTGCCAAGTTTTTCCCATAATTCAAGCTACATTTCCTGTGCTGTAATTGAGGCTTTTTAATCCTTGCCCTACCTTCATGGAGTAATGAGAACAAGCACGCTGCAATCTTTGCAAAATCTCTTAATAGGTAGCAGCTATGCCTCACCTTCACCCATGCTTTTGCTTCCAGGTTGAACACATCTCTGTTCTAGTTTTCCTTTGCATGTTTTATATTTTCATGCTTCTAAGCAAGCATTGATCATACGTACAGCTCTCCTCTGAATTCCCTCCAATTTCTCAGCCATGTCCCAGAAACTCCAGTCTGGAGAAACACCAAAAAAATGACCTCTGACAAATGATGTTTGTGGCATTTAACAAATGACCGTTTCTGACTGCTGTGCAGCTGCACAACAGAGACAAACCCAAGAGGGGTTTCTTCAGAAAAGACAACAAACCAAGAAAAGCTTTAGAGAGAAAATGGAGTGGGAATACAAAGCAGAGAGAGCAAAAGAATCTCCAACTCTTTATTGGCTGTTAGCATTATGAGGAGAAATGGATGTGGGGTGTGTAGGGCTGGGAGAGCTGGGCGTATTGGAGGGCAGGAGCGGAGCACCGACACAGCTGGTTATAAATTTGCTTCCTACACTAACACTAGGTATTATATGGACTTCTAGGATTAAACCCATAAGACTTTGCATCTTACAGATATGAAAAAAGAATTCAACAAAAAGAGGGCAATGACATGGATCCACATCAGGCATCTAATCAAATCATCTATGTGTACTCGCACTTCTGAAGAGAGCGTGTTCTTTTGTGTTTCGCTGTGAACCTGTGAACATGTTATAAGACTCACAAGGAAAATTTTGGCAAGAGATTGGATTAGCTGACCAATCTCTTCTCAGCATTCTCAGCTCCATAAATCTGTGAATATGTTTAAAGTTAAGTATGTGTACACAGGCTTTGCTAAATCTGTCCTAACAACGTACTCCCGGCCCTACTGTCTCTGCAGAGGCTATCCGCTAACCAAGACGCTATTCAATACCGGGAGCAGAACCTGTTCCTGCATAATTTGGAAAAACTCATGTCTGGAGTAGGAAAAAGTCCTCAGGACATCTCCTGGTTCTACATAGTCCTTCTAGTCATTTATTTGCTGTGACACCTCGAGGAGAAATGCCTTCTCAGCCAGAATAAAGTGTATCTTTTTAGCTCAATTTGTACTGGAGGAAGTTTGACCTTGGATAAGCATTACACCACCTAAGAAAATGTAAGGTCTGAGGTCTAAGCTGGTGAGACTGCTTCACTGCTTCCCTGGATACTACAGAGTTGTCTCTATAGGCCAGTCTTTGAATGCGGTACTTAAGAAAAATTATTTTTCTTGCCTAAAAGTGGTTGTATCAAAGGACAGAGATGAAACCAACAAACTAAAGCTTGCAAGTGAAAGACAGGCAACTTCTCCTTCCAGGAGAAAATGTTTGTTTTACACCACATAATAGAGATGGAACTGTGCCATATCCCCAGGATACTCCCAGTTTTCATTATATCCATAAGGCACAAAGTAGAAACATTTCTAGCAAAGTGCTATTTAATGTATGTTTATCACCTCTTTTCCTTGTTTAGACTTCTGAGAAAGTGTTTGGATGGGACGTAGAAAAAACAGGTGTCTAGATTCTCCCACCCCATTCCCATTCTTGCTCTTCTTTGCCTTCTCTGTATGTACACAAATACACAAAGACACGCACACAGATCCTTCATGCAGGCATGCAACCCTGCTTCCCACAAACTGGGTGCAAAGACAGACTCATGAGCAAAGGAAGGAAGTGTCTGTAATAGCCTCCTGTTCAGACGTTGGCAGCTCACTCCAGTACATCTGCAAGAAACTGTTTTTGTTCTCCATCTCTGACCCATCCCAAGACTCAAATCTGAGGCTGTATTACCCAAACCTGATAATCAAGCTGCCTTTTAAAATATTCCCATTTGTGCTGTCTATGCAAACAAGTTAATTTCTCCACAGTCCTAGGTTTACATTAAAGGGATAGTGCTGCAGGCTTTTAGCACAGCTGCAGTGGACTGAGTCCAGTGGTAGCACTCGCAGAGAAGAGGGGTCTTTCTGTGCGTAGGGAGGTATCACCAACGACCATCAGAAAGAAATCAAGAGGGAGATTATGACCTTGCCTTCCTTTTGCACAGCGAGTAGAAAGGAAAGTCAGCACTGAATGATCTGAATGATCATCTGGCTCTTACAAGGGAAATAAAAACATAGCAGAAGTTCATAGTGAGATTGCCTTTGGCATGTGGAAGTGCATGACAACGTCTCCCCACCCCACAACAGATAGTGAAGACTCCTTGTAGAAGTGGCTGCTGGAGACTGGCACGGCCTAATCAAACACAGAGAAGTAGTTCCTATAGTCTGACTGAGAGTGTTTCAAGTGTCCTGAGCCTGCCCTCAGCCACTTCTCTCCCCTCACTCAACTGTAACAGATGGATCGTTAAATTAGCTTTCATCATGCGATTAACCAAATTACACAGAGGGAGGACAGCACACAAAAATAACTCAGGACAGGGCATCCCCTTCAAAACTGTACCAAAAGCTTTGGATGCTGAAAGTAACAGGTTTTGGTGAAACAACGCTAGAGGAAAACAGCATATCTAACGCCTTGTTAATAAATGCCTCCCACACTCTAGCCATGGTCCTGCCAGCTGCATGAGGTTAGGCCACCTCTCTCCATGTGCATTCCAGGCAGGACTGCAGACGGAAGCATGCCCCTTTATTTCTATTGGGTCAGTTTGTCACGTCTGACATCTCTCCGTAACATACAGATCCATTCTGCTCTGACAGGCTTCAGAGAGGCAGCTTTAAAGTAATTAATGATACAAATTTTACAGAAGCAATCTGCTCTACAGCAAAAAAGGTGGGATTTTTGGAAGTATGTACAACAACACTCTCAGGTTACCCTGTTATAAGGGTAACCTTTAGTGCAGCATGACCACATGTCTACTGAGCTGTGTGTCAGACTGCATGTTTCCAGAGAGCCTCAGGGAGTGTTACCTCATCAGTGTGGCAGGGGCTCAATATGGGCTCTAAAAGTATCTGCTACTGCAGCTTGACAGATTTGTTCCTCCTTGGGCCATCATCCTCAGAATAACACACTTCTCAGGCTAATTTCTAACAAATCTGAGGGACAGAGGGCCTCAGGGACAGGTTTACAACACAGCATTTGATGGGGCACAACACCCTGGGGCACTGTCTAGCAAACAACAAAAATAAGGTGCAGGCATAATCACGAAGGGTCACCACAACTGGTGCTTTTGTTCAATACAATAACACTGTTGCAAGCAATATTTGTCCTCAGTTTGGCAGGCAACTGTTGAGTCAAGGAGCTATACACTTGGTCTCTGAGACTGTATCAACATTTGCAAATACCATGGGATGATTTAGGTGGATCTGTAGGGTGAAACAGTTTGTGCACAGGACCCAAAACCCACACACATATTTTGAGTGGGTTTGCTTCAGACCAGCTCTAGTCTGGTCCCACGGCTAAATGTCCACTGGTGAACAAGGAAAGTTTTTGAATAAATCTTCCAGTTAAATTTCATCTGCATGGAATTCAATTTACATGCTCCAAGATCATTCTACAATGGGAACCAAAGAGCGGTAAGCAGGGATGATTGAGAGACTTACTTCCGAAGTGCAGTCCTGACCTGAGCTAAACTGGTAACATAGATGCACCCTTTGGTTGCTTGCCATGACAGAACTGTACAACGTTAATTACTAATCAGTTCAGAAGAAGATTCACTGAAGGAGTGGCTTTCCACAGCAGTTGCAGCAGGCAGTGGAAAGTCGCAGCTACACAGAACTCACTCCAAAATAAGGCTCTATAGTTTACTTATTTTCCACAAAAACTGCAGCCATTTCCAGCAGATGTAAATGAGGGAAGGGAAAGGCAATTTCCCATTCAACAGCACCTGACCCTCACTGCCACATATCTGCCCACTCCTCCATCTACCAGCCAGCTCACCTTCTCTTCTCCCAGTACCAGATCCAAAAGGCAACTCGCATGCAATGCAATTTGAGCTAACAAGAAAAACAAAACAACCCATCCATTGCCAAGTTTAATCCCACACAGTTCCAGCTGGTTTCTCACACTCTTCTGCGTTCACCTTTTAAAAGGTATCCTCTTCTTAGTGGTGTCAGGATTTCAAGAGTGAGGAGAACCCAGCATTGTTATTTCTGAATTCTGAATTATCCTCTATAACAAAACGTGCTACAGAGCAGGTCTGGTGAAAAGGGCCATTTTTTGACTTGGCCATAAATCAAAGGGCCTGAATCACTGGTTTCTATTCACCATACGGGTTTGCAGGATTTGCTATGACAGGAGCAGTGAATTCAACACAGACAGAAGAAACCCTCACAAATTAAGTCTTGTTTTCAGATTAGTGTGTAGAGAATCTGACTAAAAACGTGTGGGGGGAGGGGGCTGTTTGTTTCCCTTGAAGAATTATTTTCTGATTGTAAGAAAGAGGCCAACTGGGAAAAAGAAAGAGAAGAAGAGATTTTACACGAACTCACAAATAAGCATTCCAATTTCTGAGAGAGAATTTCTTCATTTTTGGAGGAACATTTGGATTTGACTTGAAAATCAGAAAAATGAGAAGAAAAATAATCTTGTATTATCTCAAAGCTAAAGAAAACACCTTCAATTTCACCATTAGCTTTCCCTCACTGAACCCAATATTGAGCTTGAAAAATCAATTGCAGGACTTTATGTATACAAGACAGAGAGGGAGAAATGAACATGAGCTTAAAAGATCTTTTCAAATTTTCCTTTGAATGTTTTTAAAATAAAATAGCAATGTAATTATAAGGCATGACTTATTTCCAGTTATACACTGCATCTAAGAAACTAAATTCTAAGGCGAATCCCAATACATGTATATATGGTTTTTTTTAAACACACTTTTCATGAGAACATAGACTCACGATCAAAAATAACCAAATCTTCCTGAAGTCTGGTGCTCAAATATCTACGTATGTGAGGATGGGAGTGTTATACTAGCCACATTGTTTTTTCAATCCCGTATAGACAGAAGGGTCCACCCGTGATCTCTCTCTGAAAATGAATCTTTCCGTCAAAGTTGGAGTATATTAATAGAGGTGTCAAGAAAATAAAAACAGCTGCAGGGGAAAGGGACCAAGAAAGAGAGTAGGGCTTTCCAGACTGAATGCGAGCAAGCAGGGAGAGAAAAGGAAAAAGAAGAACCTCCCACAAAGACAAGTATGGGCAGGAATATCAGGTGCTCATCAGCGGAAATGGGAAACTGCACAGCAAAGCCAAGCCTCTGAGAGGAAATGCAAAAGAAATGGGGGAACAAAAGACTCCCAGTATTGCACCTATGCACAAGAGCTAGAAAATCTCCCAGGGCACAAGGACTTGAGCAAAGGAAATGCCTGCAACTGGAAGGGGAAGAGGCAGAAGAAAATGAAGAGACACAAGTTTGGTTCTACTTTACACAGATTAATGCAGAAAAGGACTCATTTTGCAACAGGTAGAAGAACCCTTCCCTATATTTCTGTGCATCAACCTTTCTTCCATCAGGATAACACCAATCATCTGAAACTATCCAACATGTTTACACAGAGTCTTAGCCATATGTTCCCATGGCCTATGTGCCAAAAAACAGAGCAACTTCCTATCAAAGTCCTGCTGAAATCCTCTGAGTGTGAGCCAAACTGCCTTACTTGGTGTGATACCATAGCAACTCAGAGTCCCCATCACTGCTTAACTCTGAAGGTCCTTCATAGCTTCTCACAAAGCACAGCACGTATGTGTGACCCCAGCAACGTGGGAGATGCGGGGATGCAAACAAATGTAAATAATCTTGTCTGAACAACACTACACCATGGAAAGGACATACAGAAGAGATCCCTGGTTCAAAGGTGGCAGCTGAAAGTCAGGCAGAGGAATTCATCTACATGCTGGTCAAAACTGATCAGTTTTGCAGCTTTTGCATTCAAGCAAAAGCCTTGAGCCTCATGCTCTGCAAGCATCAACACCTGTATGCACAAGTGAACGACTTTCCAAAGGCCAAACTGTTAGACAATGCGTGTCCCCTTCTGGGAAGTCCAGGCTCATTAAAATAAACTGTGAATCACTGAATTAAACTAGGATTTTTTTTTTATTTATTTCTTAATCATAAAGTTACTTCTGAAAGTGTCTCTTGGATATAACAATGTATGTAATTTTAAGGCATCACAAGGAAGGTTTGCTACAGGTCTAGGCTGCCACTTCTCCTTGATGAAGGGAGAAAGGAAATGGAAGAAACTGAATTCCTGTAATTTTCTCCAACAGGGAAACGATGAGGTTCAGAGGGTGCTTGAGACAATGACTGCTCAACAGCCGAGTTAATCAGCTGTCTGTTTTCATGCTCTCCTTGTCTTTAGTCTCAAAGAAGCGAGCTATTCAAACTCTGATTATTGCTTCAATTACTTTGGGTATCACTGTCCAGATACTTGTATGGACAGCAGAAAGAGAGGCGTGTATCTGCATGCTTAGAGACCATGCGTATTCTCCTTGAAGGCACTGATTTACCTGTATGACAGAATTCCTGAGTACACAGAAAGCATGAAGAAACAGATTTTTCTTTTGAAAATCCCACTGCAAAATTTATGTTAGTCTTCTAATTTCCTAAGACCTGGGTCTCAATTTTCCTCAAGTGATTGGTATCAAATTATCATTTCATCACAAGCCTATAAAGTTTTGCAGTGATTGCCTTCGCCTTGAGAAAAATGATTAAGAAATAAAATAAATTGCTGAACTTCTCATATAAAAGTTTCTAAGGTTTCTTTTTGTAGAGAAGCAGTTGAAAAAATGACTCCAGTGAACTCCAAATACTCAAACACCAACAGTCAAAGGTAAAGGTATTAATGGACTCCTTCGAAGTCAGTCTCATGATTTGTAAAGTTAAGAATGGCAACAACAGAACAATTTTCTTGCTTCATTGACATACTAGAATGATTAAATACTTAAAAACAGTATAAATTGTTTTAAGTGGAATGTAAATACTAAGACATTATTTGTTAACTACTGCTGCTTTCTTATACAAAATGGAAACTACATATACAAGTGCATACAATGCTTCTCAATACAAAGCAAAACCCTCAGCTTCCATCACGAACCAAAAATGCTGTTTTCAGAAGTGCTTGGAACTATCCGGGAATCTAAGATACTGTTTTCCTTACGTGTTCTCTTCTTTCTCCTCTTTCTTAGGTACCAGACCTGCTCAAACAATGGGCTGGTGGCTGGTTTCCAGAGTCAATATTTTCCATCTGTGCTTGACCGTGAATGGCAATTTTACTGCTGCCGCTACAGCCGGAGATGCCCGTATTCATGCTGGTAAGTTCAAGCAGAAACCAAACCTATTAGCCTCTTTTCCCCAGCAGTTCCTCTAAGTGTCTTTGGCCACTTGGCCCATCAACATACTCATCTAAGAAAAAGTTAACTGTGTTTTATGGGGCTAAATGAGTTATTTCCAGTCTGACCACAGGCTTCTCAAGGATCCATGACTTAAGGGAAGAGAAGGAGAGCACTGAACAATACGATGCAGTAGCTAGCCCTAAAGGAACAGATCTGGGTATCAGCAGCAGCCTAGCTATGCTGGAAACTATGTCAGGAGTCTCCAAAGTGATATTGTGTTTCAAAGGCCATATAGCTCCTACTACCTGATCCAGCACATTTACAAGAGCAGAAGCATGTCCGTGCTACACTATTGTGCCACAATGACTTAAAATAGTGAACTTCCTTCCAGGTACCTCAGAAAAAAATATCCTCTGGCTGACAACTTGGATTTTTGTATTTTTGGTACATATAAATTGATCCCTCTCTCAAGGCTGTTGGAAGCCCAAAGTCAAAATGAGCTTCTGATCATAGTCGAAACATAACAAAAAGGTGGCCTCACCTCAATACAGTATCACAACTAGTGCTGGCAACCTCCCAGAGGCTATGGAAAAATGAGCTACATCTCTTGAGCTCCCCTGTGGCCCCAGGCGTGGTTCCTCTAAACTGAGATGGAAGCACAGTAGCAGACTGTGCAGAGAAAGCTCATATTGCTCCTGTCCAATCTGCGTAATGGAACTCCTGACTTTAGGCTCCAGGGCTATTAATCCAGCTTTCTCACTGATACGAAGAATAACTCCCCTGAACTTTAAGAAAAAAAAAAAAAGAAGAAGAAGAAGAAAGAGAAGAAAGTGGAAAAAATCTGTGCTTGAATCTTTGCTTCCAGAACTCAGCTTTGAAGTAAACTTCCCATTGAGATACATACAAACTGTTTACATGCCCGCTGGTCTTTCTTTGTCTGGCTGGCTACTGGCCAAACACAACAGCAGTGCCTTGCTTTGCAGACTTCAGTCTCTTTGGAGCGAGGAGGAAAATAGATGTTTATTTATTTATTTATTATTTTAAAGGATTTTAAATGACAGGAACTCTATAAAAGTCTTTGAACATTCTTCTGCCCCCTCACCAGCTTACCCTGCCTACGGATATTTTCTACCTCGGGGTTTATTTACACACCTGCCCAGGCTCTTCCCTCCAAGGGAAACTAACACTAACTTTTAAGCACTTCTTCCAAACTCTCTTACTCCTCTAATACTGCCTGTATTTTCAGTGAAACAACAGAAATCCTCCTCAACTACTTTTATTGTTGACTTGTTGACAGTTCTGCTTCCCTTGACATTGTCTTGACAACTTGCAACAGCTTTGTCTCTGCCTTGCACACTGGCATCCTGAGTAGTGCAAGCCCAAATCTAAATGTTTGGGGTTACTGATGTCTTGCGTTTCCATCTCAGCTGCACATAGACTCCTTTACTGCCCTTCTGTTCAGAACAGTGACAACACTCTATTTCTTATGCTTGGAAAAGAGTACCTTACCTAGTTCAGCAGCTACTGTCTTTTAATGCAGATAAAGGCAGCTTTTCAAAGGCATATGAAGTGTTTCTGCCCCTAAGCTGGGTAGAAGTCCCATATGCTCACATTCTTCTGGGAGTGGAGAGCTGGACATCACAGTGTAAAACCTCTGGGAAGACCTTCACTTAGCTTGTGAAAAGCTTCTAACATGTACTGCGTGATCATAGGTTCATTATAAAACCACTTGGCATCAGGTATTACCAGCCTTGGTCACTCCGTCTGGAGCCCAGATTGTTCTGTTCAAGCTACTGGTCTATCTTGACACTTCCATATCCTCTCTCACCCTGGACAGCCTCTCATATAGTTTCTTCTATTTGAGAGCCATGTTTGACCTTACTCTCTTGACATTTGCATACAACACCAAACTGGGGGGAACAGCTGACACACTCAAGAGCCGGGCTGCCATTTAGAGGCACCTGGGCAAGCTGAAGGAAAGGGCTGACAGCAGCCTTATGAGATTCAACAAGGGCAAGTGCAGAGTCTTGCTTATGGGAAAGAAGAGCCCCCAGTAACAATACAGGCCAGGGACGGACTGTTTGGGAGCTGCTCTGCTGAGAAGGACCTGGGGGTTTTGGAGTACAGCAAGCTGCACAGCAGCCAGCAGTGAGCCCTGGCAGCAGAGAAGACCAACAGTGTCCTGGGCTGCATTAACAGCAATGCAGCCAGCAGTTCAAGGGAAGTGATTATCCCTGTCCAGTCAGCACTCGTTAGATCACATCTAGATACTGCGTCCAGTTTTGGACCTCCCAACACAAGAAAGCTGTTGATCAACTGGAAAGAGTCCTGCAGAGGGTCACCTAAATAGTCAAGAGACAGAGCACTTGCCCTGTAAGAAGAGGCTGAGGAAGGAGGGCTCATTCAGCCTGGAAAGGGGCAGCTGCAGCAGGCCCTAACAGCAGTCCACCAGTACCGGTATGGAGATGGTTAAGATGATGGAGCTGGGCTCTTCGCTGTCATGCATGGTGGGAGGATAACTTGAAACAAGGGAGATGCAGACTGAATAGAAGGAAAACATTTTCTTCTGTGAGGACATTGAAGCAGTGGAGCAGGTTGCCCTGGTAAGGCAGTGCAAGCTCCAGCCTTGGAGGTTTTCAAGACCTGTCGGATAAAGCCTTGAGAAGCCTGGTCTGACCTCAAGGCTGACCCTGCTTTGGGCACAGTGCTGTACCAGAGACCTCCTGAGGTCTCTGCCAGAGTTATCTGGTAGATCCCAAACAGAAGGAGGAGTCCACTGGCAGGCCCACATCATGCAGCTAAACTCTCCCTCCTCTCCAAAACTGTGGTCTCTTCCTCATTGTCTGCTGGGAACAGTTTCTTTTCTGTTTTATTCCCTCTACCCTGCCCAGACAGTGTCTGAGGGAGTGCTAGTTGTCATGGTAGAATATAAACAACATGAACTGCAATGTGGTAGGATGAAACCCCATGCCCTGGAACCACTTCTACTACTACAGATATGACTTGTCCGAACTGCTAAACTTCTGTGTACAGCAACTAAACTTTCCATTCGCTAAGCCCAGGGGCTGTCACTCAAAATTCCACTTCTAATGGCATTTCGATGTTATTGTCAAAAAACCTTGTTTATACATCACACTTCTGGTCTGTATCTTGCACTGTGTTTAAGATGCATTTGCCACAGAGACTGTGTTTTCCAAACAATCTGCAAAGCAGTTCTAGGCTACCATGGGTAGTACCTCAACATGTATGTATATAAAAAACACAATAAAATTGTGTGTGTGTGTATAGTACATTATTTATTATGGTTTCTACCCAAGCCTATAATAGTATTTATTTTGCTGCAGAAACTAGTTGACAACAACCTATCTGTGGAAAAATGGCTATTAATGTGCTGCTGACTCCTATATCTTGGTTGAAGCAGCTTAATTTCATACAAAGGCATCCATCAGTATATGACTATGTTGAAAAACAATACCAGGAAAATATGTAATGACTGTGGTGCCTCATGGATCATGTGTGATACATAGGAAAATCCATATTAAAAGACAATCCACACTGCAGAATTTCTTAAGAGCCTTGAATTTTAACTTGCAACAAATCCCTCAT
Organism: Chauna torquata; assembly: GCA_013399475.1. Classification (NCBI taxonomy): domain Eukaryota; kingdom Metazoa; phylum Chordata; class Aves; order Anseriformes; family Anhimidae; genus Chauna; species Chauna torquata. The sequence continues at coordinate 236,545 of VXAL01010211.1, read as the reverse complement.
TATGAAACCAGCTATAGGCAGAAAAAGGCATTTCTAAGGAGAACTGAAAATACTGAAGAATAACAGAACTGTTTGCTATGAATTAATTTTCACCTTGGGTATTTGATCCCTTCTTTTTCCAGTCGTCTCCTTACATGTCTCTCTGGCACATATATAAGCAGTAAGACAGCTGACCCTTATGTATGGTTTCTCTTGGCTCTTCTTCAGGACTATATTCGTCCTTAAATGAGCTGTTCTTCCCTACAATGAAAAAGACAGTTTTTCCCCATGAATATGAGCCATGCAAACAGTTTGTTAGGATTTTTTACAGCTGGAACCTTCTTCTCTGTTTTTTTAGTCCTGCTGACACTTATTGGAATACTAATTTATGACACCAGCACGCAGACTGAAATCTACACTTGAACACTTTACTTAATTTAAGCACATAGCTAAAGCCAAACACATGGTTAAGGACTTTGCTTGGTAGCATCTATACCCTCACTCTTAGAGCCCAGCACTTCTAATTCACAGCTCATCTTCTCACCATTAATTCCCAGTTTACCTGTACAGTAAGCCCACACTGCAAATAAATATACTAATCTTTTCCCGTCTCATAGTTTTGCACTTGCTATTTTAGTTTCTTTTTCCTACAAGTACTTTGTTTCCTTCATCACCATGCCAAGCCTTGTCATGGATTCTGCACATTTTTACCATACTGAAAATAATTAACATTCCCCACAGGAGGCAGAAAAGCTCCAATTATTTTACCTGGCTGGGGAATGCTATCACAGTAAAATAAACGGTATGCTTATTCAAACCAAAAAGGAAGCAAATCCATTGCAGATGCAGAGACGGCGTTATTAAATGGTCCCATTAGACCTCAGATTTTTCTCTTTGCCAGGAAATTGAAAGCTTGACTCCATATTCTCAAAAGCAAACACATGTCACAGAGCAGCCCCAAGTCTGCACAGACTGTTTATGACTGTTTCCCCTCTCCAAACAACCAGCAGTCCGTGTGCCAGAAGGTCTGTCTGGAGCTGTGGCTGCTCTCTGTCACGGTGACATTGTCCAGGCAAACAATTACATTTTCCAAGAGCTATACGGATTAAAGAACTTATTTGTTTTCTTGACTAAACCTGCACCCAAAGCCATATTGAAACTGATGAGATCCTAAGCAGGCTTCTCAGAGATTATCAACAGCAGATACATAAAACCAGGAGGTGAAGTTAGAATAGATGTGGTGGAAAAATATACTTCTGGACAACTCAATTCCCCTCCACTCCTTTTTTACTGATTTTATTGTTACCCCAGCAAATATAACCTTACAGTTCAAACTCCAGGGCCACCTTCCAGAGACATCTTAGGAGAAGCACATTTGCTATTTGCGTAACACCAGAAAATTGACTAATGTTATTATTTCAGACACATCTTTCTTGAGCAATGGGCAGAAGGTGCCCTGAGCTCTCAGCTGCTGCTTTTATGTGTATTGCACTAGTTTCTGTAGGCCTCCAAGAAGAACTGTGGTCCCACTGTGTTGGCCTCATGGCTCCTCAGCCCTGTGAGTTTATGGTTTTCACTACAACAGAGTGCAAACAAAAAGGCAGTGATGTGCCTAGGTGAATCTACGATCTCAGAGCACATTAGGAGCAGCACTGGAGCCTGAAATGAATCCCGAAACACATGTGACATGGCTGCATGAGAAAACCGCTCATCTCTAGAGCAGCTCCGGGACATCTCTACTTCCCTGGCAGCCCAGCAATCTAGGATCTATACTGGATACATTGGCAGGAATTTCTGTAGACAGTTTACTAAGACCTTCTTTGGCTTTTTGGCACAGCATGCTTTTTAAAAGGGGACTGCCTTCCAGCTGGAGGACGAACTGAAATTGATTAAAGAGGCATATATTTCCCGTGTTCACTGAATGTGGTATGCAGGCTCATGGCTCTTGAAACAAATTCTCTTTGAGGAAATCGATATTCTCGAAGCACTTATAAGGAACATCTGAAACAGTAAGGCCATTCGTGGGACATTCCTTTTCCTCAAAGGTCAGAAAGTTAATGTTAAAGCTTGTGTTTCCCTCCTGAAATGAAACAGCTCCTTCCTTTGGCTGTGGCTTTGTTGGAGAAAGAGTTCAGCAGTGAAGAGGAAAATGAAGGTTAAAGAGCAGCCATTCATCTTGTTAGCATTGGAGAAGCACAAGATGAGAAAAGGTTGTTTGGTTGTTGCACTCCAAAACAACGTACTTACTAGAAGGGAATAAGTATAATCAACAGTTGGAGCAGGAAACCCTGAGCTCTCCCACTGACTGTCTTTGACATTTTAAAAGACTCATTTGTTTTCTCTGCTTCGTATCTGAAGGCAAGGCATACCCACAGTTCCCATTTACTTCAGTAAGGGGAGACATGTACGACAGTAGTAAGGCCTCAGTGTGACTAGATCTTCTTATTACTGAAAAATAGATTCATGATAACAATCTCTGAAGTCAATCGTTAAAAGAGTGCTAAGGATCACAGTAGATTAGTACAAAGCATTCTTCTCAGTGCTAAATGAATAACCCAGTGTTTTCTATTAATCCCTAACATAGTCATCCTTCACCATGGAAAATAAACAACATTACTACTTTCAGACTAAAATAATAACAACAGTAATCCTGTTACAGATCTTGCCTTTTTTCATTCCGTTTCCTGCCCCGAGCAAGATTTACAGGATTATAGTAAAGTATATCAGAAAAAACACAGGGATGGGTGGGGGGGATGGAAACCAGACAGAAGAGATGCCATCCCACACCAACTCTACAACAGCTAAATACCCCGTCATGAAAATACCTTTTCCGTCAGGTTTTCCTGCTTTCCCCCATATATGTCGAACCACTTACATTCCTTCTCACAAGCTTTTCTTTCCTAGCCTTTAACGTGGAATTTCCTGCTTTCTGCTGTCAATAATGCCACTACTGCTCCAAGTGTCTTGTGTTCAAACATCATACAATTAATACTAGCCTGGAATGGATTTGCAAAGCAGAAGCAAAATTCCTTTGTCTTCTGTACTAATTCTTGCAAATAGATATAGACTGAGAAGACAACCACTTGCTGAAAGTCTCACATTATTATTTCCTCCCCTATAATTCCTTCCCTAAACTTAACACCTTTGTGCATATCTGGTTTTAGGAAACAATCCCACTGAATTCAGCCTGCAAGCTTCTGCACTGATCCTCTTGCTCCTCAGGGTTTGTTTGGCACCAAACTACCCAGTGCCTAGGTGCCACGATCAATATAACACAGGTCTTCTCACGGCTGCTTTGCAAGCCTCTACTATAGTATTTTCCCTCCTGCAACCCCTTGTGCACTGAAAGCACCACCATTTGGTCCTAGAGGCCTTAGATCACACCAAATGACAGCAGCAGCTTTGTCTCAGCACCGGGCAATTCCCAAGCTTCTCTGTGCTCAGTTTTTTTTTTTTTTTTGCTAAGAGGCCAATGCCAGAAGTGCTTATAGGGCCCTCATGCAGGCTGCTATGGATGGGTCTTCACAAATGGGCCTTGTCCTTGTTCTTCCAGGCTCCCTTTGGCAGACAAAGCCTCATCAATAGGCAAAAGGTGTCTCTTACTTGTGTCATGAGTCCTCTCGGGTATAAACCATACATTGCCACATGTGGCTAACAAATGTTACCACATTTGTAAATAAATTATCTGTCTGTATGGCCTCAGTACGTAGCTCAAAGCTGATATGCAGAATCACATCATTGAGTAAAACATAATATTTTCAGTCAAAAGATTGATAACAAGGTTACACACTGAGCTACAACAAATGCTGAGGAAAGCACTGTCCTGTGCTGGGCGGACTACTTTTAGAAGACCTTAAATGCTGAGTTAAATGACCTTTCTCCCTTCCTTGACAAGAAAACCAAGTACTGAATATCCCTATGCATATGATTTCTCAGGGGAGATACATTTTATGAGACTTATCCCCAGGATTCCAAAAACAGGGATAACAGAGAAGGGCTGGATAACACCGCAGAGCCCTGCTTTGTGGATAACAAACTGCATTTCCCTCCAAAGGATACCACACTATCCAGATGACATTGAGATGCCCAGGCTTAAGGGAACAGTTCCTTAAATGAGTATAGCAAACATCAAAGAAAACAGAATTAGACAGACAAACCACACAGACCCAAGTGAACTTGAACACTGCTTTCATAGAACTATTTATAATTTTTCTCTCCAGAACGAATGGAGTCAGTAGGCATCTATCCATATAATAAGAAAAACTTCAGAACAGCTCAGGTCCCCTCTTTTTTTTTTCTTTTTTTTTTTTTGTAATTGCATATACTTGCATTTTGAACATATCTTACCAGAGTTGCCATGAAAGGCTGAAAAGTAATGTGGAGATGTAGAAAGGGAGGGGGAAATGATAGCAGGCAGAAAGAAAAGAGAACTGAAGGCTTTCCCTACTGCATCCGTTCACTTCAGAATAACACTGCCTGCTTCTGCAAAAGGTCTGTAAGACCCTTCACAGTAATTCATGAGCTTGTCATCAGATATACTTTTCAAGTGAAAGGCTCATGAAACAAGTTCAAAGAACTGACTCTCCGTTATTCATTTCTGCCTCTGAGTAGAGCTGAAAGTAGCTTTTTAACCTTGTGTCTTGCAGAGTCTGGTCTGCCCAGCACATAGTGCTGGTCAAGATTACAGAACATTTTCCTTGCTGAATGCCAAACAGATGTTAACGAAACACATTTGGTGGAACATATATAAACACGTCTTAGTATCTTCTCAAAATAATAGCGCAGAAAAGCCCCAAAACCTGGAGCTGATGGAGGAAAGCGAAATGAAACCCTGGTCCATATCTGGTCCTTATGTCATGTTTTAAAAACCTGCTATGACCCAGGGATCTTCAAGGATGCACTATCAGATGCTCGGGCTACAAATCAGTAAATTATACAAGGGCAATCTCCTCTCGCACAGGGAAGCAGCCACACTACTAAACTTTCTTACTCTTCAAAACAGGGTGTCCACATTCTGCCTGTTGGGGATGGTACCTCACATGTGCTAACTCCCAAACTGCATCTTTGAGTTATCTGTGGAGAATGTGCTAGTTGGTCTGGGCCAAAACTGTCCCAGCGGTGTGGCTGAACCCAGCAGGCAGCTGAACACCACACAGCCATGCACTTACTCCCCTCCCTACAGTAGAATGCGGGAAAAAACTGAAAAGTGCAAGAATTCATAGGTTGAGATAAAGACAGTTTTACAAGAAAGAAAAAAAAAGAAAGAAAGAAAGAAAGAAAAGGGGAAAAAAACAGTAACAACAAAAAGAATACACAAACCATGTGGTGTACAATGCAACTGCTCACCAGTAGCCAACCGATGCTCAGCTGGTCCCTGAACAACAGTGGCCCCTCCCAGCCAACTCCTCCAAGTTTTATTGTTCAGCACAATGCCACATGGTACGGAATACCCCTTTGGCCAGTCTGGGTCAGCTGTCCTGGTTCTGTCCCCTCCCAGCTCCTTGTGCTAGCAGGGCAGCATGACAAGCTTGACTACACTGAGTCCTTGACTCTGTGTAAGCGCTGCTCTGCAACAACTAAAACATCGGTGTGTTATCAGCATTATTCTCATCCTAAATCCAAAACACAGCACCATATCAGCTATTAGGAAGAAAATCAACTCTATCCCAGCTGAAACCAGGACACCCAGGAACTGTTCTTGTAATTTACAAGCCTAGGCAATCAAGTTCTAGTACTCAGAAACATTCTCTAGTGTTTAATTTACTAGCATAGCCGTAGCCCCAGCTTCTCTTGTTCTCCGGCTATGGATCCAGAAACACTCTCAAGTTCCCAGATTCAGATCCATGGCTTCACTCATGCATGCATGGAAATCCTCCTGAAGGCCTTCATTTCTGCAGAAATAAATTGGGTAAAACACAGAACAGGTAGCTAACGTCAGGCTTTGTGAAGTATACTACAGCTCTCGTTAGAGCTCTAGACATTGAGTGCAGAGCCCCAAAAGCAGCTCTTTGCCAACTGGAGGGTTTTCAGCAACTTGGCTATACAGAGGGACCAGCTTATACTCAGGTTAAGGTTCTTTTATGAGGCCATACAGGTATATTAGCGATTCAAGTCACAGACTGTCTAGGTAAAAAAAAGTATTCACAGCTATGCTGTAAACTGTCCAGTGCTGACAAATACATACATTTGGGAACAGGAGAGGTGATGTCCTGAAAGCAAAAATGATACTGCCAGTCTTCAATCAAAATAGTGGATAAATTAGGTTTGCCATGGTTTGACAGAAACATATCACAGTGACAATCTTTAGTCCAGGAAAAACTACCAGCTAAGTGGTAAGAAGCCATGAGAAACAGTTTTGTAATATTTGTAACTATTCTCTGTCTGGGTCTGACCCAGTTCCCTTAAAATCCACAGTGGTCTCATTTCAGACTTTCATGGGAGCTGGACTGAATACTGCAGGTCCAATTTTCCCATTTGCAGAGCCTACTGATGACTCTACTTATTCATCCCTCCTAAAAATTGCTTGGATATGCTGTTTCTTCCATTTCTCCTAGTCCACCGGAGCTGCCTGCGTGACCTGTGAAATACTGCTGCTCACTTCTTATCAACAACGCAGCACTGTGAGGGCTCTGCAAATCCCCCAGCCCTTGGTCAGAGCTCTGGCAACGAACACTGTGATCAGCCTTGATCTTTTGCTTCCCAAATGCGCTTGGGCATGGGTGTCCTTGTACCACAGCTCGTAATTTGGTTGATGACTGGCATGGCCAAAGGGCAGGAAGCATGAGAATAAGAGATGTTCATAGAAGTTGACTGTTGAGACTTAGGGATCTTGTAAGGTCATGCCTGAGTTTCACGCTTAGTCCCATTTTTCATTTGGTAAGGAATAATGACTTGTTTGGAATGATGTTCTGAGTGATGATTTTCTTTAACTTTGAAAAGCTGAAAATGACCCAGAATTAAGTCACATTTGCTTTGCAAAGATTTAAACAGCATAAGAAAGGGGTAAACAAAGTGATCAAAAATACATTTAAAATATACAGACAGTGGTGGCAATTTCAGAGGATTTTTTGTTGTAGCAAGTAGGTCTAGAAAAAAGCAGCCTAATGTAATATATTCCAGAGTCCCTCGGTTTTCAGGTAAACTTTCAGTTTCTGAGTATTCCAACAGGTAGTGGTTTGGGCCCCAAATACTGTCAAAGAATCTAATTTTAAAGACTTAAAACCATCCTAATAATTATATTCCTAGCGAGTAAAATATTTAAGCGTGTGCTCAAATCCCACTGATTTAACAACATGCAAACACACACATGACTGTTTGGCTGGGGCGTGCTAGGCTCACCTTCAAGCATCATTCAAGTACTGCTGCTGGGCTGAATTAAGTCAGAAAACCATGTGTCAGGATTTCTGCACAGGCATCTTAACCCTTTCACTCTCCACTGAAGTTCAGCCAGTCATTTCAATGGGGACAGTGTTTCCCTTAAAGGGGACCTGATTCTTCCTGTGCCGCCCTGGAGCGAAGCTGATATAACTCCACTAGCAATTCCCACATAAAATGCTGTAATGCAGGGAAAGACTGAGCGCCAGGCTTCCATTCCTGACCTCTAACATAATGCTGACATAAAGTACTGGTCAAGGTCCCAGCCCCTCCCTGCATCTGTTCATTAATCTGCAAAATGTCTGTAAAACCAAGCGCAGAATTACTTTCGTATTTCCCAGGGAAGCAGCAACCATAACTTGTTTAATAAGTGCAGAAGCACTTTGAGTTTCTTAGATAAAATGCACTGAACAAATATTGTCCAGGCCAATATTTTTACATCCCAAGCTAGGCAGAAAGTGGAAAGAACAAAGAGGAATGGATTAATTGCTACATTCATTTAATACAATTCATAAATGGATAAATGCTTGTAGTTATTTGACTTGGCAACATTTACAGCACTCTCTAGCAGCAAACCAAACAGACTGACAAAAGACCTAAGCAAATCCCTGCAATAAAGACGTAAGTAGTAGAAAAGCTTTAAATTCTTGTTCAGGCTGCTTTTATCCTACAGCTGCAAATGTGTATACATATAATATTCCAACCTGCTCTGAACAATTCTAAACTTACTGAAATTTACTCAAACAGCTACATGAATTAATTGCATAGAAGAGAAATGCAGCCTTATAGGTAAAACTACATCTCGTAGTGCTGTTAAGAAACAAGAACTTTCAAAGAAACAGGAAAATAACCTATTTGAGTTGCATTCAGTCAACTGGACAACTGGACTTTTATGTAAGATGGTGAATTATTTTATCTTCTTTTTCCTTCATCTAAAGGTTAACAACAGAATATCCAGGGCACTATGGAGAAGATATGGACATGATGATGTATACTTATGACTATTACATTCGTGGGGCAACAACAACTTTCTCTGCTGTAGACAGGTTTGCTTTTCATCTATTTCACTAGAAATTAAAACAGAGAGAGAGAGACAGATGGAGGGAGGGAGGGAGGGAGAGGGAGAAAGAGGGAGAGAGAGAGAGAGAGATCTTCATTTCCTATTTCCCCCAAACAGTGCATGGCAACATGTCATCTGCTGTGGTACTCAGCATCAAGCTTGTAATTCTGAGGACCAAAGTTCACAGTGCATGTGGCTAACTGTCCAGGGCTGTGTATCAGGACACTCTGGGGCCCCCCATGTAAGAAGGACATGGCCTGTTGGAGCAAGTCCAGAGGAGGGCCACAAGAATGATGAGAGGGCTGGAGCACCTCTCCTCTGAAGAAAGGCTGAGAGAGTTGGGGTTGTTCAGCCTGGAGAAGAGAAGGCTCCAGGAAGACCTTATAGCAGCCTTCCAGTACCTAAAGGGGGCCTGCAGGAAAGCTGCAGAGGGCCTCTTTAGCAGGGAGTGTAGTGACAGGACAAGGGGTAATGGCTTTAAATTAAAAGAGGGTGGGTTTAGATTAGATATTAGGAGGAAATTCTTCACTCAGAGGGCAGTGAGGCACTGGAACAGGCTGTGCAGAGAAGCTGTGGATGCCTCATCCCTGGAGGTGCTCAAGGCCAAGTTGGATTCGGCTTTGGGCAACCTGGTCTAGTGGGAGGTGACCCTGCCCGTGGCAGGGGGTTGGAACTGGATGGTCTTTGAGGTCCCTTCCAACCCAAACCATTCTGTGATTCTGTGATTCTGTGATTCTGTGATTCTGTGATTCTGTGATCCAGTGATCAGGAAAAGGGGACATTCATCCATAAGGGGATCATCTGCCTTGTCCATTTAAGTACTGAAATATATAGTAATGGTAGGTTTGGCTAAATCTGAGCTCTACAAAGTGTAACAGATCTTCAGAATTGTTTCTCACCTTCGTCTAGCTAGGACATCTTTTATCTAAGCCAGTAAAAACTCAGCCTGGAAAACCCTGTCCTTTTAGAGGATGAGGGACTCATTTTGGCCTACCTTTCTTTGAAGAGAAACAAGGAATCTGCCAGCATGCAAAGAGAAGACCACACAAACTGCAATCTGAATGCCGTAACCCACTCGATCCATTGCAACACAATACTAATGGATATGAGCCCACACCAGGAATTACTGTCAATGTGATGCACACGGATCCCTTTCGAGAAAATGAGTTCACTAATTTTTCTTGATCAGTCCTGGTCATTACTTGCCATTTGCTATTCCTCGAGTGAGTCTAGTGATGCTGCAGTCATGCAAACGGATTCATAATCGCTCTGCTCAGTTAAAAAGATGCCTCTCTCCCTCTCTACCATGCACAATGCAAAGCTTTAAAATTTGGACCAAACATAAACTCAATAGTGCTGTCTGCATGGAACCATAGAGATCCTAATAGAGGAGGTTTAAGGAGGGTGTGAGCAGTCACTGAAATCTGACTATGGAAGAGGGGTCTTGATTCTGGCATCTTGAGCTGACCTCTAACTCACCAACTCTGTGAGCTACTTCTTTGCTGATGTTTGTTATCAGACACCTCAGTCCAGTATATTAAAGCATGTGTTATCCAACATAACACAGACAGCAAGGCAAGGTGCACTGCACTGGCCTATCGTTGCCAAATCTGGCTAAAGGAGAAGGGGAGAGAAAGGAGAGACAAATGAGAGTTCCAACACACCAACATTTCAGGCTGTCTCTAATAACACCTAAAACAGCCAAGATGCTTTTGTCACTGGGATGCTCTCAGCTTGCCAGAGTTCACTAGAGATCCTCTGAGCCGAAAGATTTCCTAAAATAAGGCTTTTCCAGAAATGATAACACACAGTGCCAAACTGCTGCAGATCCATAACCATAATTTTCTGGCTAAAGTTTATTAGCCTATTTATTAGCAAGTTGAAGCTGCGTCTGCAATTTATTCCTACAAGTGGAAGAGTAACTTTCACAGTTAGTTGATGTGAAAGTATCTCTTTATCTCGTTAGATAAGTAAGTTATAAGGCTGCAAGGGACACTCCTATTCTGTTTTTTTTTTTGTGTTCTTCTTTTTTCTCTCTCTTAAATATTCCCCAGTGCTATTCTTAATCCTGGTTCCCCATGGCCCTTGCGGAGAGCAGGAAAGATAATACAGACAGTGCACTCTCCTGTAACTGGATTCCAGCCACCATCGGATGTGGACCAGGGTAATGTCAGGAGTCACAAAGACAAATCTGGAAAACGGAGCAGCTGAGGTAACCGATGCCTCCAAGCAGATTTCTGCCTGTGACTGCTGAAGGCTTAGCACAGCCTCCTGCGTGGGCCAGCAGCATCACGGGGATGTCGGGAGGACAGGTCCTCACAGGTTGCGGGGCCACAGTACCTGAAAAGTGGAAAAGCCACCAACACCTCTGTCCTACCAGTGCTGTGATGGCAGAGACTAACCTGCAATAGTGGCAAGTGAAAACTATAAAGAACACATTTTACAAATGCAATCTAGGAAGTTTTTCTGAGCTAATGGACTTTCTGGCCTACAGCTCCCAGAATGCCTAAAACCAACTTGTTCTGCCCAGCATATGCAGGGAAAAAATGTCCTGCTATATCAGTTTGCAATTCAGATTCACACAGTAACTCTCATGAATGACTCTCACAGAAGTCGGCAATGTTTGTCATCCTAAATAGTTTTTTGCAGCTGGTCAAGGCAGAGCAGGAGCAAAAAAAGCTACTCCTGGTCCCAGCCTGTCAGGAGCACACACATGCAGTTTGTCTGTGTAAACACATTGTAGATTTTGAGATTGATTTTCATCTTCAAGCATGTAAAACTTGTGTCCATGCTATTTAGCCCATGGCAGACAATGTTCTTGAACTAACAAGAGGCACAAAAAAAGCCTTTGAAGATATTTTAGTCTAAGCTTTCCCAATCACTTCAAACAGGTATTTTTAGACTTAATCTTTTTAGAAAAATGACTATACCTCTGCTTTTGAGCTGAAAGTCCTCTAACAATAGGTGCTAGTTTAGCAGGCCATAATTTTGACCCATAAAATCCTGTTAATCCATGAATTATCTTTTATTTTGTCTCTCTGGGTATCTCAGTGACCAAAGGAGTAGTGTTTTTGAAGAGCATGCATACAGTCCAAATAAGGACTAAAATAAACCTAAAAATTAATTTTGCATTTCATTAACTTTTGGTAACAGTTTTTGAAGAAATGACAATAAAAAACTATCTAGGAAAGGCCTGAAGAAAAAAAAATAAAAAACACTATACCATTAAACCCAGACTTGCTGACAAGTACGAGCCAGATCCAGTTCCAAATGACACTCAGCATTAACTTGTGACTTAGCGTAGTAAATTTTCAACTAAAAAACTTGGCAAATGGAAGCTGAAATTAGAGGTTTTATGCCTACATAGAGCTTAAGAGTCAAACTAATCTTATTGCAGGACAGTCACCCAGGCAGTGGAACCACAGAGTAGCAGCCATTATCAAAATCTATCCTCACGTCTCAGCCCATCCCTGAGCGGCAGCAGGTTTTGCACAAGCTTCCTCAATGCTTGCAGCTGGCCACCAGAAAACTGGGACTGTGCAGGGGTCTCGTAAAGAAAGCTCCCGCTGAGCCACTGTTCAATGGCAGCATTACCCGTCCCGTGTCTCAGGTTTAGGAGATCACTATCAGCAGAATCCAAACATTCAGAAACCTTTTGGAGTACTACCCATCGTCAGTTTAAATGACTGCTGCCATCTTCAAGGACTGCACTTTAAATCAAAACTCCTCAGTTAGCCTGTACCAAATAGCCTAAGTTGAACATTTGCACTGTGTATGCTCCACAGCAGATTAGTATTTGATCCTCTGAATTTACGCCTTTTTGTCAAGGAAAATGTAGTGCACAATAAGCTAAGGGGGAAATTTGCAGCCTGTTAGCTATTGAACACTAAATCACTGGCCTCCACTGTTGAATCCTGCTGCTCCAGACATGCTTCCTACTAACAATTGTTAGTAGGTATTGTAACACTCTCCTGAGAAAGAGTACGGACATCCAATTACTCACAAACCAGGAAGAGCATGAACTCTCCTTACGCCTGTAAATGCTTTCTGCCTCACATGTGACTTGTGGAGATCAAGGACAAGAAGTGAATTTAATTTCTCTCACTATTGATTCCTTCACATCTTTTATAAAGGTCACTAGCTAGCAGACCTATCAATAGGAAACAAAAAAAAGAAGAGCGAATTTTGCTATGTGGATAACTTCTCTCTTAGAAAATGGCTTGAAAGTCACCCACGTTTTACTTCATACGTATTTTGGAGCAAGGTGTCATATGATAATAACTTCTGACAGAACCATCCTTTTCCTCTCGATCACTGATTTAAAGTCGATTTAGGACTGACCACCATCAATAGTCATTGTCTTCTAAAAGTTATTCAGAGACCTAATTTCAGACCACTGATTTTCTTATCCTGTAGGGGAGTGGGAAGGAATTATTAGTATCAGGTGTATTTAATCTCCTTCCATCCCATAAAAACATGAGGCACTCAGAGGAAAGTCAGCTAAAGGCAGATATGTTTTTGTTGCCACAATACGTTTTGTAAAATTGTTCTTACTTGTGCAGTCTTGCCCTCTGCAGTTCTCCTCGCTGTCTCACTAACATCTGTCTCTTGTCTCTCTTCCCTTGCAGGGATCGTCAGTGGAAATTCATTGTCTGCAGGATGACAGAGTATGACTGCCCATTCCAAAATGTTTAAAAAGATTGAGTGTACCCAAATTAGAAAGCTTGGGAATGGACAAGGTGTGCTGAGGGTCAGTGATTATGGGTGAAGGGCAATTAGGCTCACAACAAATGTACCAAGACTCATCAGCTGTCTGCTGAAGATACAACTCTTCCCTCTGGAGCTATTAAATAAATTGCCAGCCCACATGCTTGCAACAGCAGTTTTGGAGGATTCCTTTGAGCTGCACTGGCAGTTGTATCCCCCAACTAAAATTGCTTTGGACACACACGTTAATGATATACAAGTCTACGACATATGCACAATTACATTTTTTATATATATATATAGCCATTCTGAACACATACAACTTTCACATAGCAACTTTATATAAATTGCTTCCCAGCACAGTCACTCCAAATGAGGTCGAAACATACTATAAGCTTTGCAGCATGCAGTAATCTTTCCTGTCTTCTGCTTCCTACTTGGAACAAACCCAGTGATCTCCACCAGTTTCTCAGTGTTTAGTAGCTAAAAGTGTGCTGAAAGCAGTACTAGTAGATCACTGACATACTGCATTTGGGGTTACCTGTTACAGCCCGCAGCAGAACTCCGTCACTACAAATGTCTGCCTACACAGGGGAATTCCATCTATTTACAATACTGGAAGATGTCAGTACCTGATTAAAATGAGAGTAGATCCATCAATAAAAACAGAAGCCTAACCCAGCTTTACTGAGAGCCTCTTTTATATCGCCCTAAAAGTTTTCAATGACATAGCTAGCTGGGAGCTCTACTCTGGGCAAACCCAGGAGTAGATCAGGCCACTCTCACTCTCAGTAAATATGCATACTGTACTTGTTAGGAGTCTACTTTTCGCGTGGACTGGGTTTCCACTGTGGTTGCCTGTACAGCAGCCATCTGCCCTTGGTAATATATTCTTGGCTTAGAATAGACAAATAAAGTTAATGCCTTAGATGACCTCAGTTCCTCCGACTTGCACATCTCATTCCCTGCAAAGAATGAGCTGACCACGCTTTCAATACTGCACAGCACTTGTGCAGCTGTAATCTGACAAGAAAGACTGTTGATCTCTTCCAGGAAGATCTGAGGTAGGATTTTTGCTCTTGAACAAACCAGAATTTAGGGCTCAGTTTCTTAGCTCATGAAGTCAATGACAAACTTAGCAGTGGCTTCAGCGGCGCTGACTCAAGGGCCAGCTACCAATTTAAGATCGTAAGCTTCATGGGAAACAGTGGTGTCAGACAGTTTCCATGCTCCAAGCATTTTTAACATATTTACTAGCATACCCTCAAGTGTGAGCATTAAAACTACACTTGTCCAATAAATGAATAATAGGTTTGGCATTGCTGTAGCCTTGTTCTTTGTTGATTATACTTTTTCTACACCAACTTACTAATTTGCACACAAAGAAACCCTCTGTCATTCTCAGAGACCATGATGGTAATTAGGGAGTTTCTGTGAGAGCCAGCTGCTGAGACAAGCAAGTAACAGTGGGAAAGAGAAATTACGAGGCCTAGGGAAGCTGGAGAAGCTTGTTAACTGACACTGGTAGACACGCAAAGGAAGCCATGAGAGCTCCAAACAGGTGAGCACCAGAGAAGGCACTCATGCCAGGGGCTTGATGGGAAAGGACAGGCACTATAATTAGGCACAGAACGATCATCTGTGGGAACACCTGCCCTAGAGATGAACACCCAAACATTATGTAGTACATCCTTCCCCCAGCACAATCTTTACCTTGATTACTTAGGCTGCTCCCAGTTCCCTGTGCACACCATGGGCTCATGGAGGCCTCTGAGGGGACAGTGCAACATCAGCTTAAGCTGATTTAGGTTCACAGTGCTACGAAGAAGCAGCTCTGGGCTCTTGCCACTGGAGCTACAGTGTCATATTGACCCATATACCATCCTTCTCCCTCATCCCTGTCCCAGTCACTTCCTTCCACCCATGCTCTATTCCCAGCTCCACCCTAGCAGTGCATCTGTGTGGGATACATTTCACAGGACTCCTCTTCAGAAAGTTAAGTAATTCTCAGATGCGGAAAGGTGTGGGTGGGAAACAGAATGTATCTTGGGTGAAGGCAGAAATGGGATGTGGACAAAAAAAAACACAAATCAAACAGCAGAACTGAGGCAGAGAAACAGTGGTTCCTGTGAAGTCCTAGGACAGCCAGTTAGCAAAGCAAGGAACTGAACTTCATTATTATCTAAGTTGCAGCATCCACCTCTAACGCTTAGGTAATCTTTGTGCGTGGGAAGACATCACTCCAAAGCTGATAAGGTTCCAGCTTGAATTCCTCAGTGCAGAGCAAGGTGATGATGCGCTTGCCTTGCAAAAGTTCTCTAGCTTCAAAATCTAATCGAGCCTGCTCTGACTTTCCTAAAACCATTCTGGGAAAGAGAGCCTTTCAGCCTCCTTAGGACACCCTTACTGAATCTGAACCATCTTCCACTCCTGCTAAAACAAACCAGAGGGCGTTGCAGAGAAACGAAGAGTGCCGTGACTACTCAGACCAAACACAGCCAGGAGCAGGCGCATGGCATGGGGACCCCACAGCATGTCCTCATCCTCACGTGTTCCACGGCACTGAGGCACCCACCCCACCCCTAGTACAGGAACCAGAAGTCACTCCAGTCTGAGAACCAGCACAGGTATTGCGTTACCAAAGTCCCATGCAGGCCTAACGTTTTAAATCAAATGTTATTTTTGTGATAAATAAAGCATCAGCAAAATCTTGTTTTGTTCATAAATAACAAAACTTTGTATTTAGTTCAAACACCTGAGAGAAAAGCACTCTTTGTAAACACTGAGCATTGCCCCAGCCGTGCTAGCAGGGCTGCAGATGGCATACCATCAGCATTGCCAGTGATTTTTTTAGACAAACTAGGGCAGAGCAATCTTTGTACTCGCAAAGCAAAAGGTGGCAAACTTCAAAAAAAAAAAAACAAGGAGAACCTTTTGAGCTTTTCTAACTCAAAATAAAAAAGGTGAAGAAGTGTAGGGGGTGGGGTCTGGCTGGAGAAAATAAATATCAACATTTATTCCCTTTTTGGGTCTCCTTTAACCTGAAACTCAGTGAAGGCTGATGTAAGCCAAACCCGCATATGTCATTTGATCCGCTCCTCTTGAAGAGACGCTTGAGTAAGTGAACAGCAGAAGTAACTGGGGAAAACAGTTCTACCAGCCCCAGACAATCTAAGAGGAGGACTTGACTGCTTTTTCTCCCAAATCACAATATTAACTCAAAAACCATGGGACTTCTGTAGAAAAAAAAAGAGCTCCATTTTTTTCCCATATTCTGATCTCTCAGTTTTCATAAGCACTTCCAACTTTTTTCAACGTTTTTCACTTTCAGTATTTGTCAAGTGCTTCAAACAGAATATTTTTCAACTACTTCTCAACAACTGTGAGCCTAGGAATGTGTCTTTGAAGTGACGGCTGAGATTCTTGTTTAATCACTAGTTTTGCAGGACATCAAATACTATGACACTAATGATAAATACATCAGGCTTAGCAACACAACACTGGTTGAAAAAAGAAATGGCAAACCCGTAGCCACTGAAATATGTTGTTGATATACAACACATCTCCTGTAAAATTAAGAGAGAACTTTCAACCTGTTCCAGTCCAGTGTTCAGGGTTTTGTAATATAAGATAAGCCTGGCAAAGAGTCATGGCAGCACCTAAGCAGAGAGATGCCAACACAGCTGAAGGGAAATCAGTCTGTGGATAAAGGAGAAGACCTGGCAGAAGACCAGCTGGCTCTCAGGAGAACTTACGTAGACTCGACCCCTGATGCACAGCCACTGAATCGTTTTCTGTTTTTAAACTTTATTTCAAGCCCATGTTTATCACACCAGCAACATGTTACTGTACTGGTCTGCATCTTTAAGGCTACAGTACTGTTTGCAGGCAGAGTACGAACATCACTGGTAGTGGCACTTGGTGCCAGAGTTGTTGGCATGAACCACAGACAAGAGGACTTCTGCTGATAACACATTACCGACGGTAAAAACACTGCTTGTGCCTAGGCTTACTTTTCAAGACACAGCAGTTACACAGGGGATTGCTGCCTTATTCCTCACTATTTCAGGGCACCAGTACGTGTGCAGCTGATGCTTTGCAGGATCTAAGCACTGAGAAGACTAGAAATGGCAGTACAGCTGCCCACGTGCTTGAAGTTAAAGACATGCACAAGTGCAAAGTGGGTCAGAGCCAGCAGGCCTGGCTCTGCCTTTCCGAGCTGCATACCTGAACAGCATTGATTTCAGTCTTATCCACTGAAATCAATGGGCTGCTTGTGGACTTCGGCCAAAATCAATGGAGTTCAGTCTTAACCAAGAGTCAGGCACCTAAATACTTTTCAGGATCTTAGCTTAGCTGGTGCGTATCTACAAGGAAGAATGGAAAAACTGGGTCCTGAGTCAGAGGGAATCAATTAAAGAGTCTTTCAAGATACAAGGGGATGGATAAGGCACCGTATAATCTGTTCTTAACTTTCTCAGACATAAAATTCTAACTGACTTCATCTTGTTTAGACCAGGACACATTCTGCCTTACATTAGCTTTAAATCATTTAAAAAGAATACAGAGAAGTTTTGCTGTAGGAATAAATCCTAGATTTCCTACCCGTATATCAGCTTCACAATAGCCATTTTTCCACTGACTCCAATGACAGCTTTGCCCTAGCGCTCTGTTACACCCCAAATTTGTAAGTCTGAGCTTAGCATAAAAGACGTTCAATGGGGTAAATCCCATTATGTTGAAGAGAAAGACACAACAACATTTTTGTGTGATGTCAGCTTTTGTTTACATGCAGGATCAAATTCTCCAAGCCTCGTTTGAGCCAGACAAGTCACCACACTGCAGAACCTGGTCCTAAAAAATCAGGTTGGAGAACACAGGAGAAGACAGGTGCAGAACAGGGATGGTGCTTTTTGAGAGAAAACTGATGAGAATGACAACAACTGAAGAGAAAACAGTGGAAGAGAGACATGACGCCATCTGAAGAATTATGTAAGTCCTTAAAAGAAATGCATGTTCCTGTATCTTGGGAGACACAATGACTAGTATCATTTAATACCAGCAAAATTTCAGGAATTTGGAGAAAGCTCCCAAAATAGCTTTGCAAAGTAAAAAGCCAGCACAGTATATCAAATACTAGCCTTGAAAAGCACAGGATTTGCCAAGTGAATCCAAGCCAACCGATAACGCTGATATAGTTCTTTTAATCTGTTTTGGGAGCTCTCAACTCTTGACCAAAGAAAACAGAGAGACCAGAAGCAATAAGCTAACAGTGAAGTATGAGTAGAAGGAGGAGGTGAAATGACAGACAAAGAAAGAGGGAAGAAAAAAACAGAAGCAAATAAATCCTCAACAAACTTAAAAACAAAACAAAACAAAACAAAACACAGGCCTTTGGCACAACATGTGGCCCCAGAACTGAACTCCCAGCTTTCTGTGGTTGTGTGAGGCTGCACACAAAGTTTTGCTTCAGCTAATATAAACATATTGCCCAAGCTCCTCCAAAGTTTGAAGTTGCTTAAGACTCCGGTTTGGCTTCAGACCCATCTTAAAAAGCTTTGACTCGAAAATGGATATATTCATCAGCAAAATCACTGCAATAACAACACAAGTCATCCAAAAATTAAGTGGTTCTGTCTTCCTCTGAAATCTAATAGATGCCATGGCTAAGTCCTGGTGTGGATGTGATTCCCATCCACTGATTTCCATCCAGGCAAGCTCAAAATGTTTTTCCTTCCCATCCCCGTCTTCTGTTTTCATCTGGGAGACAGCCTTGTAAAGCATTTGTGGGTCTCACTATGGTAGCACTTAGCCAGGGTACTACAACCTGGAAGGCAAGCAAGTAGCATCTCCTCTGTCATCTTTGTGGCCAAGCTTCTCCTTCTTTACTTAATTTCAGGTGATTTTGCTCTGGAGCTGCCTGTTCTTGTCCTTTCACTATCTCTCTCCTGCATCCATGTTATTCTTAAAGCTGTTGAAAGATTCTAGGGCAGCAGGGCTTCTCTACGTGCCTGGCCTGTCAAGTCACATGCAAATTAACTGCATACAGCACCATCTAAGTGATAAAAGGCAACAGCTTAAAACAGCGTATCACAGTGCAATTTCAGATATACATCCCCACTGCCCGAAATCCTGGTCCAAAGCCCACTGATACTGGCAGGAGGCTCTCCACAGATTCTTATAAGGTTTGCACTAGTCCTTGTGCAAGAAAATAGAGCCATCTCACATGGAGAAAGCTCATGGATCTTTCCCAGTCCAAAGCTGGCACCAGGCAGAAAAGCAGGTTTTAATAAGATGTGAAACAGTACTGCTGTAATAAATAAATTAACTCTGATCATGATCTGACAAGGCAGGTTCCTTTTTTACTTTGTTTATCCTGATTTTGCCTAATCAGAGTGAATTTAGCACTGATGGAAATCCAAGGTGGCCTTGGAGCAACTTGTAACTCTATAACAGACTCAGCATTTTTCTGCCACGTATTTCTGACCTCCCCTGGATGTACCTCTTTGGGGTCTAGGAGAATAGTCGAGTGTCTGTGGCTCATTCACCAACAGCTGTACTGCTGAGGCAAGCAACAAAGGGCTTAACTAATGCTAATCGCTGTGGCTTCTCTGCAAGGAACTGACTCTTAATGCCTTAATTCAAGATCACCAATCAGATGGTTATTAAATTGTAACAGGCTTGCAATTGTTACAGCTCACAGGTTGGACTGCAGCATCAAGAAGAGATTTTTCCAATTATTTTTATTTGCTGAATGTACTGCACTGGGTTGGAAAAAGTTACCTATCTTAATTTCTTTAACTATAGTCCAGGGAGAAAGCTAGATGAGAAAAGACTGCTGCAAACATCCTTCTTTACCCCACTTAGAAATACTAAATCTGAACCTTTTTAGCAGCACAACCTGCATTCTGCTCTTTTGCTTGCTTGACATTACCTGCTTTCCAGACACCTCTGTCTCATGTCTGCCTTCACTGCAGGTGGGAACTACAGCACACACATCGCAGACTCTGCACTTTACTTTGCAGCACAGCAAACATTGCATTCACAGGCACAAAAACATCTACCAATAACCCGAGCTATCACCTGCTGTTACCCTCTGCATTATTTAACAAAACAGGCAAGAGAAAAAGGGCTTTGAGTAATGAAGTGCTGTTTAGCAGATACAGTAAATGCGTAGATCACCATGGCATTAATTTGAAATAGTGACTGAGAAAGCATCAGCGCTCTGCAACCACTTCATACAGATTCAGCACATTTGCAGGATTACCAGCAAGAAATGTACATCATGACTTTAGTCAATACTTTCCTCTGTTCAAGTGAATGTCTCCTAGTCCATTGGCTAGTACAGGACTAGTGGGACTTCTGCTTGAGCTGAGCACGCAGCCACGCTGCTTGCTCCAGGCCATGGAATCTCACAACCAATGTTCCCATCCAATCTCTGTGCTCTGCCTGAATTGCGCTGCACACCACAAGCCACTCCACAACACACCTATTTTGACCTGGCTCCTGTTAAGCCCTCTGAGATGCCCATTTCACCCGCTTTCCCCTCACTTCATAATAACAATCATAATGAAAAAGCAACAAAAAATCATTAACTTCAACAAATCATTGACCCCATAGGGAATTCCAGGTATTTAAACACAATCCAGTGGGACCTCCACTTGCCCGTTTCAAAAAAAAAAGAACCTTTACACATTAGGAACCACTATTCTGGTGCCTTTGAACAAGCCCTTCTCTGATACCAAGATTTCTCCTCTACATTGGCATTTTGGCTGACTGCTTTATCCCACGTTCCTTATACTAGCAGCCCTCTGTACACCCAGTGGTTGGCTTAATAGGTTGGCAGAGATTCCTAAGACAGTCTTAGCCCAGCCAATTCAGGGATGCAGTATGTGTGTGCACTTGTTCTCCATTTGTTGTGCCTGTTGATCTCATTACTTGGGTTAGATTTAAACAAGCCTGTTCTGCAAAGCCAGATACATTCACTTGTACCACAACACTCAAATTCCATGTACATATTCCATAAAGCTAATAACACATTTCCATAATGTGCTCTATGAATACCTGCAAAGATAACGAGCTGTTGTTACATCTTTGTGAGCTGAAGTTTACAGTAACAACGAATTAACTCTTTTGATCAAGCAAAAAGAACGAGCAAGTGAGCAATATATATTATTCTCCTGCCTGCTCTATTTAAAATTTGAGTCAGTCTGTTAGTTGAGGACCATGTCAAATAAACAAACAGGGTAATGATGTGGTGTGGGATGAGCAGAACTAGAGAAAATCATGACATAAATGCTTTCAGAGCCAAACACCCTGTGTGAGAAGGACGTGCCCTGGAAGACACACCTCAGTTCCCATGCTGGTTCTGAATTTCCTTTGTCTCCTTTGCCTCCCTTTTTCACTGAGGGTCTCAGCCATAACAAAGAGCAGACTGACATGTGGTGCTGACACACTGGAGCATCTTGAAATTAACCTGCTTGTCTGAGCAGTCTAATTCCAGTTGTCAAGAGCTTGGCATTAAGCATGTTAGCATGCTTCTCCTGCCGAGTTAATTAAAAACTATCAAAATGGCTAGTGCTTCAGAGGTACCCGTCATCAGAAAACAGACTACTTTCTACTATTGGGTCTTCCTTTCTGCTGAGATCTACCTCTTCCCAATACAAAGCCTAATGCTGTTTGACACTTTTCCAGAGGAGTCTATGACCCATCCTGTCATAATTAGATTCATTTCTGTATCTGAGCTATTATGCTTACCATTTGCTTGGGTGTTGCTAGCTGGTACTCTGTTCAGTGCACAGTGTAGACAAACCTTCAGTGTTCTTCACTCTGTACCTGTAATGAGATACTATGTTTTCCTGACTCCCACATGGACAATGAAAACAACTCTGTTAGAAACTGCGATCACAGATTTAGAGGGGATGGGAAAGGATAAGAAGGTGACACCTGCCTCATTATAAGCACCAGACTGGTACAATGGACATGGTATCCTACACACCACAACAAGCTCAGCTATTGATTTGAATACCAGAGCCAGGCAAGTGACTAAAATAGCGTAAGCTCTGACAGGAGATGGTCAGAAGAAATATATCTTAAAAAAGAAATACACCCTATAACCACGTGCAGTCAACCTGACAGTAGGAAGAGAGCTAATATTTTCTTTAAATATTACACTGATGAATTTTGAAAATTTCAATTAAAACAAGTTAAGAAGCAATATTCACTATGAGGTTTTGCTAGCAAACCAGTCAATTGTCTGAAGTCTTAAAAACTAAAGAGTGTTTGCGCGGATACAGGATAATAAAACTGAAGGTAATTCCAGCAAAAATAATCACAACTGCCTGTTTCCTAGGGGGCTTTCAGGTTGAAAGTCCAGTGCAGAGACACTTGTGTCATCTTCCAGTCTTTGCCTGGGCAAAGACCTTTAACTGATTCATGCTAAGTCCTTCAAATGAGGGAACAAATCCATTATTCTGTCTAGAGGATCACGCTCCACCAAATTCTTCAAGTTGCAGTTTGTATCTTAAATGCTTGTGCTAGGCAAAAAGATTTCAGTCATGCCAGTGACTGTTTCACAGAAAAAGGAAAGAGGGGAAGGAATGGATAGAGGAAAGAAGCCTCTGCAAAGTCGGGGCGTCCTGGGGAATAAGCTTTCACAACAGTACTGGGATGTGTTTAGTCCCTGGAAAAACCCTCTCATAAACCACTGTGAACAGTCCCACTGCAAACAGTCTCCATGGAAAGAGTGTCCAGAGGCTGAAGTGCTAGCCAGGGACTTGAGAGGCTCTAGTCCAGTTGCCCTGCTTTGTCATCCATTCTCCATGTGAGCTGAGTAGGTCACTTAGGCATGCTCCCGTGCCATAGTGTAGAACAAGGCTAGAGATCATGCTGCAAGCTTTGAACAGGTTGGTACTCCTAAAAGTCCCATCCAGAGATGCTATCACACATTTTTCAAAGCAATACTGTCACTGTGTCCAGACTGCTAAGTAATCCAGGTGCATCCTTCAGCTAACATGGCTTGCCTGATCCCAGGACAGCTTGGTTAACACTAAGAATGTGCTTTGTTTCATACGTAATGTAGGTATATGAAACATGCCCCGTGTCTCTTTGCATCTCATCTCTCTTTCTGTAACTCAGCAGTAGTAACATCACTGGCATCACACTCAGATAAATGCAGTGACAACACTGAGGCTTTAAGATACCATGATGAGGAGGAGGCAGCGAGATGCTTCTAAATATGACAGATCAGATGAACTGTAGGGCAATACTGCTGGCTTCACACTGGCATTTTGTGCTTGTTTACAGTACCAGTACCAAGAGCATTGTGCCTGGCTCCTCGGGGCTCTGCTGCCCCACAGGTCCCTCCAGAGCTAACACAGCAGCGTGGCAGTCAGCACAGTCGTTAATGATGCACCAAACAGTGCTAGGTTCCCTGCTCAGGTGACTTCTAACCCACTAAATATGGCTGGTTCTTCTGGGAATGGCGGTGTGTAACAGCTCACCCAGCCAGTGACCAGCACCCTACATACTTCATCTTTTGCTGCTAGTCCAGCTACTCTATGCAGACATTGTCAATGAGCCAGTTGTAAATTGGACTTGGCCACCTGCAGCCTTTAGGAATCACTCTCCTGAAGAGGTAAGGTGCACTGGTGGTCTAGGGAAGCATCACCTTTTTCAGCTGTGCCAGCTACCTATTTTCTGGGCTACAGTCTTTCATGACAGAGCTGCAGGGCTACTCCGCTGCCTCTAAGTTACTAATGCCGCACATCTGTGGAATATCAAATGTTAAAGTGCTGCAGGCAACACACAGGGTACACAGGATACTTTCCCCAGTCACCAACACACACCTCTACTGTAGCAAGAAAAGAAAATGTTCTCAAGGGGTGAAGGCGAGATTTGGATTAAAATGGTTTATAGACACCAAGTTAAGGAGCTGCTAGGCTTACCCCCCTTGACCAATCTACCAGTTTTATACTAGCATGTAAGACTTACACTCTGCATTTAGGAAGTTTGCACACTGTGATTCGCTTGCATTGCTATGTTATTACCAAGAAATTTCATGTACTTCGTTTTACGGAGGTGACTCCTCACCATATTAGAATGGATTTCAGTCTCACTCCAAAAACACTAATAAACCATTGTCATTTTCCTTTGCTCTTTTATTCCATCTCACCTAGCACCTCTCACTCTGCGAAGTAAGAGTTGCTGAGGATGGCATATTGATGCTTCAAAAGGTCATCTGCATATTGCTTTTACTCAGAAGAGGAAAAGCAAGTCTCTCCACCAGGGAAGGATGCCTTTTTTCTTCCCCAAGGATTTTTTCAAAAAGTGGCACAGTGCTAGACAAGGTGGTGCAGCTGAAAAGCATAATCAGCCTGGGAACGCCGGAAGCCAGGCAAAGCTCTTGGGAACTCTGCTCAATGTCAGACCGTGCCTAAATGAGGGGAACAGAGTGCTTTAGGAAGCAGCGAGAGTATGGAGAGAGAAGGGGACGGCGGAAAGTGAGACCGTGTTTTAACTGCAAACCCACTTCATAAGAGAGAAGGATAGGATCTGAGGGATTTAAGGGGAATCCTTCTCCTACATCATATCAGCCAGCATTATCATGCAGCCATGGCTGCTATAGTTATGCAGTTGCTTAATTACAGTTTCTTATTAGGGCTGATCTGGTGGAAGAAAAACAGTTTTTGACACACTTGTGTACAGTCCCTCCACTGAACATCTTTTCCTATAAATGAAGAAAGGTCTCTCAGGTAGGGAAGGCTGTGAGTAAGGTGAAAACTTCATGTGCATTACGTATGTGACTTTGCCCCATGCAACACATGGAGACTTCCATGGTTGTGATACTGGGCAAGGTTAACCACCTCTTAACCTACCCCCAGACCTAGGACTGTGCTGCCTCCTAGCTCTACTCATCTCAGAAGAAAGCAGCTTGTGAAAGCTCATAACAGCATATGCAGTGTTACCATTCACTGACCACCCAAAGGACAGAAGTTGTTAGTAACTTGACCACCTCACATTTTGAACTGCAACAAACAATTTGCTCTAACGAATACTAAGCTTTTCATGCAGGGTACAGCAGCTTCAGCAAAACAAGCTATGCAGGCCAGAAGACAGGGCAGGCTAATAGTTTCCAGCAAGTGGAAAATCGGAAAGTAAATTCTTATTTTAAATAAGGCAGAGGAGGGACATTAAGCTGGTTCACCTATATCCTAAGTCAGCTTAACCATTGCTGTTGCGTGCACAGCCTGAACCAGACCACTATAGTCTGGGAATGTCTACTTAATAGGGTCCTGCAGGTGAAAGATGCGTGACAGTCCTGTTGGGTTTTAAGGCTGGAGCCAACTGAAACTGAACAGCTGAGTTTGTGGTCAGCAGCCTAAATTAGTCAGGACTTTCCGGGAAGATTCATGCAGATATAGAAATCAGGCACCTCTGACTGAAACAGCTGCTGGGTGGGGTTTGAAAGGAGGTGCCGAAGCACCTAACCCGGCACTTGCACTTCTTTGTGTAACTGGCTCTTGAAAAACACAGTGCAATTGTACATGCATGTCCTGTGGTAGCCCATACAAAACAGATCAGACTCTGGGCCTCAAGATCCTGGTACTGTTCGTTTAAAGAATCTCACTCTGGAAAGTCCCAGGCCAGACACTGAAGGTCAAGGCTAGATGTAACCTGAAGACGTTGACATAAAGCCGCTTGATACAGTAGCCAAGAAAATGTGAACCATTTTTAGCTCCATGTTCTCAAAACTTGTCTCCATAGATAGCTAGTGACACATGGGAATAGTCACTGTTCTAGTTAACAGAGCTTTTAACAGGCTACAGAGCTTAGAGAAACTTTGAGCGTGGAGTAGTTTGAAATAATACCCACCTGCTGGAACTGGCATTGGCTACTGGTTTAGGGTAAATGCTAACAAACCAAGTCAAAATGCTCCACAGCTAATGACTTGACATAAAATCATATTCTTCTATGGAAGAGGTTGCCATGTTTTGTAATGGAAGGTTTTCCTACTTTTAAACAACTGAGCATCTAAAGGAGGTAACTTGATGATGATAATAATAAAGGCATGAGAACAGAGTAAAGGCACGGCATTTTTATAAGGCCAACCTATAAAGATATTTATAACAGTTAGCACCCTTATAACCTCCAAAACACAGCCCACAAGCAACCACGAAATGAATATGCCTAGACGACTGCTGGGCTTAATCCAGTGCAAACTGCAATCAATGGAGGGACGTCAGGGATGTTGGACAGGGTCCAGAAGTGAGCAAATTAAAGCACAGCGCAGAGTGGTGTTCCAGGCAGTCTTCATACAGCAGGCTAAGCACATTAGACACTGGCAGACCTTACAGGGGAATTCTCTGTGGAAAATCCTCACTAAAGCAGAAATTGCCTCACTTTTGAGCTATTATGGGCATGTTTTTCAACACTAAAGCTAAGGTCCCAAAGCCACAACTAAGGCTTTCCATGGAGCTCAGTGGGTTTACACACTGTGCCTGGTTTAGCACAGTATCATTCCCTGCTTTGCAAATCCTGTTAAATTGTTTCCACTCTCTCAACCACTGTTTCCAGTAAAGACTGTTTAGCATGGACTCAAGGAAGCAAAAAGGAAAACTTCAGTTGCTTAGCAGTAAAACACGCAGTTTCTGCAAACAGCTTGGATGTCTTGAGTGCTGAAGGCCTGTACTTGGGGTGTTTCAAACAGCCTGGATAAGGGAAAACTTTCACAATTCTCTATGTTTGTCTCTGATTCCCAGGTACAGGTGGAGTACTTCAGAGACTTCTGTACTTCCACAGACATTTCCAGCAGATGTTGTGTAAAGGTGAGCCACCTCTGGATCTCCTAAACAGGTCCTAAGGGTTTCTGTCTCTCTCCCTCCTCAAAAGTAACCATTAGGTCCACACCTGGGTCCTGTGTGGCCTCCAGGAGTACTGCCTGTTTGTGACTAGCTGGGAAACACTCTTCCTACACGTCTACTTGCTTGTGATACTCTCCTTCTCCTGCCTCTATCCTAGGTAATAAAGATGATCTCAGCTGACAAACTGACTCCCCAGGAACTCAGTGGGCTTTAGACTGATGTCCACATGGGGACATCATACAAAGCTGCATTAATTTAAGGGTGTTGCTATGATTTCGGTGTATATGTGTACTGAGGGTAAGATGACTTCTTGCTTGATGTATAGAGGCAGCGTGATGATGCAATCATGGACAGACATGCAGAGCAACACCTCTTGCTCACTGCGACTCAGCATCACAGCACTGTTTTTCCTTTTGTTCCTTACCTTCCCCTAATCTAAAAATATCACCCAGCCAGACAAGACATGAGATACTCACGTATATCTTGGGAAACCTCAAAGAACAGGAAGCTCCATTAAGGGACTCTGATTTAATGGACACAACAATGGTAAATACTACATGTAGAGAGGGAAACAGCCCAGCAGAGTGGCTAAGTGCTGTGTAGATATAAGACAACATGGTTGCCAACTAGGAAACGAGGCAAATATATTAGATGTAAGAGTTATTTGCCTTCTGAGATCAACTTAAACTAAGTTAATCAAAAATGCTAATAATATATTTATTATGCACAATACAATGTGTACATGACTGCCTTTAACTGTGTGCTTGTCAGAAAAAAAAAAAGTAAAAAGTCAAGCAAATTATGAAACTTGGCTGAGAAATACTCAGCTGACATCAAGCAATGCTTCTCCATATTCCCCTCAAGAAAGTGCAACTAGTTGTTAAATATTCTTATGAATGATAAGTTTAATGGAGCTCTAGTAAAACTGGAGAAATGTCTTTTTTGAAGATTGGGTTGGGTTTTCTAGGTATAACAGTATGCTGCACTTAAGTAGAGAGGAAGCTGCATAAGATATATGGTGAATCTATGGTGTGGCCCAGCTGAGTAAACTGTCAAACTTGAACAATTAACAGGTGCTGATTGCAAACACTCCTTTTTTTGACCATGGGAAGTAGATGTAGAAGCTATTCTTTAACATGAATTCATTGGGGGAGAAAAGCTGTTGATTATCAGCTGCTGTGCACAGTCATAAAGGAATAAGTGTTGCCATGGGCACCTTTCCACTGTTTGCAGCCACTGCTTAACTGGCTCCCAGGTAAGAAGTCTGTGGAGGAGACAGTGAAGACAACCGTCTCCTCCTTTGGGAAGTGCCAAATGAACCCAGCCTCCTCTGTCATGTATCACTCACAGATGAGAAACCAAGACATCGTAACTTGATCAGGGACCAAATAATGACTTGCACACAGACCACAGCTCCTGGCACCAAGCCATGTGCTGTGGCGTCAACTATCCCCTCGGTGCACAAGTATCTCCAGCATGCAGCTGAGGCAGCACATGAGTGAACGAACGAATGAGAGAGAGGAAGCCGGGGAAGTATTTTAGTCTTCATTTGAAATATGCTGTAAAGTGCCCTCACTACAGCACTTCCTCCTGAAGCTCTGATCAGGCTCCAAGCCTTGATCCCTGGCTTCAGCTTCACATGTCTTCTTCAACAGAATTAGCCTGACAATGCAGGGAAAAATAGCAAAGGGATTTGTTTACACTGTACATGGACTTCTTGCTCACCTGTTAAATGATTAGGTGGTTATAAAAATGGCCCAAGGTGTCACATTCCTCACCCGGGCACTGACCCTTGCAATAATCTAAGCAACGTGACTCTGAGTAACGGGCAGGTCTATTTGTGAGAGGATTTGATGAGCGCGTCTGCCACGAGTGTTCTTTCCACTTTTATGTGTGTGTTCATCACCAGATCCTTATCTGTGGGCACAAAAATTCAGGGAGCACTGGTGCAGAGAGTTTCCATGATCCACTCCCAACCTGGCTGAACACTGATGGGATCTCAGTAACATTTCCCTCACCTTCCTTTATTCTGAGGACCAGCATAAAGGACAATCACATCACAAGTTCACCAGCTTGCTTCCTTTTATAAAAACAAGCAGATCATGACCTTGCAGAAGTTTTTTTTTTCTCTCCCACCACACTGATTATCTGATTAAAAGCCCAAAGAAACCTATGAAAACTTTAACACAGACTTCAAAGAGCTCCATAATCAGCCCTTTTTCATCTATCCCTTTAGAACACTCTCAGTATTTTATGCAGCACATTGTATTCAATAAATCTGGAGCCATTCCCCTACAGACCTCAAAGCATTTCCAGTCATTAACAGCCCATGATAACAGAGGCAAATATTATTCTGTGGCTGATTCTACTGCTCCTGAAAGTGAGGGGAAAGGATTCATCCAGGACCATACAGAGTCAGTGCCACAACTGTGACAGGAATCTTGCTTTCTCTGCCCTACAAAATAGCCTCCTAAGGCACATTTCCTAAATCTGTATATTAGATTCATTTTGAAAAGAGTGTTAAGGCAACATGCAGTGAACACCATTTCTGTTTCTCCTAGCAGAGCCCTGAAGGTGTTTCTCACATGTTGCCCTCTAACGCAGTATCAGAGCATGTTGTCCAATTCTCAGAAAGAACAAGGTACCTGGGAAAGCCTGACAGTAACGCCAGCAGGCCACCAGCTGATCCCCCAAATAGCACCTGTCCCTCAGATACAAGTCTTTTAAGCATAATAGTGCATCATTTCACACACAAAAAGAAGATATATAGTAGCTGTGAACAGAGTACAGAGCGGCATTTGCTGCTGTATTCATGCAAACACCAGGAACAGAGCTTGTTTGGAGATCGCATACTCCCCAGATGGACGCCCTGTTACCTTGTGCTGGTACCACGGGCTGGCAATTCTTCCAGACGAGAACTCACTCACTGGTAGCTGCACGGACTGCAGCAAGACAACAGGGCTGCCACTGGTCTTTCATGCCACAGGCTGAGGCCGAGAAAAACTTCCCTCTTCCTCTGATGCAGAACAAGTTCACTCATGACAGGAGGCTTACACCTTCCTCTTCAGCATTCAAACAGCCCCCGTGGCTAACCAGCACAGAAGTCTTCTCACATCCTCAAACACAGCAGTGTCTTTGTTCTCATGAAAAAATGATCCAGTATTTCAGGAAACATAATAACCTTTTGGCCACCAAAGAAGAAACTTTTTCTTCCTTTTTTTTTTTTTTGACAAACATCAAGAAATTATTACAAATGTAGACCAAAATGAAAGCTAATAAAACCTCTTATAAATCTTTGTTTGGGATAAAGAAATCTTTCCAAAAAAAAAGTTTGATATCTCCCAATCAATTTTAAAGCTCTGGCCCTGCAATTACACTTATTCCTCATGTCAACTATGGGTGAACTTACACTAAAAGAAATCTTACTATGCATCTATTTGCAATGTGCTACTGTTTCTCTTGAGATATGGGATCTAATTGATCTAGTAGACTATTTCCCAGAAAGGAGTAGCAAAAAGGGGAGGGCAGGTATGGGACTAGGGTGATCTCTTCCAGAAGCTGTGACACAGTATCTTGCAGCTGTTTCAGTAGATGGTCTCTCTTGCACTTTCAAAGACAAATGATACACAAAGCAGTCAAACTGCTAACTCTATTCTAGTTTACAGAAAGCCTGGGATTTAGGGGAAGGCAGTGCATGGGTGATCTGAAGGTTGGCTACAACTCCCGAATTTAAATTTTTTTTACAAGCCCACATGGCACCCAGTGCAAAGCTCTGGAAAGGCAGAGTTTTCGTTCTGCAGAACGAAACCTAAGAGACCCATGGGTTTAAACTATCCCAGAGCTGCTACCTTTTTGCATTTGTTCACGTGCTAATACTATAAGCTCTTGGTCATAGAAACTACTTTTAATATTCATTTTTCATCTATTTACTGATGCCTAAAATAATCCATGCCTAATTCCTCCTGGGTCTGCAAGGGGTTACCACAGTCCATTTAGGAACAACTAGCATATAGTTTCACTTACCACATTTGGTGGCATTGCATTCACTTGCAAGGATGATTTATTTCCGAAATGTAGCATATAACATTGATGATATTTGTTTCTTGAAAGGATGTGAGATGACACTTCAAAGTGCATAGAACATCATATGTAAATTCAATGTAAACTTATATAAGCTCAGCTGCCTTACCCCATTACACATTTTTAGCCCATTATGTTTTCAGAAAGAATAAATCAGTTCTCTCTAATTTTCACAGGCCTTAACAAAACAAATAAGTAAGGTTATAGTAAGTTAAGAGAAACCTACCACACAGATGAAAACTGCTAACATTTCTCCAGTTTCATTAGTATTGCACGAAAAAAATCTTGCTCACAACTGAA
This sequence comes from Chauna torquata, assembly GCA_013399475.1. Classification (NCBI taxonomy): domain Eukaryota; kingdom Metazoa; phylum Chordata; class Aves; order Anseriformes; family Anhimidae; genus Chauna; species Chauna torquata. Next base: position 205,183 of record VXAL01010211.1, on the reverse strand, counting down.
CCTGACCTCGCAGACCAGCAGACTGGTCAACAATGACATTACCACTATTTGATTTAGTTACCAAACAGTCAGAGCAGATCATGCAGCTAACAACAGAAAGAATAATTTTTTTCTTATCATGTATCCTCTTCTTAATCTAATCACCTATAGAGCAGTTTACCTACTTATTTCAACTCCAAGAAGCTTTAGTAAACAAAACCGACACCTTACAAGGTAGCAGTTTCAGATAACTTTCTTAAATGAAGCAATATATGGAATAGCTGAACTGCGGGTTTAGCTTTTAAAGATAGGGGAGCTTTACCAGTGCCAATGTCAAGGCAGCCTTTTCAACAACATGTGCTGGCATGCAGGCGCACACGCTCCACACGCTGCCATTAGAAACCTTCTCCTTCAGAACAGAAAGAAAGCAGAAAGGAAAAAACAAGATCCTTAGAATACAGAAATGATGAGCAACTTTTGCTGTTACTTTCTTTTCTGAACCTTGCAGGATTTTGACTTCGGCTGCAAGACATAGTCAACAAAGCAGATACTTGTACAGACTTCTCATCTGCAAGTATCTCCCAGATAGCAGTAGGTTAGTCACCCAGCAGTGAAGACCACTGAAATCCTCTCTTCTTCCTTTCTTGGGTGGCCAAGAAAGCTAGCTAACTTCATTAGATGTTGATAATGAAGACAGAGAATGTGTAGCTGGTATTTTCTTATTTTTACACGTTGAACTCCCACATTCTGGGAGCCAAACCTGCAATCTAGTTTGTGAAAGCACCTTCATATAAGGCTTGCTGAAGAGGGTGGGCTTCAGCCTAATCACACAGTGAAAATCACTGACAGAAAAGTTTCATTACAGCCACACAGCCTCTCAAAATCATAGAGACTTTCAAAATGGTTTGTCCAACAAAGTCTCTCCCAGGGGAACCTTGGGGAAAAGCAATTAGTCTTGCCTCAGGTACCATTACAGGCCAATGAGGTCATTAAAAATAGCTAATGGCTTAGTCAGCCATTAAACCTTGTCACTTGCCTATGCATCCTACTACATTCTTTCAACACATTGGAAATAAATCTAACTAGCCTATGACAATCAGTGACATCATTTCATCAAGCAAGAAAATTAGGGAAGTAATTGGGTAAAAGATGGTGATTTATACATCCATTTCTGACCTAGGAGCAAAGAACTGTTTTTACACTGTAACAACATAGAATCCTTTCAACAAACTAATTTAAATTTCTGCCAAGCCATAATTCTCGCTTGGGCTTTTCTCTCATTATTATAGGTTAAAAAAAGGAAGAAGAAAAAAATTATAAAAGCATGTAGGTGTGTGTGTACACACAAGGGAACAGTCGTCCAGTTTGTTCCCTATTCGTAATAAATCTCTGTATAAAATGCTAGGCCAGAATGATTTTCAGGTTAAGAACTGAGCTCATAAAACTGGAAACTGCTAAATGTTACCAAAATTACCCTTGGGTCCAAATGTTTGTGGCACCTGTACCTGACTCCTTTTCTCCCTTGTATCTTCTAGTTTACTGTAAAAGAGTCAGTCTGCTTGATCATTTTATAACGACAAAAGGCAACTATAGTAGAAATGAAGAAACAAAACAAAGATGGCATGAAAAATTAATTTCACAGAAATTAGTAAGAGCTATCACTAGTACACAAAATAAAATTAACCAAGGGAAAACACTTGCAGTGATGAGGAGAGAACTGGATAAATCCAGGGCAATGAGTGATTCACTGGGGTTATAATACGACTGATAACGTTTCAGGTCCACCTGTGCAATCTACATCAGGTTCAGCTTCACAGTGGTCAAAAGTGGTAAAACCTCATGCGATGTTTGCTGGCTGTGGAAATCAGCTGATGATTTAAATCTAATTCCTCTTAAAGGGCAGAAGTCAGTATTGTAAGGACGCTGTCCAGGAAGTTAAGAAGGCTGATGTTTATTTGCCCAAGCAAAACCTTTCCTGCTCATTTGTGCTCCTCACCTAGCTTACGGGGAAGTCTGACCAACCTGCTGAATGCAGCACAGCCACACCTGTCTATTTATTTATATACTGAAACTGTAGTAAATCTGTTAGGCAACTAGAATAAAGCCACTGGGAATACACATACAACATTTCTAACCAACTCAGAAGCCATTATTTCTGTCCCTGAGAAGAGACTTACTAAATATGGTACTTTTTCATTCAACATTTATTGCCTTTCATTAACTCCAGATGGAACTGAGGACTCTAAAATAAAAAACAATGTTCCCTTCATTCCCCAAATGCTGGCTTTGCAAACTCAAGCACACATTTGCCAGCAAATGAAACGTTTCTACCAGCACTGGTCAGTGCAATGTTTAGTCCTGCATTACGTGACACAGTTATAGCTCTGCAGCTCTCTCTTTAGATGAAGGTCGTGTCATGGCTGTCCATAAACCTCTGATTCTGATGGGCTCTATCATCACAGGGTCAAAAATCAGTTCCTACCCTGCTGACTGCACAGGAAGCACATAATATCCATCTCTCTGTCTCATGAACAAGTCCATTTGGAGAGTTACAATGAAGTGGAACATGTAAATATCTATACTATTTGTTAAAATTATAATGCACACAGGACTCAGAATGCATCCCACAAGCCAGTCTGCAAAATACAACAGCACCATGTTCACTTGCCGTACAAGAACGGCTCCTTCACACCCCATCTCCACCTAGCCAAAACCTGCTGAAGAAGCCAGTCAAATCCCAGCTTTACTACCTAGCAAATTTCATCAGTGAAGTCTGGTTGTGTCAGGCCCAGGGGAAGGTGGGTATTTTCACCTCAAGATTACCTGACCCCACAAACTTATCTGGGACCTCTTGACCATTTCCTGATTTATCTTATCTTGGCTAACATACAAAGTGTAACCAGCCAGCTCAGTTTCACAATTGTACCTCCCTGCATAATGAAATTGAAAAGAAAAGCTACTGTGTCTCTTACTTCAGGCTTTAGTACCCATCCTGCCTCAAACACACAAGTGCCAAAGAAAAAAAAAGATAGAAGTGAAATCTATACTTTGTGTAAGACTCTCAATCAGCTATGAAAACCTCAGCCCATGGAAAGCTAGAAGCATGGCAAAATGTCTTCTGTAGATATGAATTTGGGAGAATTATATATTGGAATTTTAGAGGGGAACGCACCCAAGAGCAGCTGATAACAGGGCATTGACAATGTATTGCAAGATGCAGGTCAACCACAAACATTGCTGTGAATTGTTGTTTTTAGGATATTACTCTTATAGTACTGAGGCTACATAAACAGCGGTCAGGAAAAGCATAAGAGCATATGCACCACAGCACAAAATTAAAGACCAAAAGTAATCTTTCAAAGTATAAATTTACAGCAAGGGTGGAATAAAGCTCTAAATGTTCCCACAGCCTGTGACTTACCACCAACATCCCCCATTCCGGCCAATCTTCAACTGAAAGACTACTTTCAGAACGTGTTGCTCTAACTGATTTGCATCAGAAATGTGGAGTAAAAAACTGAAGTCTGCTAATACTTAATGACAAGTAAATCCATCCCATGTCATTCAGTAACCTTTTTGCTTCTTGGACCTTTCATATCCCTCCTTATAATCCATTTTACATGATTCTGATCAAAAGATGACCTTCAGGAACTTTGTACAGAATAAACACAGCAGCACTGTTTGCGTATCATAAGTTTCCAAGCTTCCCAGCAAACTCATGTTCTTAGGTTATTGTTGTTTTGTTGCCCCTCATTTATTTGTAGGTGCATCCGCCTAGAAAAGAGCGGACTGTGCCAGTTCTGTGCTCCACTAGAGAGGAGGCTGGTCAGAGCTCCATCATTCTTCGCAGAGGCTCACACAATACCTACCGTGTTTTGGATTTTTGATGAAAATAGTGGTGATGTTTTTGGTTGTTGCAGAGCAGTGTTTACACAGAGCCAAGGACTTTTTGCTTCTCGTGCTGCCCTGTCAGCGAGGAGGCTGGGGGTGCACAAGGAGCTGGGAGGGGACACAGCCAGGACAGGTGACCCAGACTGACCAAAGAGATATTCCACATCATATGACGCCATGCTCAGCAATAAAGCTGGGGAAAAGAAGGAGAAAGGGGGGGACGTTGGGAGTGATGGCGTTTGTCTTCCCAAGAAACCGTTACATGTGGATGGGCCCTACTCTCCTGGCAGTGGCTGAACACCTGCCTGCCCATGGGAAGCAGTGAGTTAATTCCTTGTTTTGCTTTGCTTGCGCGTGCGGCTTTTGCTTTACCTGGTAACCTGTCTTTGTCTCAGCCCATGAGTTCTCACACTTTTACCTTTCTGATTCTCTCCCCATCCCACCTGGGGAGAGTGATCAAGCGGCTGTGTGGCACTTAGCTGCCTGCCGAGGCTAAACCACAACAGTCGTGGGAAGGGGGAAGCCGACAGCCTCCATACACAGAGCTCAGTACCTTGTGCCTCCCATTCTTTGCCTTCACTCAGATTTATGTGTCCCCCCAGTTTTTCCATGTTTCTCCTCCAAGAGCTGAAGCAGCAGTAACACAGGCAGATACTGCTGTGTCCTATGTGGAAAGCAGCTGGCCTTACTTGCATCTTTTTGCCAGCTAGCCAGAGAGTATTTGCATTTTCAAGCCATCACCCGCAGTGATTTTACAGAAAACACAAGTATTATCCAGCACTATTCAATAGCATTAATTAGAAAACAAATCCTGTTCTCAGGCTCATTTGCCTCCTCCCAGGCTCGTACTGGAGCCTGACTCACACCTCAACCACAAATTCCCACTCTTCATCACCACTGAGGGCCGAATCATAATTTGATGGACGTTAAGGATACCACCTGCAGGATAGTCTTTCAAGCCTGTTGGCATGCCAACAGATGTTGATTTTATTGGTGCCTCTGGCAACTTAGAAAAGACTATCTCTAGGTTTTGTAGCAGGAATGCGGTTCCCAGAGTGGCTGCTATCCTGGCTGCTTTGCTGTTCTCTGGGAACCAACGCTGTGGATGGAGGACAACGAAGTGCCACGAGGCACATCTCCAGCACAAGTGGCTGCAGAGGTTCATCTCCACACCGCAAGTAGGCTGATCAACCAGTTACTTGCAGATCCTACCGCCCTATGTCCCATAAGGAAAGCAAGTGGCCTGCTTGGTTTCCTGGAAATTTCTGCTTTATTTCTCTTTAGAATTCTAAAGCCTGAACACTGTTTTTAAGATCAGATGAGAGAGCTAATTCCATAGAGTAGTACATAGTTCAAAATAACATCCAAATGCATCCAACAGGAAAAACAAAATTCCACTTGTGAGCCTGGCATTTTCTTGCGGCAGCAGTTTCTTTGCTGCTTTTTGAGTTACGGCTCACAGTTATTAGTGATCAAGTGCTGCAGACAACTTACCAGCCACCACAACTCTTCATAAACCTATTCTGCCCTTTTCATTTGTTTTGTTCTCTGTTAGGCTCTTATGGCCGTACCTATTACTATGATATGAGTAATCCACTCCACAGACTATGTGGAGGTTGCATGGCTCAATTTGAGATGGTTTTGCACTGGAGGACTGTATAAATCATGGGAAAATGTCCAAAACTAACCAGCAAACTTAAGGGACATCCTCACAATCATATTCCTTCTGGCCAATAGGATTTATAGTCTTGCATTAATAATTAGACACCTCACCATTGCCAGAGTGACAGCAATAACCATTTCAACTCACCTCAGAGCAGAACTAGAACTTCAATATACATATCTAAATATCATCCAAATTGGCAATATGAGAAACCTTGGCTGGATGCAGGAGAACAAGAAGCTCTCAAATCATCACCTCAGAACAAAACACATGCAATGCAAGAGCAGCCTTTAAACAAGCATGGTGATACTGTACTTTGTTTTAAATTTGCTGAAAAAATGGGACAACAGCTTGAAAACTCAGACAGATGGATTTTCTTGTCTGACAAGCAAATTAGCCAGCAGATGAATAATTAAAAAGAGTATTTTTTTCTAGCACCCTAAGGCATGTATTTTTCTCTTCATTAAACTCACACTAATATCTGCAATTGCTACACCAATGGTAGTCCTTAATCCTTTGATCCCCTATGACAGATTTTCAGCAGAGATTTTTGCCAGATTTCTTTATTGCCTATGGTAACAACATGTATTTGATCCTGTGCTTATACACAGAAAACATCCTGCAATTCTGATGGTTGCCTACAAAAAGTGATGGTTCTTACTCTAGTGTCAATGTAACCCATATTCCTTACAATTCCTTTCCCTAAATTATATGTCTGAGGGGAGGTTAAGACCTACCACCTTGACCTAGGAATAGGTGTAAGTTTTGTGTCTAAGTGCTGAATCATAGTCTAAAAACGTAGCTTCCCACCTGAGGTCAAGTTGGCCTATTTATAATGAACAAAGGGTAAGAGAGTAGGGAGGAAGAAGGCAAAGAGAAAGAAGAGGAAATATAAAGGAGGAAAAGGAGGGAGATAGGAAAAGCAAAGGAAGTAGCAATGAAAGAAGAAACACAACTGTTTGGTTAATAGGTTTGTTGTATTTGCTATGTATTTCAACCTGTTAAGTCTGCAACATACACGCTTGGTTTGCTGATTGCTCAGCTCTGTTAAATGTGAGGTTTCATTTCCATGTCTAGTCTAATCCAGTATTTACAATAAGAAGCATGATTAAGCAATGACTGGGAAATCAAATCTCTCTGGAAAAGAACACGAACTTTTCAGACAGGAAATCACAGTAGGTGCCATGAGAGAAATAATTCCAGATTCAGACCAATTAACACTTTGCATATCAACATCAGAATACCCTGTATTGTTTATGCTTTTTATATGAAAACTGGAAAGTAGGGAGAAAATAATCTTTGTAATTCCTTAAAAAAGCATTTAGCCAATTTTAAAATACCCCTGCTGTATGACGGCTATAGATAATATGGTGAAAATGTTTAATGATACTCATGGCCACAGGTACACATTATTATTATGAAATAAACATAAGCTGTGATATACCTGACCTCCTAGCACTAGCTTTTTAAAAAATTTTAAGCATCTAAAATGCGAGTAAGGAAATGAAAGTTACTTTACCTATTGCCCTTAAGTAGGATGTGTAGACACTTCTGAGAATGTCATGAGCCACCTTTGTGCATCCTTAGGGATCTAATTGTGTTTAAAAATGTGATACCCTTCACTTAAATGAGGCAGGTTCTGTAATCAGGCTGCTGGGAATGTGAAGTGGCAAATGCATCACTCTCTTTGTTCCCCTTCTATTTTGACACAGGTCTGTGATGTTTTGCTCTCAGTAAATCACTTTTTTTTTTAAGCCACAGACTCTCTTTGCAATGCATCACAGCATCTGTGGCTGATTGCTAGGTGAAGATTAACTGTTGAGCTCTCGTCTAGATTGCTAAAGTAAACTAGATAGATACCTTCATGCCAATCTGTAAGAGCTCATCAAAACAAAATTGCACAAGAATATTCTTCAATGTTCTTTGCCAGGTAAACCTTGCCCTCTATCCTTCAAATTTATCCTCCCATTACCTTCTCCCTTTGAGATAGGTGGTATCCCCTTTCCCTTCTTTACAAAATGCTTGTTTCTGTTAACCTCTACTCCATTCTGCCAAATTGTCGTTTATCATGTTCAGCCTGCCCAGAGAGACTCTTTGGGTGTGACTCTGGTTTTCTTTTTTTGACTTACTAAAATGTGGGATGCCCATTCCGAAGTCTTGGGACTCCACAGAATTGCTCCATGGGCTCTACTTGGATTTAGACGGGGCCTCAGCATCAGCAACTGCTTCACTGAAAGAATAAAGATTTTACATGTCATAAATGCTCAGACTGCAATGAGGAAGAGGTCTGTAGCATCCGGCTAGTCCTCTGTTGCATTGGACATGTTACCAGGCAGATAGCCTGACCCTGTATGATGATAATCTACTTCCCCTCACCAAATCTTGTTACCACTTTGAAAAGCACAGCAACCTGAGAAGTGCAGTTTTCTGAGTGACTAACTCTGCAATGCAACTTTTAAAGGAAGCTGTCTAGATCACTCAGGAGTTCGCATCTCTCCAGAAAGCAGGGAGCCCAGTAAAAATGGAGTATCATTCAAACCACTGAAAAGAACTTTGGCACTACCGGTATAACAACGGTTGCAATTTCCAGAACACAAAAAAAGATATGTTTACATGCGTGTACCGTCCTTATGCAAGAAAGCCATTATATAGTCCTTCCTCAGGGTGCCCTGGTTGCCAAGCCAACTTATGCATTCAGAAAATGAACTGAAAATACGTCTTTTTCATTCTGTGTAACAGACAATTTGTCAGTCTGCAAGTAGAATAAAGCAGTATAAGCACAAAGATGAGTGAAGATCATTATTTCATTATTTTTGGTCAATCAGAAGACAGTAATCACTTATATAGCCATGTAAGTGCCTGACAAACGCATAAGAATTAACTCCCTTTCCCACTCATTAACCCCTCAATTTATATCCCTCTTTAACCCCACAAACCTTGATGACTCCCAGTTTCTAATCTGGGATTATCTTCAAGATGCTAATAGCAGTTTTGGAGTAGAAGAATGAGCTCCAGAACATGGCCTTGCTGCAGACTAGGGTTTTAGATTGCAACATTTTGTCTCAAAATGTAACCTCTTAGGATCAGGAAGGAAAGCTTCCAAATGGAAATCTCCTGCCCTTCAGTACAGTGCCGAGGTCTGCAAACTGCCGGGCCCAAGGGGCCTCAGAGGGGTGTACGCTATTGCCAAGAGTGGACACAGCGATGGCATGAATGTGGGCGCCGCACAGCTGTGTGGCCATGGACATGTAACCAGACACAGCTGTCCCCTTGCAGTGTCAGTTGAGAGGAGAGACATGATGAAGAGCTGCCTTTAGAGAAGAGCCCAGATGCCAGCCACAGCTGTTCAGTGAGCCAATCTGCCTTGCCTGACATGTAGAGGTCAAGGAACTAGAGAAAAACCACAGTGATGTGCTGGGAAACTCTGAAATCCAATGATGGTGTGATGGGTTGACCTGAGCTGGCTACCACACATCCACCCAGCTGCTCTCTCACTCCCCATCCTCAACAGGACAGAGGGAGAAAATAAGATCCTTGCTCGCACCTTGCCCCTGCTCCCATGTGGGTGCATCCCATGGGCTGCAGTCCTTCAAAAACTACTCCAGCATTGGTCCCCCAAGGCCACAGTTCCTTCAGGAAATATCCATCTGCTCCACCGTGGTTTCTTCCACAGGGTGCAAGGCAATCTCTGCTCTGCTGCCTGGAACACCTCTTCTCCCTCCTTCTGCTCTGACCTTTGTGCTTGCAGGGTTGTTTCTTGCACTTTCTTCCCTCATTCCTCACTTGTGCAGCATTTTGCCCTTTCTTAAAAATGTTTTCAAAGAGGTGCCACCAGCTTTGCTGACGGGCTCAGCTGCATCCTACAGTGGCTGTTTTGGAGTCAGTTCGCTCCAACTGTGTCCAGCATAGGGCAGCCCCTGGCCTCTTCTCACAAAGGCCACTCCTACAGTCCCCCACTGACAAAACCTTGCTACATAAATCTAAGAGAGATGGTAATACTTTTTTCACTGGGGACTAGACCATGACTCCAATAGCTAATAAGCATGAGCTGGTATATTGGAAGGTAAAGGGCCAGCTCCCACAATAGTTACAGACATGGCAGGAGGCATGCACACACTAACAAAGAAAATATATAAATAACCGACGTTGACAACATTCACTATTTACTTACATGGCTGCATTTTTGTTGTCCTTCATTGTCACCAAACAGGTGTATTTGCTCAAGCCTCTCAGTGACAAGGCAGTGCAATTATCCTCTATTTCAGAAGAGGGAAGCCACAGCAAAGTGAGAGAGAGTTTGTTCCTGGTCTTACATGAAGTTCATGACAAAATCACAATGCTTTTGGTTGCCACTATACTGCTTGGTAGTTGAGGTCTGTCTTCAATCTACAGTATTTGTTCAGCAAATCATCACCTGTTTTAAAAAAAAAGTTTGAAAAGTTTGAAAGTTTGGGAAAAAAACAATACACCATTAGCAAATGAGACATTTTTAAATTTCCACCCTGTAGCTACGACGTGGATTGAAAACTGTAGAGCTGTATTGCTACAGAAACACTAGTAAGGAGACTTTTTGACTTCTTCTGATAGCTAAATGCTGTGTGTTGTACTACTAGACCTAGGAAATTAAATTGCTTTAGAAATAAACAATAACATGGACTGAACATCAGATACCAAATCTACACTTAATTGAGCATTTTTTGTTAGAAATTAAAGAATCTCTAGCCAAATCATCAGCTATAGTTAACTGGTATATTTCCATGCAGGTCAGCACACTGAGCAAATGTTTACCGGCTCAAGATCTGATCAACCTGTATACGCACATGTCCACGTCTGCTGGTAAGGCATCGTTCCACATAGCTTTCCCTGCAGCTGTACTAAATGTCTGAAATGCAGCTGTACATATCATTTTGGTATGTCTGTATTTTTATGTCAAGTCACTTAGCAACTCATTATGTGAGAACAAAAAGAAAGCCTCCACCTTACAGAACAGTGTCACAGGGATGGCAGTGCTCTCTTTTTCTGCACCTCGGATGTTTCCTTCACCCCACAATGAGCTTTTAGTCTAGCCCCGCACTCAGCAAACATCTTTGCCTCCCCACTGTCCTAACACTTTCCCCATTCTGATAATGAAAAAACAAACAGGGCATCAGCTATGTTACTACAGAAACTTTTCACTGGGAATGTAATTGAAGCCATCCAAGTGCCTAGCACAGAGTACCTTAGGAAGCCATTAGAAGTAGGAACTTTTGGGGACAGAATGGATAAAAATCATTATGCAACAGGTGAAAAGAAGCGTCTTCCATTACCTGTCCCTGCCGCAATTTTCCCCTCAGTCACTTCCACTACCAATATGTAACTCAGTTGAACAGAATTCTGGCAATGCTCTAATCTATTCTAACTTGTATCAGCATTCGCTATAAGCATGAGCTAAAATTTCATACTAGAAACTTTTATTAAGGCCTCTTACTAATGTAAATGATATGCAAATAGCCAAAGCAATTTCAGCAGGGTGTTTATGTGCATTTCAATGGCTGTTCTAAAGTAACAGCTCTTTTATCTGTACAGTTATTTCTTGCATCTTGAAGTTATGAAGATTTGGGAACAAAACATTCTTGCATGGAAGAACACCACTACTTGGTAATTAAGCAACTTGTAACACATGGCACCAGAGAAATGCCAACAAGGAAGAACTGTCCTTTGACTAGGATAATAGAAAAGACTTAAGAAAACAAACCAGGTTTTACTACGGTTTCCCTGATAGTCTCCTCAAGGCCCTGTTCTCTACCTATGAAACAGGAAGAACAGTGCTCCCTTGTGAAACAGAGAAGCTGATCTCATTCGTGGTGTCCAGAGGATGCTGTGGATGTTATTAAACATTATTACAAACAACTAATAAAGTTGAGTTTACTGTGGTGACAGGTGCAATCAACGGACAATGTCATGACATTTCCAAGAATGCCACAGAAAAATGAGAAAAAGCAAAATCTATACAGGCTGGAGGTAACTTGGAGAAAACAAGTTTTGTACATGTGGTTGAATACTCCTGGACCATTTGTGATAAATGGGCTGCGGATTCTGGAAAAATCTGTAATGATGCCAAAGCAGTTGGGTAAACGTGACTGGCCAGATGAAGGAAGGAGCATCGTCGCAAATTACAGAACAGAAAGTGCCACCAAGAACGTTTTGGTGGTCCATAGTACTAACTCATTCTCCGCTACATCACGTCTAGACCCCAAATGAAAAAAAGGGTATAAACATTGATCATCTGCAACTTAGCTTGACAAAGATAGAAGTAGAAAAATGATGAAATAGCAAAGAATAGCTCTCTAAAGAATTCTATAAAGAATAGTACGTGAAATATATTAGCAAAGCAAAGCTAACACGAAGAGCCTGCAGCCAGAGTTCCCCAGTAAACTGCTCAAAACTCTGAAGGGTCACCTCAGTGTACTAGGAAAGCATGCAAAAAGCAGCCAGAAAGACTCAATAACCTGAAGCACCTTGAGCAATTTGGGGAATTAGGAATTGGTTTATGTTTTCTCTGGAGTTCACAACCTTGCCTGCAGGAAGGAATAACTGAAAAGTTATTCTAGTGGCTATGAGCAGATGAGGTGTGAAATGCACCACATGCAGCTGCCTACTCAGCTACAGTTTTCACTGATGCAAGGTACCACCTAGGTAGCCACTACCTTCAGTCATGCTCTTAGTGCAGTATACAACCTTTTTTTCTAAAGGAACTAAAATGCTGTTGACACAACGCTGCGGCCAGAAGAATCCTCAGTTATCTTGTTAGATTGTGTTTCTCTTCCAATATGTGAAATTATACAAACATCTCTGCAAAATAATGTAGCAAAATTTTAAGTTAGGAATAAACTATATAATTTTAAAATGAGACCCAGACTCTAAATAATGGAAATCCGGGAAAAGATTCCTCAACATACAGCTCTGCATCTCTCAGTAAACCATGTTGTTCTCTCTTGACTGGACCAGTGGCGTTTAAAACTGTACCATCAACAGAATCTGTGTCCCACTGTAGAAAGTGTGCAGAGTTCATGGAGGCTGGAAATATGGTTGGCATTTGAATGGGGTTATGGAACAGCAAAGACATCTAATATCTGTTCCAAATCCACCTGGACAGATGCCAAAAACATGGTGGTCCTGGACAATGGCAGGATGAGGACTCTTATCACTTATATTGTAGTGAACTGCCAACTACTTTACCTAGCAGAGAGATGCATGGCCTAAGGTCTTAACTTATTGCTCTGATTTCCCCTAAAAACAATCCTGCCTGACCTTTACAAAGGCGGGATTAAGCAGAGGAATTGCATAGCAGGACCATGTATTGTTAAAGCAGCCACTTTGGACAATTTGTAAGCAATGCCTTATCAAAGCTTAGGTATGAGTTTGGGGCTTCTGATCATACTGGGATAAGCCTCCTCTTCCCAGTTTGGGATTTGGTCCTCATGAAAGAGCCATCCCAGGCCACGCTCATGCATCATCTGTGTTTACAAAAAAACAGAGAGGAAGTTGACCTTGCCTGCACAGAAGACGAAAGGGCAGACTTCTGAAGTCCCCTGGCATACTTAAAATCAGCATGCCTGTTGTTTATAGCTTTCTTTTCAAATTTAGAAACAGGGCCTTTTCTCATCTCACTTGTTCCTGGCCGCAGAAAGGTCTCCAGCTATTTGCGTTTGTTGCAGAGGTGCCAAAAGACACACAACACAGCTGGCAGCTACCAGGGGGCTTGGCTCCAGTAACACTGTAACTATCCAGACTTTTTTGGAAACTACTTTATTGCAGCAAATCTTTTTTTCTGGGGACACTTTGATCTGAGAACTTCTATATGTATATATGCTTCCTGGTCTGATACTCTTTTTTAAACCTCAAGATTAGAAAAGGGTGCAGAATGACTTCACTTCCTCGATAACCGGTTAACAACTCCTTCCTTTATTATCCATTGTGAGCTGGCTCAGAAGAAATACAAGTTTTTTAACCTATCACACAAAATGCAAGATGCACTGCAGTTTGGTAAATGGTGTAGTAGTTATGTCCTTCTTATGTATACCACATCTTTAAATCTTTTGAAGCAAAGATGTATGCAGAGTAAATGAAAAAATGTATCCATCTTTTCATTCTATCGGGCACAGACTGGTTGAAAGTTTCAGTTCACATTGTTCTTGTTTGCTTCTCCAACAAACAGAAACTCTGGCTGTCTTAAAAAAAGATGAAAATTATGAAAAATACTTGTAGTAATATTAAAAAATAACTTTTTTTGATGAAGAGGCCCAAATTGAATTATTTTTCCCTTTCTTCTCTCCTTTCTCTCTTTTTATTTTCAATTTGGGGAAAAGGAAAGTAATCAGAGAAAGAACATGATGGAACTAGACTATAACCTGTTTGCATCACTTCCCTTTGTGTGCTTTAGTTACTCTACAAGTAAAGGAGAAACTGAAAAAACTGAGGAAAACATAATTTGTTTTTCCATTTTTCTCCATGACACTTTTTTTTTTTTGCTACAAACTCTCCCATGGTCAGAACTCTGTCATGGTGAAACACTTTTGCCCCTTATTGTTCCTGGGTAACCTCAATTAAAAGCTGCAGAGTGACAACGAAGCACTGCCAACACCTCAGCCATGCAGTGGTAAAAATTGTTTTTTTGTTTTTCTTAGGTGCCTTTGAATGTCATGATATTCATCAGTTCCAAGGAGATAAGAAGAGTTACTTCGATTATTTGTTACCTTCCAATACTGTCCTCTTTTCCAGTTTCCCATCATACTGCACCTCTCACATGCCCTTCTCATTCAGCTGCCCTTCCAGCATCACCAACGACTTAAACTTCAAGCAGAACTCTTCCTGCAACTTCTCACCAACCATCTCGAGACTGTCTCTCTTTACCTCCCTTTGGAGCAGACACCCCTCAGCTGTGGACAACCTCTTAGCTGCCACTCTTCCCCAAGATCCCATGCATGCTGCCTCTTGACGCTGTAGCCTGATGTGAAGGTGAGTCTTAAACAAGAAAAGGAGACAAGTAGTTTTTGGGCCTAGCAGCTGCTTCTTCCAGTCACCATGCGTGATCTGCAAACCTCAAATGGGGACCGGATGGGTATTTTAAGAACCACATATATACAGCTGGATACCAGCCCATTTAACCCATGGTGATACCAGCTGCAAGGGACATACACTTTAACAACTGAGTCCTCAAAAGAATGTGGTATTTCTTAGCACAATCCAAAGCACACTGACACAGGCTTTCCAAGCCATGACTGAGCTGTACCTCGTATAGACAGTAAATACTAGTGTGCTCTCTCTGAGCGGCAGAAGAGTACAGGATGTTAGAAGAGAACGTCAGCATGTATGGAAAATAAGCAGACTCGTTCTGGAACTGCAAAGCAGAGGTGGATCGTGGGGGAGAGAAAAGCTAGTGGTAAGGGAGGAAACAGTGAAATAGAGAGAAGACAATCAGGGGCTAGAAATCACTGTGAGGAAAACCCATGCACATACCCCTGACAGAGAGAGTCCTCCCCTCTGCTGAGCTTCTGGGCATAAAGCTTGGGCATAGTCTCAAGACACCCTCAGCACACTTCAGGCTCTGACTGAAAATATGAGTCATCAGCCCCCAGGATGACTCACGGCCTCCCTCCTCCACCCTGAGCAGCAAACAAAAATATAGATGAAGAGGAAGGTCGGGCTGAGGACAGCACTACAAGCCAGGGAATTTCTCAGCCTCTCACTATGTCAACACTCATGTCATGAATCTTTTCACATTCAGCAGTTGGTGGCTGAGGAGGAGACAGCAGTGACCATCTGGGGAAGGAGAGAGGGGTGCTATCCTCTCTCATGCTGCCTGCCAGGGAGGGAGACATTTTGGCAACAGAAATAAGTACCTGAGAGACAGAAAAGGGGCAACTGGTACTCAGCAGCTAGTTAGCAGGTGAACTGGGAACATGAAGGGAAAAATCACTGACTGTTTCATATCTCTTGGCTAACTAGGCCATAGCTGTGAGAAGAATGGCACTACTTAAGAGCATGCCAGGCAGAAATCCTGGCCTCAAAGTCACTGGGAATTTGCCTACTGACCTGAGCAAAGCTGGTTTTCACCACAGCTTTGGCACCGTGTGATACAGAGAAACATCACAGGTCGGAGACCCGGGTGAAGGCCAAGCGACGTTACCGTCCAGAGCAGCCCGCTCCAGCTAGATCTCTCGGAGCACCTCTGCTCCACACGGCGTGAAGCTCCCCGCTGGTCCCATGCTGGTGGCCCAGCTCTGCCCGCGCCCCACAGCTGAGGTGAGGCCAGGGGGATACAGGCTCTGGGAACCAAGCTGTTAGGTGAATGCCACACAGCCAGGCCATAAGCAGCTACTTGGGATTACCCTGCTGCTGTAGAAGCAGTTGTACTGCACCTTACTTACATTGCCTTTCTTTAAGTACAGCTTTATTGGGAATACCACTGTTCAGGAAACAAGGCCTCCATTTCCTTTTGGTCTTGGATCTACCAGGGAGATAGTATTAGTATTAGATCATTCACACGTTGTCTGATCACACAGCAGAGCTGGCTTTCTTTGTACTGAGTCTTTTCCTTAAGTCCTCGGGACAGCTGCTGGATCATTTACTATTCCGTTCCCACGACAAAGTAAGTTGGGTCATTTAGCAGCACATAAAAAATTATTAACACAAATCTGAGCACCGATATTTCAGCATTTTTTCCCAGACCAGTGAAATTCAGCATTAACTGTAAGCACAGTGAAGCCTTCACTTCATTTAAGTACTTCATCTTCCCTAATTACCTTCAGCATGGAATCCCCTTCCATTTCCATTCCTTTCTAGCAGCTTTGGGCCTCCAGCTAGAATAATGCCCTCTCTTCTCCCCTTGCCTGCCCCCTCTTTTTTTTTTAAATCAAAACGTTGCCCTGAACTTGGGGCCCAGAGGATGTCAAGATAGATATACTTTTGCAGGTACATTTAATGTCTGTGTATATGAATGAATACTCAAGTTAGAGTGCAGTTTACGGGTAACAGGCAAGTGAAATTGGAACTGGAGCAGCACGGGATTGTCTTTGCATCTGTCATTCATGGCAGCAGCGTGTGGCAAACCAGTCCTGCCCCAAGGTTCAGGTTTCGTGATTCCATAGACAGCAACAGTTACTGACCGTCTATCAGTTTGTTCTCAGCCACAAGTTTTGCTTTGCTGCCTGGACCCAGCCTTGCTCTTTGGAGACGCTTCTCTCTTCTCCACTGCTCTACTCCACACAGATTCCGTTTTCAGTCCCTGCCAGCACCTTGCTGCTTGCGCCCAGCAAGAGGAGTGATCTAAAGCCATCAATAGCAACTCATTACATGCACAGAAACTCAGCCAGCAGACAGAGGCAAAAGGAACACAGGCCTCGCTCCAGTCTGGGATATTGCTACAAGGCTAGAAAAATTTTCCCCTTTCCAAGGACCAGCCCATGTGCAAGAAGCAACAAATATCTGAACACTGCCCTGAATGCTTTTAATACACTCCTGACATCTAACAGAAAGCCTGGGAAAATCTGAGGTGTTCTGAAAGCTCTGTTCTTTTTTCTCTGCTCTCACTGCTTTGTTCTCAACCCTTGTCTGAGGCCATGCTCCTTGGTTTATAACAGTCTGATTTTCTCTGTAGTAACTAACCTATCCTGCATTAAAAAAAATTAGAAATCAAGGTGTTAGTGGAGGCAAACAACCCATCTAGACCAGTATCCGGCAATGTGCATCATAACAACGGTTCTCAGTGTAATGCTCTCTCTCAGAAAACTGCTCTGATGCTATGTTTCAAAATAAGACCCAACAGCCACTTTTCCCCATGCTGTAGTAACTCCATTGTGCAATGCTCTCTAATGGACAAAGGGGTAAAAGAAGGTGGAAAAGGAAGTACTTATGCCTCGTGGCTGACATTTTGAAGCTTGATGGCCTATTTTAGAATCTGCAATTTGAAGAGTTTTGCTTGTTTAGCCCAGCCAAGTGAAGGCTGGCACAAAATATGATTATTCCAGGTATATTTATAGAAGCAATACATCAGGGAGGAAGATGAGCTAATGAAGAACAAATGGCACAACAACAAAATGGGAACAAGTGAGCCACAATAAAATTAGGCTGGAGATTAGAAAACGGTTCTTCCTGCGCCGTTCTGGAAGAGCCTTCAAGGAGGAGTACAGGGGGCAAAAAAACGCGGCTACTTTCAGGAAAGAACAAGATCAATTTAGGAAAGCTTTACCATCGTATGACCTGATGGCTGTAACAGCAAGGGAACACTTCAGGAATTTTCTAGCCCTATATGCTTCTCTTTCTAGAGCATTTACATTTCTTCTGAAAACAAGTTCCCACAGGGCTCTGCAAATACCCTGACGGAGACTTGTCTCTGTAATGCATCAGCCTTTTTGATCAAACTTTAATCCAACCTTGTTCAAGGTGCAGACTCTGCAGACCTGAATGAAAAAAACAGTGATTTGTTCGACCAAACCAAACTGATGTTTGTCCAAAAGATGCTTTTTGATTCACAGAGGAATTAAATCATACGGCTTGCCATACTCAAGAGACAGTCTGAAGCGATCACTGAATATCTACTTACACCAACTCTGTTAACCCCTTTGGTAGCACAAAAAGGGTTCAGTGCCAGCACATCTTACAATTTGAATTCACGTTTGCTTTTACACATGTTGAGGCACAGTCTGTGAGCCCTCTAGCGGTGCATACTGTGCTCGGGGGCCGGAGCGGAGCCACACAGAGGGAGCACCGCTGCTGTTGGGGTGCCACTGTGTCCACCCCACTCATTCACACAGTTGGGGGCCATGTGAGTAAGAGCCATGATGTATTTCCACCCCCACTGTGTTACCTGCAGCCTGCATCACTCGTCCTGATGCGGGACCCAAAGGAGAGTGCCCCCAAATACATCATTTCGCTTAGCAAACGATGTTACATGGCCTTACAAATCTTGCCAAGGTGATACTAGGCAAGCTTTGGGTTGATGAGAATCAGGCCCTTTCTGTACATACATGCATACGCCTATTTCTGTGCATATGATATACAGATACGTAACTACACAGCACAGGAGTAAAAATCAGCCTAAATCACCTCTGCACCTCTGGGCACCTGGGGATGCTGCCCCAGCCAGCGAGAGCCACTGCCTCTGTGTCCCCACCAGGCTGCCAGGGCTGTGTGAGCGCTAGCAGCCTGCCTCGCACCACAAAGCCAGCGGCTATGCTCAGCCTCCTCCCAGTGGCACTGGGCTCTGCAGCTGTCTGCTCACATTCAGGAATCCCATGATAACTACCCTGATATATATTTTTAAAAAAAAGTCCAGCCCTGCACAGGCCCCTCTATTGTCACTCCTGCCTGGCCAGAGGGGGAAAACCCAAGGAAGCACTTAGCTGTGTTTCTATTTCTGTCTCCTGGACTGCAGAGCACCTCACAGTTAGCCAGTTACTTTCTGAAGTCTGACTTTCAGAACACTAAATATAGAAAATGTGCACTCTGCAGAGGCTAAATTTAGCTTTGCTGCGTTAGAAGGGGAGGTACCTCCTGACTGGAGGCAGGAATGCAAAACCACTGCAGGCAGGGAAGCTTGGGTGATGCAGTAGCAGCTGCTGCTCTACTGTGCCAGTGCAGTAAGGAATTGAATTAGAAAGTTCAGCTATGTTTTTTTCTTCTTAAACAGATCTGTTCAGAGCCTTAGTGAGGTTTTACAGCATCAGGCTGTTCACCGCTTCCAGAAGAAATGACCTATCTCCATGTTATTCCCGAAAAACATTTAGGAATTTTGCTCATTTAAATCAAGGAGATGAATAATACAAATTAAAATTCAGGGTTGGAGGCATCTGAGCTTGCTTAAGCTGGCATGTAAAGCCTTATATAAAAGACTCTCACACACAGTAAATCATGACTACCTGACATAAGCCTGGGCAGGCTTCTCAGGAATGTTAATCACTGCTAAACAAGGCTGTCTCACAGCTGCAGCCTTTCACCTCTAAGTCACCTGTTCTAGCATACTTGGCAGGGGGCACAGATCGGGACTCTGTTCCCAAGCTGTGCTATTCACCAGGGATTAGACAACATGCCTCGGTTTCCCTACCTATCAGCTGGGGATAGCAGTATTTCCCCCACACCGCAGAGCACGTTCAGTGCTGAGTGAAGAGTTAAAGCCCTTACCTTGGGCTGGCTGGCTTTTCTTTAGAAGCCACAAAGCACTGCGAAGATTGCAAATACAGGATTTTGACCGAAATACTAGGCATAAAAATGTCTGCTTGCAGACAGGTTTCCTATGGGATACCGGCACACATGATTCAGCAAAGACAGGTGACTGCCTTTAGGCATCAGACACCCCTTGCCTGCAGGGAGAGAACATGCCAAGGCTGTGGGGGCACCATGGGAGATGTAGTTCAACGAGGCAGCCCCAAACTAGGCAGGCAACTAAGGGACTGGAAGCAGCTGATATAAAAACTCTTCAGGAATTATGATGGCATTTCAGAAGCATAATGGTTAGGTTTTTTTGGTTCTGTTTCAAAATTTCACAAGGAGTCCCATTTATCCACTACCACTCATTTATCTGCAGTCTTTTCAAATATGAAAAGAGATCATGACCCAGAACAGCTTCCAGGTAGAGAACTATTTTTATTATGCAATAGGAAGCCAAATCAAAACACCGCTAACATAATTATTTCATCTTATACAGATGATGATGCACACTCTACATGATGGAGAAGACTACATGTTCTGAAAAGAAAGTAACACTGGGATCCACTAAACTTTCTGGTCAGAGCCAAAATATGACCACCAAAAATAGTCTTCTCAAAGTCCATACTAGATTCAGCCCTGGTTAATTCATGACATGAGACAGCTTCGCAACCGTCCGCCTTGGACTGCTGACAAAAACACATTACTCATTGTATACCTAATGTCTATACCAGGAAGGTAAATGCGCCCAACACTTTTTCTCTAGCACAGACTGGCTCCCTCTTCAGCTGCTATCTTCTCTTACAGACCAAAACATTTTTGCCCTTGATAACTTTGAAGCTGTGCATGGGAATCGTCTGGGAGAGTTTTAGTTGGCTGGGGCCAAAACATGCCATTGACAACACTAGAGCTGTATAAACAAAATCATACTCAGCATCTGGGAACCTCTGGCACTGTTCTATTTGTTAGTATATACGTAGTCACTGAGTTTAAATGAAGGATACTACATTTGTCCCATTGCCCTCTAGGCATCCAGTAAATGATGTTAGCTTAAATACTCTTTGGTGTGACTCACAGGCTACATACATCTACCAGCCCTCTTACCAGCAATTAACTCACACCCTGTCACTTCGAGTTTTGGTCCTTGGAGCCAATGACGGCATAACCAACACACTGAAGTGCTGGAGTCCTTCCAAAAAAGCAACAATCAGCAGGATTTTTGAATTCAGGATATTCATCCTCTCCATCAGTTTGCACTTTCTTCCAGCTCTTTGTGTGCAAACCATGACCCCTTGGACTTCATGCACTTGTGTGGCCTTGGACATTCAGAAGGCCTTACAACAATGCCTTGTGACTGGATGTTCATGAAGTAGCTACTGATAGATAAAAAAGGAGAAACTGTTTCCAAACATCAAGTCCTTGAAACAAAATTAGAAAGAATGTGGAAAGGAAGGGATGCCGTACAGGACCACCTCTCTAACTTGAATATTTGTGGTTTTCATTTTGGTCCTTGAGAGGCTGAAGGTAGGTTTACTCCATTCTTCCTTCAGTTAAGCCTCTCACGACCCTGATATTCTTTCTATATTCTGAATATTTCAATTGGTATAATAAAAGATGTTCCTATTTCCTTCAAAATTTCTGCCCTCTCCAGTACCAAGGGGCCATGGCACAAATCCAAGGAGTAAGATGCTAGAAGTGAGAACCCACTTATAAACCTGAACAAGAAAACCTGCTGGAGATCCTTTACTCACACTTCTCACGCATGCCAGTGGTGACTTCAGATACTAATTTCTCACAGCTATACAACATAGCCAGGGACAGCACAGCTGGAAATGAGCCTACTAAAATATGCAAAACACAGTCGTTGTACCACAGACTAACATTAATGAAATAAACAAATATACAAAAACCCACAGCTGACAGTTATGTAGAGAATGAAAAAACCATAAAATTAAACATATGGAGCCAGGTCTCTAGGAGTTCCCTTGTTCACAGACTATGACAATTTTTTTTTTTTTTTTAAGTGTCATGTAACATTTCCAGTCACTCCTAACGCTACAGGCAATAATTCTTAGTCCTCTATACTTTCAAAAGGCAAAGGATATTTCATCCATGGCCCTGAAAGACTCTCAATAGGTAGCCTTGCCGTGGGTTTTACCTGTTGCTACTTCAGCTGTAAAACAAGGATAACATTTCCCTTGTACTCTATCCTACTCCACATCTTTACGCATTTAACTTTTACTCATACTCTTGGTATTATTCTAAATTTTCACCTTGCTGGATTTAATTCTTAATAATGCCAATTCCTCCTTTCGAATGAATACTCCCCATCCTTACAAACATTAGTAAGTACTCTCTTTCAGATGTCGTGAGTACTAATTTAATCTTTAGATCAAATGTCAGCTGGGAAAGAAGTTTTACGAATGTAACTGAGGACCTCAAGTTCTTTTGTTGTGCAAAACAGACTGTTTAGCTAGCTTTGCCTTCTCCAAGAAGAACATTTTTGACTTCATAATTTTTATTCTCTGTTACTAGATTCAGAGTTACTTTACTCTTTACTATTTCCCTATCTCCTTCTGTGTGAGTGTGAGTGGTTCTTTCTGCACACAGAAAGAAGCACAGGGGAAGTCCAATGAACTCTGGCTCAGGTCAGCATTGATCACAGAAGGTTCTGTAACAGAAATCCCCTGAAAAGAAAGCATTGCACTACCTCCCTATGTACCTGACAGGCAGAGTGGAGGAGAAATGGGCTGAGGCCTTTCATCCTATAAATAATCTAGTTGGTGCTATTACAAAGATCTATTAATACTGTATACTTAAAAAGGCACACAGACTTATCATCCTTATGCAAAAATATCTCTGTAAATCTCACATGAAACATATAATGTCTAAGATATATAAATACATGCTTATGTGGTTTGGTAGATGTACAGCATATCATGAAATCATTTGACAGAGTGACAACTTCAATGTTCTATTGAAGGCTCTTCTGCTCTTCTTTCAAACACAGTTTTGGGTGCCTGTTAGATACGGGCCTTTCAGCTTATTTACTTTACTTGCCCTTCACAGGGTGTTCTTCTCTAACATATTTATCTGCCAAAATGGTTCTTGGTGCAAGACTGAGGTTCCTGGATCTCACTGATGACAAAGAAATTTTTTCCTAAGCCAAAAACAGCCTTACTAAAGCTTTCAATTGAACTGATCATTATATTTACATGAGGCAGATCTCTCTGAATAGTTCATGAAACCACAGACAGACACAGAAAATATAAGATGTGCAATACAATGGAAGAATCACCTACATTAATCTAAGTTGTATATAAGAAAAGACATAATCAATGCCTGTCTCCAAGCTCACGCAGCCAATGCCATCTCCTTTGGAATCAGAAGTGATCTGCTGACTCTCCCTTGGCTAGAAGTCCACAAATCAAACATTTAGAAGGACTTACAAAAATGTCTTATAAATCTTTGTCCATGAGGTGATAAATTGCTAGACAAAAAAAAAAAAGTGTAAACAATCTTCAAATACAAATTCTTCACATTAGGAAGAATACTGAAAAGAAGGAACTTAATACACAACCTAGCTTGAATATTTCTGTCAGTATTCAGTCTCCTACTGTAAAGATAATTTACTTAATCTGATGGCATTATGATCCCAACAATCTTGCTGAGCCCAAGATTAAGATAAAATGTCATGAATTCATATAGTATGTCAATGATCAGAGTATGATATGCAGTGATAATTATTTTAATAGGAGTTCATGATTAGAAAAATTATAGGCAAATCACATAAAACTAAATACTCTGCATATATATTCAATTTTTCTTTTTATCCTGTGGAAACTTCATGCATTTTTGTCCTGTTTGTCCTATCACTCCAACCTTAAGCATCAACAGTGGATAACCTGAAGAAAACAGGAGAGACTGAGGCCAACTGACCATCATCTGGAGAAGGAAAGAAGGCGGCAAAGAAAGTACAAACGTTACAATCCTGTAATAAACCATAAAGACCAACAAACATCTGGATCCTATCTCTGTCACAGATGTTAGATGCAACATTATTTTTCTTGCAAAGGATAAAACAAAGGCAACTGGTAAAATAGCAGCCCCTGATTCAGGATAAATTACTATAACTAAGGCAGTAAAATGGATCCATTAGCGTATCTGTTTGCTCACTTTCTGCACTTCAGTCAGCTTGAGATGGGCTCTTTGTAAAATCTTTTCACAATGAAACTTTAAATTTTCACTATGTCTACATTATACAGAGAAGGCAAAAAGTCTGTTTTCATTTCTGTTAAACGTACATTAAATAGTTTTTTAAAACCCACAGTTTTATTTGCATCATTTTACAAAATTACTTTGCAGAATTCTTTCAGATGAATCAAATTTCCTAATTCTCTGGTGCTGATTCCTCTTTCAAGAGGTACGTTTCCACACTGAGAAGTGCTGACTTTCTTTAAACAGGAGGGAGTTGGGCTCTATACTTATGAAGTCAGTTGATCTAAAGTTGCAGTTTCTTAAGAGCAGCTGAAGAAGAAAGATTTTGTGATCAAAGCTGCAGAGTGACATTAGAAACAACACGGAAAAGAATAAAATGAAGCAAACAAAGCAATATCCCAAGACTTCTGTGTATTAATTCAACCTCCAGTGCTAAAAAAGGAGCAGAATATAGACTGATTCATTGAATAAAAAAATATAATCAGAATTATGAGTTACATCTCTCCAGTTTTTAAGATGTTTCCATACCTACTCAACTCCACATACACAAAGCATCCCTCAAAACTGGGGGGAGAGCTGGATTTGCCACCAGCAAGGAGCATCCCATTGGTACTGCCCCCATGTCACAAATACACAAAGCCATCTGAGGAGGGAGAGAACCTCCTGTCACATGAACTCCCCAACCCAAAGAGGCATACATCCAACACCAGTTAAACACCCATGTCCTGCAAGGAGCTCAAATACATTCTGGTAATTTAAAATACAGGCACATAATAAACAGACCTTTTAAATTAGTTTCATCATGAAGGAAAACTAGATTTGTATTGTTATTAGAAACCTGAGCTCTTACTCCAAACCACCCACAGCAATTTGCTGTAATCACTACTGACTACTTGTTATTTTCTTTGACTTCAGACGTCTTTATATTTACCGAGGGAGCCTTACAATAAATTGAAGCTGCAAAAAAGGTACGTAAACAAGGTAGAGGAAAATCAATTATTCCAAATTGTAGAAGTAGAGGTTTTCATTTTAGTTATCTCTCTGATAATATTATTACTTTACTTTCATTACTTTAAAACATGAACCTATTTTATATCTCGAATGAACATAAAATAACAAATGCTAGTAATTAAGCACATTACAATAAATTAAGAAATTGAAAATTCATTTATCGAATCAGTGAGCTTTTGTAAGCAGTTAAGTCAAAATTTTTATAGAAAGAATGAGGTGAAATATCTTTAACTAAATTACCATATCACACTTCATAATTAAAGTACAACAAACTATTTCCTGAATTAAGAAAGTTTCTATTCATTCAAATGTCAGCACCTACAGAGTTTCTATATTGGCATATTCACTGCCGTTATCCAGAATTCTGTACAGTGCAACTTTTACTGAAGATTTCAAGAAATTGTTCAGTGTGGAAAATCTATTAAGGCATATTAGAAATTTTAAAATGTTAGTGTTCAATGGATGAATCTGAATTCCAGTTTCCTTCCAAAATTAACTTGACACAAATAGTAGGTAGGAAGTTAATTATACCATAAATATGAAACTTACCATCCCCTTTTTCCTACCTACTAAAATGGGAATATTAAAATGCAAAAAAAAAAAAAAAAAAGAAAAGGCTTAAGTACATACTGCTATAGAATATCCCTCTTACTAGCTGAAAAAAATCATGTAAAGATTTTTGATTACAATAATCAAATAAAATACTTTAGAGTTAATGCTACAACTCTTGATTTTGGGAAAATAAATATACAAACAAAAGATATGTAACTAAAGTCACTGAATTCAAAGACAAATTTCAGATTGGTGATTTGTGAAATTGACTTAAAATCAGTCCCTCATAGATCCAATAGAGTGACTAGTAGAAAATGATTTAATCTGATGAAGTTTCCTTCATTCTAATTGGAGAATCATTTATGAAATAGCTTCTGAACTAATTTATTGTACTAACCATAATTTTATCATAACTGTGGGTCAGCAATGCTTTCTCTATAGATCATTTCAGTTCTGAGAATCCAAAATTCAAATTTTGAGGTGAATTTTCTCAGCCTCAGCTGGACACATTATGCAAGTCATACTGCAGTCTTACATTTCTACACCAGATAAGCACACTTCCTAGGTTTAGGATTCCAGCAGAAATATCTGCACGTGTGAATTTACTATTTTTTCCACTTGTATTCTCTACCTATCAGCTACCTTTGTTTAGCCACTTACTATGCAGACCTCTGCCAAATAGCTGGACCGGAGATCTCTAAGAAGCAAGCAGAAACAATAGTGTAGGAACTTGAGCAAAGGTCCCTTTCTTTCAGAGTATCTGGACTAATGCTTTTATGCTAAACTGAGAAACTAAAGTGCAAATCACTTCTGACCATTAGGACGCGTTGAACTCAGATGTGTCTGCCTTTCCGCAGCACAAATGTAATATTTGTGCATAATTGGTAAAGAAAAGTCTCAGCAGTTCTTTCAGAGTGAAGTGCAGAATGAAGCCATATACTGTCCCAATTATCCCAGAAGAAAGGTCTTCTAAGTAGATAAATCAGTGACAGAAACTCTTCACTGAAATCCATCCTGCAGAGATTTGGAGTATGCACAAGAGTAAATATAAATCGGACTATGTACTATCCCCATACTCAAAAGCTGTTATCCGTACTTGTAGGCTTTACTGCTATAGTATAGCACCATTCGGTTTCTCCATAGAGAAAAAAACATATAATGAAAGAGAAATTTCCATCACAGTTGATCAAAATCTAATGTATGGCATATGAGAAAGATGAGAACTAGTCAAACATAGGGAATATCTAATCACACTAGCAGCAAGCTGCGCCTGATTTAAGTGAAAGCAGGCACAGAAGTCAGAAGTCAACATCAGCGGGTCCCTTGTGCTCCAGTATCTGCTATGAGCTACTGTACCCATGGCTCTGTGCGCCCTGGTGCACCCAGGACCCTAGCAGTGCGTGCCTGTGGGGGTCCCTTGCTTCATGAGATGGAAGCACCGCTCTCCTCAAGCCACCTGCTCCCCATGCCCCCAAAGAACCCGGCATCCCACATCAGCGGTGCAGCAGGCCCCCAGACCTCGTTTGTCCAATCAGGCCTGCACCGCCTCAGAGCAGAGGCCCCATTGTCACAACACCAGGCCCATCAATAACTTGCACTGAGACAATTCCTGTTAAGAGTTTATTTATAGGCAGGGCAGACCTTTAAATATCCAGGAGATAGGCCAAATGCCATAACAGAACCTTTTCCTTCTCTCATTCCACAAAGCAGCACCTAGCAATCACCGGCCAGTAAAAGATATTAATGAGGTGTTGTTTCCTGGTCACAGAGCAGCCAAGTGAGAGGCCAAGGACATTCCCTCTCCTGTAATAACACAGCAGTGGCACCGAAGCACAGGGGCTGGGGGCCGCAATGAAGCATTACTAATGTGCTCAGCAGCTTAGGTATTAAGTTCACTAAAGTATAAAAAAGGCATGGAAAGAACACGTAGGCAAAATGTAATGGATAGCCACAGGTGGGAGGAAAAATCAGCTTTGAATTCTCCCTAGAATAATTTCTTGCATAAGACTTTATATAAGCTGACAGCCTTTCATGTTCTCAGAATAGGATCCCAAAATTCACTGGCAAGGTCTGTACCCTCTGGTAAAAATGGTCCCAAGGCCACACTCAGCAGCTACCACACTGTTTACCCATGAAAACAGAAACAGCCACTTTTCGGTGGGGTGGGAGCAGAACTTCGAGAACGTGCGGGAATCTGCACGCACCCAGTGGGCCAGCCTACAAGCCAGCTCACACAGAGGGA
The DNA here is from genome assembly GCA_013399475.1 of Chauna torquata. Taxonomy (NCBI): domain Eukaryota; kingdom Metazoa; phylum Chordata; class Aves; order Anseriformes; family Anhimidae; genus Chauna; species Chauna torquata. The sequence continues at coordinate 177,443 of VXAL01010211.1, read as the reverse complement.
CACCTCACTCCTCATCTGTGAGCTGTTCGGAAAACAGCTATGCAGGCAGGGGCAGGAAGGAAAGCTCACCTTGATCAAAGCCTGCTTGGAGTCCAGGCTTTTACAGAAAGCAGAAAAACAGCCACAAGCTCTCTCTGCCTCCTGGAATTGCCACTCTGCAACAGCACAAGCACAGGCACCTTGCTAAGCTAGCAGGGTGTATGAGCATGCACTTACCTGCCAATGGCCCGAGAGAAGCCTGAGCTCAAACAGAATACCCTGTGATGAAAGGAAAAATCGTGAAGCCTGTCCAGCTTTTGCCACATGAGAACATTTTTGCTCAGGGGTGCTTTAATACATTTCAAACGAACCAGGTGGTTTAGGCACAAGACCTGTGCTTGGCTTGTCACTTCAAACAGAGTCAGAGGCACAGTGGCAAGTGAAGGGAGTGCTGGGCTTATACTCATCTCAGTTTTTTTTTTATTACTTTGAACCATATGCCCAACTGAAGCAGCAGGGAAACCATAAGAATAGTATAATTTCAGAGCAATGCCTGCAGGACTTGTCATCTGACATTCAGCATTGCCAGAATTCCCAGTACAACTAGGACAGTTGCATTTCCTAACTTCGCCTCCCTACTCTCTCACAAGGTGAGTACGCACTCCCTTATGGAAGTTTAGAGGGGCTTTTGGTTTCTATTTTCCATTCAAGGGGAAATAAACCTTTTCCTCAAGATTTTTAAGAAGACCTTGACAATATTATATGACCGTATCCCTAAATACTTAAAATTCTCAGCACAGAAAAACAAACCGAAAGAAAAAAAAAGTGCCATGATTTTTTAATCTAACCATGTCTTAGGGGCCCTTCAGCTTTTAAGAGATCAGGATTGGAAAAGTTGAATATCATACACTCTTAAGAGATTTGGGTATCTGTTTCAAGTAAAGAATACAGAGAAAGTAAAAATATCCTCAGTGGGCAGGCATAGCCAATGTAAGTGATACACAGAAGGTTACAGGAAGAAATCAATAGTACATGACGTGAACACAGACTTTCAGAGTATTTTTCTAGTGCTTTCTGAAAAATTGAGCCTCTTTCTTTGCATAAAGAACAACTGTGATAACTTGGGGTAGAATCTTTTAACCAAAGGCACCATCAGACAAGAAGGAAAAACAAAACCTCTCCTGGAAAGAACCTGCTGCACAACCCCATTGTGAAGGGTAGAGAGGTGCAATCTCTACAGACAAGCTGAATCACCAGCTACAAAACAGGACAGAGCAGAGGGAACAAAGACAGAAGGCTTTTAGAAACGTTCCAAGTGATCCTCACAAAGTCAGTAGGTTCATTTACATCACCATTTAATAATTCTAGTAGGGAATATTATTTACCCTTTTATAACATAGACTACTGCAGATTTCTGGAAAGCTTGCCCAGCTTCATCCAAATCGGCTTCTAGATGGGCTTAAACACTTCAACAAGCCAATGCATCTTATTTCTGAGCCTTCAAAAACTACCAAAGAATTCCTCTTGATCCTGATCAGGATTTTGAAATGCCAAGATGCATGAGAATAGTTAACTTTGGATAGGCAGGTTGCGGTTAGTTTGAACCCAGCTGTTTAACCCACACGGTGTGGGAAGGAGAGGTCCCTGCTTAACAACTACAGCAAAGAGGGCAGAAGATCCTGAGAAGTAGTTTTTTCTTCCCCGCTCTGCTTCAGCTGAATATCTTTCTTTACTCTCTGATTCTTTAACAGTCAGGTGGAATGAGGACAATTCCACAAGTCACACAAAACACGCACCCCTTTATGCATTAAGTGCTGTTCATGTGTTCACTTGTTCACGCTGCACCTGTACCAAGCAGGCCTGATGTCATATCATTGTATTGCGGGAAATGGAAAAAATTTCTCTGGAGCAGGTCAATGCTACAGCGAAAAGTGCCTTAGAAGTATCTAGAAAAACCGTATGAGTCACCCAGTTCATTCAGAAATAAGATCATGAAGTGGCTGATCAAGGAAAACACTGTATTATTTTTATTGCTCTGCCCAAATCAAACGACTTGCCCACATTCTAGCCTGGAAATTAGAATCAGTCAAGTGTATTGATCTGTAACGCTTTCAAAGTGTTCACCCCAAAAAAACTGCCCTGGGGAAACAGACTTCACACAATGAAACCAAATCCACTGTCAGATTTGCCTTAGTCCCATTGTGCACAACCCTTAGAAGCAGCCCAGAGATCCCACTTGTTTCCGGTGCTGATGTTCAGACAGAACCTGTTTTTCTGTAGTGCATTACTTACACTTTGTCTGCGCCGGGGAGTTCAGCCACTGGCGGCAGGCAGTGAATCTGGCTACACAGTGGTAGCACAGGCAGGCTGGTATCAGTGCTGGTGTACAGTCCAGTCCAGTTCCAAGCACAAATGAACTACACTTCAGTAGGTTTTGGCAGCATAGCAACTGGCTACCAGTCCAAGCTTGTGGAAAGTCTTGCAATCCTGCTCTACAAGTGTAGGAAGCAAAGGAGAACAGGACTCTTTGTACTTCACAAATGTGCCTGTAAACCAGACTTAAAACACAGTGTAGAAATATCACTCAAAAGGAGATGCTCCTCAACAGTCAGCTGCTAAAAAGAAGAGTTTTAATATCTAGGCATTGTTACATGAAATTAGGGCCTTGGAAAACCAGCCCTGACAGTCATTTCTGTTTCTTTCTGAGAAACTGGCAAGTCATCTCTGGCTGGTACACCCTGCTGATTTTTAACCACCTCTGTTCTGTTTCACCAGCCTCCTGCCTTGCTGGGCTCCATCTAGAGCTGCTCACACAGAACGAGCAGAGCACAGGGAGCCTTCAAGGCACAACTGTCATCGCGATCATGAAGGTACAAAACCTGATTCTCACCTGTTCGAACTCCAGCCCCCTCCTCTCTGCTGTGAAGATGCCTAAGCAAGGACATGCCCAAAGTCAGCTAAAACTGTATTGCTGCAGTGGAAAGCTCTGCTGAAGGGAAATGCGTTCCAGTAGTTTTTCAGGCCAGGAAAGACCAGCAGACCACTTTGCCTGACCTCCGGGAAGGCTTCTCCTTCTAACTTGCAGTGAGGCACTGGCAGGCCGGGGCAGTCCAAGATTAGTCTCTCCCACCCCTGACCTGGAAGAATGAGGGGTGGTCACAGCTGGCCAACACTCTTGGTTTCCTTCCTCACAACTAAAGCAGGCAACTCAGGATGCCCTTTAAATTCATTTTATTAGGCTGCATTTCCCCAAGGCAACTAAACCCCTAAATCTTTGAAATTTCCTTCTCTCGTCTCCTTCCTCCAACACTTCTGCCCAGGGAGAGGAGGTTTAACAATTGCTTGCCAGTTTCCTCTCTCTGCAGTCTCTAGTTTCTCACGCTAGCTAACTCTCCCAGGTTTAAGGCCCTGGGTTTATGACACACCTTTCAACCTTTTCTCTCCTTAAACTAAAGCTTACATCACCAAACAGAGAACAGATAATAAGCAAGTAGATGTGCCATTAAAGACTATAACTTACCTTGACTAGATTGCAGCTACCTCCGGCCACTTCCCCCTACAGTATTCCCTGAAAGCACCATGTTCCCTCCCTTTTCTTTGTACTTACCCACTGTAGACCAAGGTGATGAGTCCTTGTAGAGGAATGGCACAGTGGAACTGCAACGTTGCCCATGCTCACGGCACAAGCTACCTACATTAGGACTGAAGGAAGGAACTAGGGGTGTGGGGAGTAGCAGCAGTCTCCATTACCCACCCATCTCATCCCACTCAGAGGAGAAGCAAAAGGGCACTCATGAGCCTAGAGAGTTGGCAGAGCTTTGGACCCCAATACAGTCAAATTAATTTTCAATGAGAGCTGTGCTCTCTCACGAAGAAGATACACAGGAATGAGATATATTTAGTTAGAGGGCACAGAAGGAGAGATCAGATGGGAGCATGAGAGTGCTTAAAGACTGAATAACAAATCACATTCTGAGGCTCAACCAAGTTGCTGATGGAAGGATCAAGGTACAAATTTGGAGACAGAGCCAAAGAGTTTGCTAACTTCCCAGCTCCAGTTCCCCGTAAGAGAATTCCAGCAGTTCTGCAAGGAGCACCAGATCTGCACATCTCCTGTGGGCTTCACTGCCAAACAATAAAAACATACATACGACTCTTACCTAAATGTTAAAAACCATAGCTAATTGCCACTGAAAAATGATATTGCTAACTCAAGGGAAGAGTTCAGTTTCTACCTACTTCACAGTAGCTATTTCCTAAAATCTTTGAGACTGAGGCAGTAGAGCTTATCTTACTTCTAATTGAACAACAGAGCCCTATCCCCTGAGAGAGCAGAGGAATCTAGCAAACAGAAGTGGTGCCTGATGGTTACAACACCCTTTCCACAGCCAATCTGAGGAACAGTGCACTGCTACAGCACTACTTCTCTATTTTGCCAGACCTGTTTCCTCTTTCGTAATGGGGGATGCTAATTATACTTTCCAATATTCTTACAACTTTTTGAGAACTTCAGGAGAGAAGCACTATGCAAAAGCAGTGTCATTACTTACGATGAATCTGCTGGTTGCACATGCCGAGAGGAGGCAAAAATAACTCACAAGTGGACTGACAAGAAGAAGAGCTGGAATGAGGTAAATAGGGGGGAATAAATAGGGCAGTCCTTGAATTTTCTAACTAGATACAAACAGCTGGCACTGGTCCTATCTAGTCTGGGGCTGCATCAATACCTGCTTAGTCTGGAAGTACAAACTGCCAGAGATTAAGTCATCTATTCCTATGCATGCCTTTATATTATGCAATCAGTAGCCTTCTTTTCGTTCCGTGCATAAAATGGCCTGGGCAGCCTGCTCTAGGTGGTCCTGCTTGAGCAGGGAGGTTGGACCAGATGACCTCCAGAGGTCTCTTCCATCCTCAACCATTCTGTGACTCTGTGAAAACAACTGTTTATCTCAAAGAAGGGAGTATATGGGATGGACAAAACCAGTATCCTATGTCAATAAATAAGCTAGTGCACATAGAGCAAACCGATAATCTGAAGCTAGACCTGGCACAAGGAGGTAGCCTTACTGGCCACTGGGACATGTGGCTAATTTGGGGGTGGTTTTGTGTATGAGTGAGGACAGTCACCAGGTCTGGTGTGCTTTGATAGACTGGGCAGAGTGCTGCACCTTGGGCCACACTGAACAACAGGAGAGGGATAAAGTGGCCCAGGGCCATGCCAAAATCACTTGAATTAAGTGCAAGAAACGTGACAGCCATGGGAGGGAGCTCTTAATTTACTGCTCTTAGACATAGGGGGGTTTTCTGCAGCCCTTAGTGAGAGATAAAATTAGTTTGCAAAGGAAAAGTGAAACAGTATTTAACAGCCACAGCCTACTCTTTGAAATTATGAAGTATAAAATGAAAGTTAATTTGAGGAAGGGGGGGAATTTTCCCGTCCCCTCTTGCCTCCCACATTGCATCACACTGCAGTGAGCTCAGGTGAATAATACAGACATGCATTTGTGTAACGCATGCTTTCATACTCATAGTGATTATAAGGGGAAAAACCCAGAGAACGAATAAACCCCAAGGATTCTTTCAGAAAGTTCAGAGCGGAACATTGTCAAGAGTAGGTGTCTGCTGCAAGGCCCGTGTGAGCTGAGTTCTTTTTTCCTCACCCCTGTCATTTAAGCCTTCATTTGCACTGTGACTCTCCCATTGATACTGGCTCACTGAGCAAATGGCTAAGGAAATATAAAAGCCAAGTGAAAGGAAAGCACTTCTCAGTCCACATCAGTTTAAAGGTACGGCTGCACGAGCACCAATTCCACTGCATAGAACAGATGAGGACTGAGTCCTGTGATCAGTTTTAAGAAATACTTTAACACTTCATAGAACAGGATGTGGCCCAAAATTGTCAGATTATAGTAACCAGCATGAAGAAAGGCAATGCACCTCAGCAGTGGTGTCATTAGAAAGTGTGACAGTTCTTCATCACAGAGATGAAGTACAAGAGTACCTCTTCAGAAGGCTGTGCCTATTACAACTCTTTTAGAAGGAAGAAAAAAAAAATCCTCATTAAAAAAGAAATCCCCTGAATTTCTCTTGCAAAAATGCTGGAACGATCCCTTCTGCCCTCCTTCTCTGTTTTTTTTTTTTTCCCATGAAATTCATAACTGCAAATTAAAATTCAGCAAATTTGTTAAACTCTGTCATAGGACCTCATGAAGATTTGGTTATTAAAAATTCATATAACAACTGTTTTAAAGAAATAAAATTATCTATGTGGGGAAAAACAGAAGAAATACATCCCAAGGATTCCCTTTTGGAAAGTTCAGAGAAGGTAACCTTTTCAAAAAAGAATTTTGCATTATCCATCTCTTCCCTATATTTTTTTTTAATTCACTGGCCAATTTCAACTGATGTTAAAAGAAGGAAATCCCTACAAGTTTTCCAAAAGAGTAGTGTCTGAACAGAAGAAAGACTCAACATGGTGACTCCACTGAGGGGAAAAGGCAGCAGAATAAGGGCATTCGCTGCTGGGCAGCAGGCCTGTCAGCACACATGAACTGGACAGCCACAGGACAGCAGAGAGCACGTATGGTTTTCTTTGGCTGGTGAAAACACATGCTGAGGAGTTAGAATAATTCTTTGGTGGAGACAAGAGGAGTTAGCAGATAAGGGACTAAAAGTTGAATCAAAGTTTCCTGGTCTGCTTATAGTTTTCCTGTCAGGAACCTGTCACTTTGTTTGTGATTCTCTTTGTACATAGCCCTCAACTCCAAACACTCATTAAAATAGTTACAAGTGAAAAATTATTCCCTGGCAGTGATAAGAAAAACCCTGTGTACTTCTAAATAATACTACATGCACAACAGATGAGATTGAGACATACAAATACCACTGATCTGTGTTCTTATACCTCTAACTCCCCCTTTCCCCAACAATCCTAGTTCTTCAACATATTCTCTGTGGTGACCATCATGGAGCAAAGGAATCCGAGCTCATATTGACTGGCCAAGTGGCTCTCTCCAGTGTGTGAGATACAGTTGAGGAAACTGTCCCTACTGAGAAAACATAAGAATTTGAGTTTCTTCACTTTTCTGAGAAAAGCTCAGGTTTACCTCAGAAGCAACATATTGGTTTAGATCTATCTCCAGTGTCCACAGACACAGACTATCTGTGGTCAACAGAGAAATATATTTATTTTTCACAAAAAAATGCTTGACTCTTCTCCTGAAGACTAGCAGAGTACAACTTGCTTCCCACATCCTTGATCCTACAGATAAGGCACACACACAGAGAAATGCTAAACAAAATCTGCATTCTCTGTTTTACTTGAGAACAGAGGAAGAGAAAGCAGAAAAAGGAACAACAACAAAAAAAAAAAAGGAAGAAAGAAAGAAAGTAATAGGATGGTCTGAGAATATTCCACAAACTCCCAGAAGTATTTACCATAATTCTATAAAGGTACTTTTGATACATGCAAAAGACATGTAGATGTGGAGATTAGGCATACGGTTTAGTGGTAGACTTGGCAGTGCTAGGTTAATGGTTGGACTTGATGATCTTGGAGGTCTTTTCCAACTTAAGTGATTCTATAATTCTCAATATGGTAAATGCTGAAACAGGAGCCACAGTCACCTCTATGATTCTCTGCAGCAATAGCCTTGCACAGTGTTCAGTTAGCTTCCTAGTATGGATTTCACGAAGAACTGTAACACACAAGATAAACTAAGATTATAAAGTTGGGGATCAGAGACTTCCTCTTGTAAACTCTTGGGTGACTGTATAACTGCTCATTTATAATCACACTGAATGAAAGAGACAAATGACTTCTGCTGTATGGAACATGCCACATTCATGTAAAGTCAACTTTAACATCAGCAAAACAGGCGCATGACTGCACACAGCTACCTGTAGAGTTGCCTTTGTATGTTTGGTTCGAGGTCCCTTTCAAACCAAATTATTCTCAGTCTAATTTTACATATCTGAATGCTTCAAGTTGGATGACTGAAGGGAAGATTTTAAAACAATTAGCTTATTTAAGAGCACACGCTACATCAAGAGAGGAACATGTTAGCAGGAGTAAGGAAAAGCTGGCAACGTGGTAGTGGAAACAGATGGCCTACAAGCAAAACCTCTAATATGATTAAGAGAAAGCACTGTTAATAATGGTTACATTTCAAAAGAAAGAGTTCTGCCAAAACCAGCACAAAACAGAGTAGTTATTAAAGATGTAATTTAAATGTTCAAATTAGTTTAAAAGTCACTGCCTCTGAGCTGAGATGTGAGTGCTGAGCATGTATTTCCACTCCACTTCAATATGAATGAAAAAGACTGAACACAGGTTACCATTTCCAGGTGAGGGGCAGAAGCTTCCTAAATCATGCTGTCACCAACTGTTACCTGACCATACCTCAATGCAACAACCCAACCGAACCCCATCCTGCCGCCCCCCCCCCCCCAAAAAAGCTGAGCAAATACCGAAGTGGGATATTGACTTCAGTGGGTCTTTATTACATACCTAATTTGGACTGCTTAAAAGAGATTAATTCTGATGTGAGCTTAAGAGTAAATACTTCAAATTCTGCTGAACTATGGAGCAAGACCTAACAAATCTAGTGGAAAGGCACAAATAGAAAGTTGACATAGATTTCAATAAGAAAGTGAAATTAAATGTTGGAAATACCAGCATAAAATCTGAGAGCAAAAGTGATGAAAACCAAAGGGAACAAAGAGGGAAGTGAAATCATGTAAAGATCGCAGCTGGATGTCACTTGCTGGTAATTCTTTAACCAGTTCTCCAACTGTTAAGAAACAATACAACACCAAAATATATTAGGGTCAGATTCATCACACGTAATTTACTTGGTTACAGGGTCCAGCACAAGATACATGCATATGTTGCACCTGCAGGTAACAGAGACAGACGATCCTGGTGCTGATATCTCCCACTCTAAAAACAGTTTTTTGAGATACAGATGTCCCCAAAGTAGGACATTTTTCTCTACAAACTGTAGGTTGATCAAGATTAAATGAGCTGAGTAAGAATTAATACTGGAGCAAACACTTGTAATCAGCTTCAGGCCTGAAGAAGGAAGCGGGGTTGGGGGGGAGACAGAGAGAGAGAGAACATGAATTCATTTCAGGTAGCAGTTCAACAGATACAAAATGCCACAGCTGCTCTGGTCACCATGCACTTACCGAAGCACAGCAGCTGATGATGCATATCCCAGAATACATCAACCAAGTAACCTGGAAGAGTGAAAGCAGCCTGCACACGACACAATGTTTGAATCTGCCCTGAATTAAGTCAGGTGGTGTTTTGCCATGCTGCTCAATAGGACAGGATCAGCAGATCATACGGAAATCTTACAGATGACAAATAGAGGTCAAAGATACTTTTAAAAAAATGGTCTGACCTATGTATCAGACCATACAGTAGTGTAATACCAGAAAATGTCATCTGTTCAGAAGATGCAGAAACCAAGAATAAGATGGTAATAGGGAAAACTGATGGTAAGCACAACTTACTTGAATTGAAAGTAGACATGAAGGAAAAGTATTTACTTTACTTACTATTCCAAAGTACACTAGAAATTGAAGGCTACTTTTTGAAAAAAGTCATTAAAAATACATTCCCAGTAATTTTTGAGTCACACACCTGTAGTACAAGAGTAGGCTGAGGCAGTTGGCCTATTGAAATATCATTCTAATAAACAACAGCAAAAAAGGCCAGTAACAAGCAGAAGACAACTACAGCTTCACATTAGATCTTCATGGACAGTTTATAGCATTTTCTATAATGTAAGTGAAGAAGAGGAAAGAGTATACATATGCGCAGAGAAAAGATAAAGGCAGCAAAGTCTTTACTGGGATGCCTAGTCTGGATTTTTCAAAACCATGTGTCTACACTGAGGTTCTTAGGTTCCCTCTTAAAGTCACTGAACGCCCCAGTGACCTGCTGGCACATCTTCAAGTTCAAGGGGCTGTTGAGTATTCAGTAAAGACGCTCATTGCTAAGAGTATATAATGTACTTATTTGTGAAGATCTTGGCCTGTCTCTTTGAAAGCTAACTACAGTATGAGAAGATGCAATACTTCACTTCAGCACGCTTTGAAAGCATCCTACGATAAGTGAGCCACACAAGAGTCAGTCAAGCCCCAGGACAAGTATTGTTAGCATTCAGCTTACCCAGAGCTGAGAAGTAGTAATAGGAATAGTCCTCTGGGCACTTATTAGTGGTCTTTTTAATATGACTTAGCAGCAAGAAAACAGAAAGACCAGGCATTTGACGATCTTGCACTAAGCTTTTTCCACAGCACAGTAATGTCAGAGTATGTGAAAAAGTGAGCTGCATACAACATTACATCAGAGATCACCAAATATTCACAGACAGGGTTCTGGGACTCCAGCCTGTGAAACTCTTCTCCATAACAGACTTCACTAGACATAAACCAGCTTCACAGGACAGCCCTAGAGACCACAGAAAATTAGAACTATGAAGATGGGAAAAACTTGCCACAAGGCAATTTTTCCATCCCACCTCAAGAACGGTGAAAAACTGAAGAAGCAACAGGCTTTCTAACACCACGTCAGGGATCAACCTACAAACTGCAAGAGCTTCTGTGAGAAGGACTTTTTCTGAGTTGGCTCATGCTCAATACAGCTGGCGACCCTTCCACTCAAAGCTGTGGGTACTGTATCAGTGAGCATACACACATACACGTAGGCACCATATCAGTAAGCAGAAGCGGGGGAGCATCTCCTGTCTTAACAGGGAAAAAATTTCTGTCATCAATGACAGGGCAGCTATCTTGCATCTCAAAGCTGCCACATACCAACAAGTTGGAATATCTCACTCAAAGAGTTATTTCAGGCAGTGTTCAGCACTGCTTGGACAAAGACTTAACATTAAACTTCCCAGTAGCACTGCTAAGGTCAGTACAACTACTCCCCTGTGCGGCATTAGACATGGACTTTAGGTGCTTTGGGTTGAAGCTTTGGCTTCAAAGCTTTGGGTCTAATTTTCCATTTTGGTGCAACTTACCTAGGTGTTGCAAGTGGATTTAATAGCCATTCAAAGCAGCAGCTACCTTACACCTGCCTACAGTCTACTTTTCCCTTACTTTTCCCCAGATTGCATGGTATATATAAGATGAAAGAATCGAATCATAGGAAACAAATAACATGTGTGTATATGTACAAGCAAACCAAGTAGCATGTTCTCTACCTACAAGAGCTACAGTCTGCTCCTGGGGTTACAGATCAGCCACTACAGCCTAGGAGCCAGGTACCCGAGCTCAGTTCTTAGCTCCATCTAAATTTTCCTGAGCAATATTAGGGAAGTGACTTTCACATGCTGTACTTCCCCATATAAAGCAATTTATATTGATGTTATCAAAAGTTTGGAAAGCTGGAAGTAACCTGCTGAGGTGAGGCCTGGCCATGACAGCAGGGGAAACAACAGATTCACACTTGCTCCAGGCTCTGCACTGACAGCTGTTCTACACCCCTGCGTTACAATCTCATGCATCAGACAGCCTGGTGCTTACCCATTCATACTAGGCCCAGCTGGGTCTCCATAGGCCTAGCAAAGCATGGCTTTTTCTACTGGGTGTGAGGTGAGATTTCTCCTCAGAGGCTCTGAACAATGATGCCAGCTCAGGTGCTGCTACACGTGTTGCCTGGAGTTCCACAGCTTACTTGGAAAATATTTGCAGGTGCAAAACCACTGGCGTGTAACAATGTTGTCCAGTAACCCAGACTGCCACAACATGGGAAGGACACCTAAAACTGGGTTATACGACTAACAACACACTGCATTAAAGGACACCTTTCACAGAGGCATAACTGGAAAAACAAGTTGACAGACTTGTTACGGACACCATGTTTACACAGAAGCACAACGAACTTTTTTCCTCTCTCCTATGAACTGTGCCTTTCTGATGGCCTGGTTACTTTCTCGTCTCCCTTTTTTGTACTACAGAGACACCAACATGAAAAAAATTATATGTTATAAACTATTATTCATCTTTGAAACCATTGTATTTTAGTTATGTACGACTAGAAGAAAGGCTAGTGGATCTGGCTCTGTATATAAAGGTATGTTCACTCTTCCTTCTCCCAGCATATTAGTGATACCAGCTTGGGCCAGAAATCTCAGAGAAAACAGAAGTTCTGACAAGCTCCACCACATAGAGGAAATGGGACTGATAGCCCTCCAAAGCTACATCTTAACTTACACATTAAAGTGACCAACAATCTACAGCTACTATGGAAAAAGTCATTTTTTTCCCGTTTCCATCATCCATTAGCTCACAATCCCGCTTTCAAGTGGTCCACTGGTCAAAGAGGTAACTCTGAATGTTACTTTGTACCTCTGTGGTGGGGCTTAGCTGTAGCTCTGTAACCTGAGGTGTGAAAGGACAGGAACATTTATTAAAGGTTTCCACTACAGAACAAGAGCTCTCACTTTTTGCAGCTTGAAATAAACCTAACTTGCAACACAGAAGCAAGTGCAACCACAGCAGGGTTTGAGCAGGAAAAGCCTTCACAGGGGGGCTAGCAGAGGATGGGTGGGGGAAAGGAGGTGGCTCTGTCACCAGAAAAAGTACTGCCACTCAATTTTTTCCACTGACAGTCAGCCCCACCATGACGCCCCAACAGTGAACACCAGAACTGACCACTGACTGTCAATATATAAACTCTGTGAAAGGGGGCTCGCGATAACCACTTTCTTCTCTGCCTTGACAAAGAAGCCACCAGCAATGAAACTCCACGCTTCAGTTATTCTGGTCTTCTTCTGGCTTGGGGTCTTCACTGTGCACACGGTGAAAGGTAAGTTTACAACCTAAGAGAAAGACATGAATTGCTCCACATTGCACTAGTGGTCTCCTGAGTTCAGGCAGGATTCATTCTCAGAGAGAGCTCATTCATAAGATCAAACTCACAAGAACTCAGATGAGAACCACAAGAAAGGCAGCTATAGCATAAAGAAATTTAGGAGAAATTTCATTTGATGTCAATTAGTGGTTGGTTTTTGCCTTAATGCAAGGAGAATTTTGCTTTAGGACCCTTACAGAGTGTCTGTGTCTTATTATCTCTCAAAATTGTGAAAGCTTGAAGATGCAATGTCTTTTAATCTCACTGGCACCATATGGGTTAATAACACTATGAAAATTATTTCTTGAATCAGTTTCAGATTTACTCTTTTCCTTTTAATAGATATACTACTTACATATATTTTTATTTGTCCTTCTTAAACCATAAATGCTTAATCAATTCAATGTCCCCAGTTGTTAAAAGTTCTTCCAGTTCTGTACTGCATATTACTTATTTGCTTGTTTCTAAACAAATATTTTGGTATGGACAGGTAAACTATGAACAAAAAGTGCAAAGGAAAGCAAGGGATGTATACAAAGTTGTCCTTCTCCTCCTGATTTCATACAATTTAACATCTTGTTTGAGACCATTTATGAGCACTGAAATGAACCATGTTTATTAGCTATGTTTCAAATGAGTTTGTATATAGCGACGTTTCTGTTTATGACTTGGATTAGGCCATGCGTATCATGTAGAAGCATGAACCTACACACACAAACATACACAATCAGCTTCGTGCAAACAAGCACATAAAAATCACAGAAAACACTCATATGAAAGCCATATGCAAACCCACAAAAACATGCAAATATAAGCACATAGAAAAGGCATCTTCACAAAACCACACCAAAACCAAACTGAGACCTGCTAAGCATTCACAAGATTATGTAGCTACACACTGAGTACGTTGCCTTAGTGCCCCTAGAGTCAGAGCATGCTACGTTCTGATATATTGATTAGTGCTATCGCTGTTCATCTCAGCAACATGTGGCATAGTACCACAGACTGGCAGTTTGTACTGTCATGCTCCAGGATGTATGATTTGCCATAAATATTACCCAAATCTGAAACAGCACACTGGTGCTTTGCAAGGGATAGAAAAAGGATTAGAAAGAAGAATGATAAAAGATGGGGGAAGAATGGAAAAAAGGGTAGTTTATAGGTGTGAATTTTGTGCCAGGGAAGAGTTTGGTCTTGTTCCCAGGTTTAGAGAAGCTCTGCTTGTATTCCTTGTGTGCATTTCCTGGAAATGGTTTAAGAGAAGGGAATATTTTCAGGGATACTAAGGATTGTTTGGCTATCTTTGAGCTCTTTAAGATCACATTTTGAAAAAATAATTTGAGTGATGTAGTAAGATAAGTACTTGCACTGAATCGTGAGAAAATACATGGCACTGCATGTGACTAATGCAAGGTCAGAAGAGATATTCCTTCAGGCAAACAAAACCGCAAGAATTAGCAACTCTGCCAGAACCTGTGCACTGGACATGCCGCAGCTGCTCCAGAGGCTGATGCACGTTTCCCTCAGCTATTGCAATTGCTTCAAACAAAGAAAAGCTCACAGATAATGAGATTTTGTAAAATAGGTTTTATACTTAGCAAATCGTAACTGAACAGCTCTTGGACTTCTCAAGCCAGTTTCTTAACAAATTCCTCAAAAATAAATCTCAGAATATAGCAGCGTTCTGGATGTCCCAATTGTGCCTTTCCAAACCTATCTTTGAAGGGTAGGGAAAAAACAGAAATTGGCAAGCAGAGGCTTCCAGTAATATATACATATACTCCATCTCACTTAAATGAGCTGCCATTTTTCATTATTACTATGTAATGTGACAACTGTCCAGAGAATTTTATACTGATACTGCCTCCTTGTTAATTACCATGGCATTTCCCTCAAACATATACAACTGTTGGAGGAAAGACAGGATTAGGTAGCTCTCCATTGGCTATGACACTAGACTTGTAGCAAGAGTATGCAAGTACTACGCATCCTGATAGTTACACCTATATTTCAACAGTGGTGGGTTTGCCCACTCCCCCCTTTTTTTTTTAAATGCTAGTTTTGGATGCCCATTGTGAGACAAGTAGCCTTGCTTTCCTTTCCTTCACTTGGAAAGTACAGGCAATGACGCTGATCCACATTCAGGTAACATTTTGAAATCTACCTAGTAAAGGTGCACTACTCCACATGGACACTTACATGCAGATGATACAGACCTAATCATGAGGATGCCAATGACACTTCAGAGATGATAGGATGTCTCACAAAAGACACCTTGAGCTCTTTTGCATAACTGGTATTCTGGTTGCACATCTCATGAGACACCATGTTCTAACCATAGTTGTAAATCAGCTGGAATTTGTAATTTAGAAGCAATTTTTATGGTTAAATGTGAATACAGCATTGACCACTTCTGTCTTCATCTATTTTTCCCCTTGTAGGGAGCGCTGGAAGTCAGCCAATGCGCAAATTTGCTTGTGTAAATCTATCTACACAGAAACTGGACATCAGAAAGCTTGTCAACTATGAAAAGCAACAAGCTGCAGTAAACGCTGTCATGTAAGTATCTGGTGCAGGGTCCACTTTCAGACTCACCTTTGTAAACAAGCTACCATCAAAAAGGGAAAGGGCATCAGAAGACACTTCACAGTCCAACTTGCTAAAATCAGACTAGTTCAGGTCACCCTACCAGTTCTCCCATGAAGCAGTCAATCAGCACCTGAGGAGGTGAGGGGGATAAAGGGGGGACCTTGGAGAGCTTGAAGACATGTTGCTCACAAAAGCTGGTAGAAGTCTCACTGAACAGCTACATCTTTCTGCCCAGAAAGTTGAAGAAATCTCAGTGAGAGGTTAGCGCGAAGTCAGAAGCTCAGTGCACTGAACTGAGCCAAGGGAAAAGATCATGTGGAAGAGTTTGGGATAACTCTGACTCCTGCTAGGAGATGTGTTTGGTCTCTTGATCTCACAAGCGTGCATTTTTTAATCCAAAACCTGTTCCTTTAGTCATAAACCTGCTCCTTTTTTATTAAATATTACCATATATGCACATGACCATATATATTACACACATACCTATGCCATGAATAGGGAACTGATGTTGCTAATTGCTGTTATTCCAAGTAACTACTACAAACTCAAGCATGTGATATGGTTTTACCACACAGGTCCTCATGCTCTGCATAAAAACAGAACAGCAAACCTGGCTTTGGAGACTAGAATTTAATGGCTGCCTGGCTTTCTTTCTTCTTGCAGGTTTATCACCGCAAAAGGTATCAAGATCTGTGTACACCCTGATGAGAAATGGGTGCAGGCTGCTATAAAGAGAATAGACCAAAAACGTACCACCAAAAGCAAATAATCCTGTCCTAGGCAAGCATCTAAGGTCAACAAAATGGAATCATCATCAGTGCTGCACAGACCTGGGAAGAAAGCCTTAGTATCTGCTTGTAATTCCTGTTGGCAATAAATTCTCTGAACAAACATGAACTCATCAGAATCTATTCGTAACAGGCTGAATGTCTGCTGACTTCTTCATTTTATAGCTGGACTCTGTTACACCGCTTATTTTCTGAAATGCTTGTTAATATTTATTTACAACTGAACGTAGGTATCTTCTCACCCTTGCTGTCCTGACCAGTACAGCATTTAAGGGTGAACGGCAGATAGTTTCACATGCTATAGGAAAGATCACCTCCCAAAGAGATGGGTAAGCGTAGACCTCCATGCTGATGAAGGTCCATGTTCTGCACTGAGTGCTGGGTTTCAAAAGGTTCTATATAATTGTATGGTTACTCATACCTATATAAACTACAAGTAAGCTAATCTCATGCTTGAGGCTATTTCCTGATCAGTGTAATATTCAGAAGGAGATCCTGAGACCTTCTGTTTTTATATGCAGTATTGCACTATTAGCTCTGACTTTAGTCTCAGGTCACTATGATGTATGGATACTCTCACCAAGGGACGACCTGGAGTAATTCAGGGTAACTTTAAGAACACAACCCTATTCAGACTTGTACTTTGGGAGACTTATCCTACTCACTGACTTCTGTGAAGTTACTTCAGTTTCACCTTCATTTGAGACAAAATTGAAAAAATGTGGGTTTTTTGTTTTGTTTTCCTTTGTTTTTCTCTTTCTCTCTCCATGGCTGGATTCTGTACTTCACAAACTCATACTTAGTTCTCTCGGGCAGGGAATTCGTATATGTAAATGTCTATCACATTTTTTAAATTGATAAATTCTACTAATAGAAAGTTTTGAATTTTAATAAACTTACTATAAGCCTGGAATCAAATGGTACGTTTGTCTGCTTGTACATAATGCAGATTAAGACTGCTGAAAAAGGTACTAAGATGACAGCACAAATCTGAGACCTTCTGGGCAAGCCAGCTAGACCTGACGCTACTTCCAATTCATGACTCAGACTGTCTTCAAACAATCTGATTCTGGGCTGAAATACACTGTATTTCAGCTGTAAAACTCCTCATTTCAGACAATACCTTTTCAAAAGTTTATGTACTTAAAGTCAGACCTCACACAACCCTAGGACAACCATCACATTATCAGAAGCAGACACAGAAGAGCTCTGGGTAAAGACAGAAAAGTCCTGGTGTCTGGGGAACTTGAGGGGTGGAGGAGAAGTATAGGCATAGGGGCTCCAGGAATAAACTGCCTCTCGTATTACCCACATGTAATGCCTTGTCTAAAACGTGGGCTCTAACCTCTCAGCGATACACGTGAAACTACAGCACTTTCAATCTACGCTACAGAAGGAAGATCATGTTCCTTTAAAAACCAGTCTTTACAGTTCCCTGCTCTGGTCAAATACGCAGACCAGATTTGTCTCCTGTGACTCATGTTTTGTCATGGCTCAGTACTGCATAGGGAAATGCATTTAGTTTTCACTATCCAGGACAGAAGGCTTTAAAGCAGTGCTACTGCTCAGGCAAGGAACAGAAGGATGACTGTATACATTACGCTACAAAACAGAGCCAACGCAGGCTTTTGAGCCTCCATTATGTGGATGCCTTCTGACTGAAGTTCTCAACAACTACACTTGAAAAAAAATAGATATTACAACAAACTTGACAAGGAGAGCTTTACAAGTAGAAAGAAATGCTGAGATGTTTCTGGAATACGGCAATATATAAATCATCATTTATTTGTTTTGAGTCGCCTAACTGAAGACTCTAGACCCTCATATTATAGACAACAGAAACACTTCTGTTCCCTTCAGCATCATCAGAATATTAGCAGGCTACAAAACCAGTTATCTATAAAAGCGTTTCTACAGTAAGTTACCTCAGATGAATACTATCAATCAGCTCCGACTGATCATATTCATCCTGGACCAGAACTTACTAAAAATATGCTTGTGGCAAGCAGGACTTTAAAGCCTTTGCTCATACTCAGTAGTATCTGATCCTGGAATTAATTCTGCTGAAGTGAATATAAATTTTTTAATTAGGAGAATCACAACCTGAGGATACATTAATTAAACATCACACAGCAATTAATATTTTATATCTGCTCATTCTCATCACAGTTCATGATGTGATTAATAATAGTTGCTAAGAATGAATCACCCTACTTAATAATTGCATCTTGCTTGTTATACGTTGCAAGATCTGTAATAATCCTTCTGCACTTCTTGGGAGTTAATAATTATGGGTGGCCGGTACATACCGTATCTCTTCCTACTCAGCCATTGAACCACAGGGACTTTCTTGTCTTTCCCTGCCCATTCCTTATCCCAGTCCTTAGTGTAGTCCCAGTTGTGTGCTATTTTTGTTATCTCTAGCTCCATATAACCTGGAGGCTTATCTGTCATAGTACTGCTCCTGCATAGCACTTTTCCCTGAGGCTCTCAAACTGCTTTAAAAAGAATGAAAAAAAATATTACTAAAACCTCCTTTTCTCACACACACGCGCACAAAAAGGCAAGTGCAAAACGAAGAACTACAGTGCTGCTGCTGTGTTGGAGGCAAGAACCACAGTCTTAGTCTCTGTAACATCCTTAGGAAACATCTCACCTGGAAAAACAGAAGGCTCCAAGGTATGTTTGAAGATCTGGGGCTGTGGGTGCACTGATGTCCTCCTTGCACCTGGCTGCCCAACCATTTCTTCTCCAAGTGAGGAAGCGAACAGGGGGCTCCAGGTGACTTCTTCCCTTCCCGCTCATCCTCTGCTCTGCTGCAGCCTGTAATACAAACCTTGATTTTCTTTGACTCCTTTTGTAAGATCTTTGGTTCCCTTTGCCAGAAAGGATTCTCGAAATACATACAACAGACCAGTGGACAACAATATTTGAAACAAGTCAACCATTCTCTTCTGCCACACACAGTTTCGAAAGGGGCTGATATGCTTTGTATAAACCTTTAGCACAGGAGAAAGACAGCAGAGAGCACAACGGACAAGCCCTCAACTGCTGCAAACATTCATAGCTTCACTATGGGCAGAGGCAGACAGGACGCACTATCCCTTTGTGCAAAGTAGCTTTTTGCATAAAAAACTTCCTGGGCAACAAATTTATGTAACTGCAGCTGTACTATTTTCACTGTTTGTTTATAATTAAGGAACTAGTAAGTCAGATTTACAACAATCAGCTTTCGCTGAAACCATTATTGTAACACCCAGTCCCAAACCCCCAGTGATGGGCTGAGATACTCCTCGATTTTTACATGCCTTCTGATTCCACCCTTGGTGGATTACTTTACACTGGAGGTTTTCATCAGTCGATCATATTTTAACAGGTTGTTCAATACCCTACATGGGAAGAAGAAAAGGGAAGAGGACTGGGTACCTCTGTACAAATATTAATGCACCAGTGATGCTATTTTGCCAAATATTGGTCCATGATATGAGAAGTAAGGCACGTTAATTCAGCAAATACAAGTACTTTCCTTCTCTCATCCCTGTGGAGCAATGCATCACATGGATTTTGGAAAGCTAAACCTTGTATTTTAAATGGCAAATGAATTAGTTACTTAACCCAAGTTATCCGGGTTTGCTGCAGAAGACACTAATTCAAATTTTATGGCAAGCAAGTATAGTAGAAGGTGAGGGGAAAGGTAGGGAAATAACAAATAGGAAAAGAGTGGCAGGGAGTTGTTGCAAAGAAAAGTGATATGAGTTAGCTGCCATTAAATCCTTATTAAGTCTTTAAACAGCTCACTTGCTCCCTTGAGTTATTACCTCTGTTTTGTAGCATGTGTGCTAGGGCAAATTTCTCATCACCTTGGGGCAACAGAGGCCTAAGAGATGTGCCATAAGCCTGGTGGTCCTAAGCTATACTCTTCCACTAGCAAATTTTTAGGAATCAACAAATGGAAAACATCTGAAATCACTACACTGCAAGTGGTTGTCAGTAATTCAGAATACAAGCTTTAGCTGGGCATTTGATTTGCATGGAGTGACAAGACTATACAGCGCTATGATGAGTGACATCACGGCTGCACACTTGAGTAGGCCCATCTGCTCTCTAGGTATGTCTAAGGCTCTTCTTGCAGTGATATTTGACCTGTTCTGAGGGCATTCTTCTGACTCCCCTTACTGCCTACTATGATGCCTCTGCATTTACTGAGAGCTATTTATGTCTGCTGTTTCCCACCCTATCCTATCCAGCCAGCCACGCCTTTAACTTGTACTTTGGCTTAGGAGATCTGAAAACAAGCAAACAAACCTGCCAGGACAACTCCTACAGAAGATTTCAAAAATATTCTGTTGTCATGTCATGGTTTACCTTCCCCCTCCAGCTTCATTTGAGAGTTAAAGGCAGAGAGAGAGGAAATAGCACAACAAAAAGCTAATGCCCAAGCAGTGAAGGAAACCTATTTCTCCTGATATTTCTCACCTTTTGGTCTAGAAAACATTAAAAACTGAACCAACACATTCACGCTAACAAAACAAAACAAAAAAAGAGTTTCCACATTTGTACAATCTGCCTGTGTGCTTCTATACTCCAAACAGGAATGGAAGCACTGCGAACAAACTCTTCTGCTAATAAATTCACCATAGTTAGAAAGACGACACATCAGCCCATAAAAGATCCCATCTGCAACATGACTAGAGCAAACCACGGGCATACTTTCCAGCACTTGATCTCCAAGAAGTCTGAGAAGTCTTTCTTATGAAACAGTAAATAACTACCCTTATACCAACTACGTGATTGCAATTTAAATGAACCTCCTAACTTCAAGAGGCTCATTTGGGACATTTCCAGAGCATGTGCTCCGGTTGAAGTTCTGCTCATTTCCTCTACTCTGTTCCTTCAAAGAGATCACAGGACACATGGTTACACAGAAGACCCTTTCCTAGAGAGGTTTTGCTTTTCCCCTGTCAAGCTGTGGCTTTGAATAAGAGATTCCAGACCAAATTACTACATGTTCATTATGCAAAGAAAGAGGCTGGACCTGTCACAAGAAGACGACTCCAAAATACATGTACATCTCCTGCTCTACTAATGACTTAATCGTTCATTTTTGTGCAGTGGCTGTCGCTTGATTTGAGCTGATTGTTATATATATTTCTTGCATTAAGCCCTTAAAAACTGAAAAGAAAAATGACCACAGAAGCTATTTAGCTTTTAGTCCTAATACTTGAGCTAGATCTGAACTTTCTCCTTGTCTCTGGTTTTCTGAGCCTTTTAGTTTTACACTGAGGTTACAGTTTCCTCAGAACCACAAGGTGAAGAAATTTTTGTTATAAGAACTAGGGCTTGGAGCCTCCCTGAGATTGGTGTTGGAACGAGATCACATATACTTGTGTGCATTCATATGTTTGTGCATGTATGTGAATATACTTGCAAGATGAGGCTTCTGTAGGCTTCTTAGTGGGGAAAAATATCTGTTTCTTTCCTGCTGCCTGATGTCCACCACGGTGCCAACTTCTACATGCCCGCTGCCCTCAGATCCTTAAGAGAGTTACCCTCTCAGTGTTGGTTCCACTGGGGAACCGACACTGCCTTAGAAGAATCTTCAAGCGCCTTTCTGTGCAGTGTGTTCGGAAAATGACTCTTATTAGGGCTGCAACCTGACTTCAGGGTCATCCTAACCCTATCAATAAACAAACCCTGAACAGGGATTGCCACAGTGCGAGCTGCCAATTCAACTGGTACTATCCTTAGGGTGCCTTTTCTAAGGTGCTGGCCTTTTGGGGCTTGATTTATTAAGGCCTCCTAGCATGTGCATCTCTCGTGAGGACCTACAAAATACTGCAGATCTCCATTTCTAGATTTTTATCATGCTACAAAAAAGTTAAGCGGTAATTCACTGGATAGTAATTAACACTTTTAGTCATGGTTTATGTCAAACTGTATTTGGAAGACAAATAGGATCACATTTTAAATGTGATAAATCACAACACCTTAAAGTGATTTTCAATAATTTTTCCTCTGTTTTCCAATTTGCAAAGTCTACCACCACGGAGAATTACCTAATGAATGGATTAAAACATTGGAAACCATGAAATCTGAAATTCAATCCAGTTCAAAGCCTGATAATTACACAGGAATAGCCGGAACCTGCAAAGTGTTAGTGTACGGTCACTACAAGAAACGCAGACAGCTACATTCTGAACTGCTTGTCTAGACTCTCTTCTAAAGTCAACAGAGAGAAATAGATGCTTCCAAGATATAAACGATCTAATTCTTAGACTGAACTCAAGAGAGATCAAGTTAGATTTCAGGTAACAGCCTACAAGCTCCAATTTCATCCCATTGGCTAGAAAGTGACACTACAGTGACTGACACACTTAAGAAGTCCACATTTTTTATGTCTAAAGTTAGGTGAAATAAAACCCTTCCGAATACTGCCTTTCTGATAAAGCTGAAATTCATAAGTAGTTAAAGATGTTATTTCCTGATTTTTCATACATAAAAAGTTGTATTGAATGTGTTAACATTCACAAGAGCTTGTTGATCTTGTAAGCTGCTTTTAAAAATTAATAATATGATTATAAGAATTAGTTTAAGGCATATAGTTCATGGGCTCAGATTTAACTTTTTAAATGAAAAAATATTCAAATGGAGAAAAAAACGGGGTAAACTTCACTTTTAAGACTCAAGTTTTTTTGATTCCTCCCTATAGTGACTACTCATAGTGAATGAAAGTTTTAACTGTCTAAATTCAGCCTTTAAAACTACAACCGTAAGAAACAGTTATCAGAGAAAATCTTGGAAGAAGCTTTGTGGTTACAGCTAAGGATTTTCAGTAGAACTGTAACTGGGATGTTTATTTCATCTCAAAAATCATATAAGAGATCTCAGCTGACAGTCTGGAATTGCAGAAACATATTTGCAAACTCTCTAAAACATATTTTGTTTTGAAGCCCCACAAACTTCTCTGTGGCTAATAGAGCCCCTACACAAAGGTGTGATTCCCAAGGTGACTTGTGGAGATGATTATGTTCTGCAGCTGAGAGCATCTTTGATACTTTCCCTCAGCTGGCCCAAGCACTTCGTGGTATCAGTCCAGGCTTCCTGGAGGTCAGGAGAAAGCAGGAAAGTTTTCTGAGTTCCAGCCCACACAGGGGACGTGCAGTACAGCCCTTCCAGAGCTGCTTCTAAAGATACCATTACAAGTGACCATTCACTTACACAGCCTGCTATGATTGAGGCACCCGATTGATTCCTGTTTCCATTAACAAAACGAGCCTTCCCTGGATATATGTTCTCTTTTTTCAGTGGTCTGTTGGTCAAAGAGATAACTTTGCCATTATGTGCCTCTGTGGGGCTCTTTATGGACAACATTCAAAATCTAGACAGCACAGTACAGCAGAAAAGTAGCTAAAATAAAACCTACTTCAGAGAACTTTAACCACAACAGGGTTTGAGCAGGAAAAGCCTTCACAGGGTGGCCACTGACAGGTAATAGACAACAAAGAGGTGGTTCTCTGTCATCAAAATTCACATTTTCTATGTATGTAACCACCCTTCCCACTACTCCATTACCCATTTCGGCAAAAAGGGGATCTGACCACTGGACAACAGCACAAACTCCATGAAAGGTGGGCTCATGTTAATCACTTTCTTCTCTGTCTTGACACAGAAACCACCAGAAATGAAACTCCTCACCACAGCTATCCTGGTCATCCTTTGGCTTGGTATCTTCACTGTGCACAACAATGAGACGCAAGTTTTCAAGCCAAGAGGAAGTCAGGAATTCCCAACCACTTTGCACCAGCAGTATGACAAGTGAAGGATTCATTCTCAGCCAAACCTGATCCATGAGATCAAACCAGCAAGAAATGGATAGTATGTATAACTATATGCATCTGCAATGCATGAACAGCTGGTGTTGCTGTCAGGTTTTGTATGGTATATGTGACGACAAATGAATTCAAAAGGTCTCACTGAAATATTTACAGTGCTTTGTGGGTTAGAAATCAGAAGAGTAATTGCTGCTTGGCTTTGCTTCTCTTCTGCCAGTTCCTTAATACAGCTCACTGCAAGATGAGGACTGACCTCCAGTGGGCGCAAGATGCCATGAAAATATCAGACAAAAGACATGTCAACAAAAGACTTTCCAGCAGCCAGAAGTGCCAGCCCTAACATGCACAAGAGGCAAATCAAGACCCCAAACTGTTAGGCAAAGTCAGTCCAAGAGCACCCCAAGAGCATTTTTTTTTCCAAGAAACATTCCCACTCCTAATACTCCTCCCAAGACCATTTAATCTTCCCAATGCATTCATAAGGCTCCATTTACTCCCACTCCTACCCCCCTCTCCCAGCCCCAGATGCTCCCCAAAATGTATCCTCAGGGCCATGATGTCTCCAGAACCAACTCCCATTCCATTCCTAAGACTACTCCTAAAGTTATGTCCGCTGTGAATCTCACAGTCTCTCCCAAATGCACTCAGAGCCACAGCCACTCCCAAACCCCCTCATAAGCAACAATGTAAACAGCAGCTAACCAAACATGCCACCAAATACAGCAGGAAATGGCACACAGACCACAAGCACCAACTACCTGAAACTTCTACTCGTTAGGCAGCAAGGAAGCCTCTGAACAAACATGGGCTCCATTCAACCCTACATTTCCACTTGAATTTTTTGGGAATTAACTACTATGTCAGGTTAATATGGCTCTCCAGCTGTAATTACATCATGTGACAGAATGCATGTATCACACCGGCCATTGCTAGCGAGATAGAAAGATGGGGTTTGAGTTCTGAGTCTCCAGAACCCTCCAAGGAAATCCAGGCTCACTGAATAAGCCAGAGCAGCTTCTTGAAGCTACAGCATATTATTTCACTCCAATAAATAGTGCTGTTTATGCAGCTGAAGAGGGCATTTTGTGGTTGAAACGTTGCTGAAATTTAAAATAAATAAATAAATAAGTCTCAGGTAGGCCAAAACAATTTGCACATCTATGTTCACCTTGACAAACGATTAAGAATACAAGCAGCTTTTATCCCACAAAATCTTGAAATGTTTAACTGTTTCAACTGTCTATATTTGTATTTCATATTAAATTAATTTAATTTACACTTAAGTTACTACACTTAATTTACACTTAAATTTCACGTTTAATTTAAAAATGTCTTTAGAAGTTTGAAAATTAAAGAAAACACAAAGATTAGTTTCCTGGAAAATGATTTAATTTTTTTTTTTTTTTTTAAGTTTGCATTTTGGCATAACTTGAGACCAAATGTGGAAAAAGTATTCTCGCAAACCCTCCAAAATCCTGGCATTGATGCTAATATGGTGTGGGATGAAGTACTAAACATATTAGGTGTTACAACTACGGAAAGACGTGAGAAGTCTCAAATCTGACTGAGGAACTGAATAAGTTCCAGTAATTCACTTTGCACTGATCTGCTACTAAATTAGTCCAACTTAGCCCATACCAAGTAATTACCAAGAGCATTTTAGAGGGCAAGTACAGAAATGGAGGTGATCAGATATGTGAGGGCGGCAGAAATAATGTTCTGATTCATTTTTAAAGCCACTTGACATTTACACATACAACAGAGTGGTGGGCCGACAAAAGGGGGCTAACGGAGGGAAAAATACATCAAATAGGGAAGCCACAATGAGCAAAGCAATTGTTGTATGAGGGTGGCTGTGGGAAGGTCTAACAAAACCTCATTTTTACTCAATGACTGTGGAAATTATCTTGCATGAGGCAGCTTGCTTCAGTGTTCAGCGCACTGCCCTGATCCCAGCCAGGCACTGCCCTCAATTAAAAAAAAGAAAAAAGAACAAAAAGAAAAACACACAACACAGACACCATCTTCACAGAAGAGCAGCGACAGGAAACAGAACAGTTTAGCTGCATGTTTGAATTGTAACTTAATATGGTGAAGGATTATTTATGACCACCTAGCCACGTTATACCTTTCAGCAAATGTTTAAGAGTTGCCCAGGCTTACACAAATATAATTAGTTCATCCCTTAGAGAACTTAGTAAACGAAGAAGGAAGAATACCCTTAAACCTAGGAAGCTTGCAATTCTGGAAGTCAATTAAAATACATTTAACAAATCAAGGAACACACAATTTTTTTTCTTACAAATTTAAAGAAGCTGCTAAATGAACCAGGATCCCCCCCAGGGAATACAAATTCCCTTCATATACAGCACATTGTTGAAGGAGGGACAGAAGGAAGAAGGGAAAGTCTGTACTATTGTAGTCTAGGCTCACCACCAGTTAACGACACCTGGAGTAAAGCATTGACACAGTTTGTTCAGCCTTATGCTGTAATTAGTTCCTCTCCACCTTCACCTCTATTATTTCAGATTAATTTCCCATGGACATGGTCCCTATCTATCCTCACTGTTTCACAGTAAACAAGAAACCTATCCTGTATTTCAGCTGAAGCAAAGCAAGGGCAGTTCTAAGGACTCCATGAAGCCTCTCTTTCTGTCTGGGTACACCCCTTACCTGCTATCATCTAGGGCTTGCTTTTGCCACCAACAGTGGCAAGTCCTTGCAGGCAGCACTGAAAGAGGAGGAATCCTGAAGGAAGCCTATTTATTTCTCTAATCCTCTTCTGTCAGTTCAGCTGTGATTCTGGGACACAGTCAAGTCCTTCTGCCTATTCACCTGGTGTGATTTGTTATTTGGCAAACACCAGTTGCAGCTTCTTGGTCATCTCTGTGGCAGACAAGTGTTGCTGGTGCTCTTGCAGTCAAGTGGAAACTAGATGCAGAATTATTCACTCAGTCCAGCAGCACCATACAATTACTATCCTCTTACTCAAACAAAATTCCCCTTGATGCGAGCACAAATTTAGCAGAACACAAATGAAGGACTTGCAGAATTTGGCCCAGTAGTTTTCACTTGCAAAAATCATGATTGCTTTAGCTGATTAGTCCCACGGGAATTCTTTCCACTGTTGTTCAAGTGGATTACTGGAAAGTGTTTCCACACTTCAGAAGTAATTCAGATCTTACGGGGTAGGGGATGGGAGAGTGGTACTAGTTTGAGATTGTTTGGATCAACTAACCTTTAACTCCTTTTCTCTGCCAAGTTCTCTTATGAATTTACTCAGCACTGTATGAATGACTGCCTTTCTGCTTCTGCTCCTGGGTGGTATGGACAGCCATCGTTGTGCAAGATTCATGTTTCCTTCAGCCAGAGCCGTCCTTCCAAGTCTCCAAATGCAAGCTGGTACAGTCAGAGAGGAGTCAGTGATCCTCCACATACAGCTAGGTAAGATAAGAAAGCAAAAGAACTGCCAAGAACAAAATAATACTGCATGAGACTGCATTTTTATGTGAGCTGCTCCATCTCTCTTCCTGGCCTCAGATCAAGTCAGCTAGAATTACCAAGAGCTAACTGTAACCCAGTTATACACCTTTTCCAGACATGCAAAGCAACGTCTGTCCTTACTGCAGGCCAGATTCTTCGGTGTAAATCACAGATGCCCCATTAACTTTCAACTCAGCAGACAGAAAATAGTCCTGCAGTTTAAATTCACAGATTACAATGTTAACTGCTTCATTTCTTTCTGTTCTTAATTCTGAAAACACTTCTTGAACCAATACTAAGCTTACAGGTCAAGAAGAAAGTCCAAGCACCCAAACAAATTCCTGCAGGCATATTCCACCACTTAAAATTGCTAGTGACACCCAACCTTTCTACGGAAAGAAGCGGGCATTTGGGAGGCCCAGTGACTATTTGGGTCTCCTGTGCTTCCTCTGGGATGCAGAGTTGCACAGTCCTTTCATCAGGGCCTCTACAAAGCCATTACTATGCCAGAGACAATCCTCCACTAGCTTTACTTGCTTAACTAAACATAAGCAAAATTCATCTCCTTACAATCACAAATGGTCCTTGTGTCATCAAAAGCACTTTTTTTGTTGTTGTTAACTATTCAGTAGGGGAGTTTTCCACTGAAAAAAACAGCAGGTCCCATATGCGATGTGATGAGGAAAATGCAGCCTACGTCCGAGTGTGTTGTGTACTGATAACGAATGATTTGGACTTTAAGACCTCTTGGGTTGCTACTGGTAACAAGAAAGAATCCTTCATAAAAATTGAAACTATACAATCCACATCTGAAGACTTTAAGAGTTCTGTTTAGCAAGCCATGATACATGGAGTTTGATGGATGAGGGACTGATAACAGGCTAAAAGGACTGTACTACTCCCTTACCGGTGGTATGACCATACCTTCTGTAGATAAGTGGCAACAGAGATTTGTGAAAACACTTTGCAGCTTGTTAACCGTGAAGGAAGTGCTTTTGGCTGGCTGATGGACAGCTATCCACACCAATACTGCTTTTGGACATTACTGGAAGGTCTAGACCTAGTTCAAGGACCTGGAACTGACCTCCCCACACAAACACTCTCTGGATGAACTAAGCTGCTGATCTCCCCTGGGGGCTTTCATAACCTGCTTTGGGGAGCATGGATCTAGACTGTATAGAGAATCTCCCTTCTTGCTTCTTCAGCTGGTACCAATTTAACAGTGTTATTAATCCTGAGAAGGGAGGCTAGTTTTGAAGGTGTTCAGGCTGGGTGCACTCTGTAGAAGGAGTGCAACAGGTTCTAGGCCGCTGAGTCTAGATTGTCTCAATACCACTACATTCAATTATAAAGCCAAATTACTTTTCATATGGGGGACAGTCTCCCTGGTCACTAGCTGATGACTAACAGGAAAAGCAGCCAAGGGCTGTAACAGTAAAGATGCCAATAGTGTTTCTATAGCAATCTTCACAAGCCTTATCCCTTTTACAGCTGAGAAAGTGGGATGGTATATGCATGGCTGGAAATTCAATCTGTGCTTGCTTTGTGTGTGTAATGCACCTTCCAGCTACGCTCAGGTGTCTGAAAACACAACACTGTCTCCCTTCTAAACCATATGATAAGCAGCAGAGAGAAGCCAAGCTCACAACACAAAAAGGATGTTTTCTGCTGAGGAAAAAAAGAGGTTTTCTTTTGAAATACACATTTCAGCTATTTGCCAGAGGCAGATAAGCCCTTTCTCCATGGTTATTTATGTAATCAATGCTAAGATGAGCTTGTTTCTCTCTCATTTTCAATTCAAGTCAGTCCATTGTTATTCTCCACATCCTTATGTTACCCATTGTTTAACAGAGTACAATAAATGGAAGAATTTTGTTACACCAATATTACTTTGCTATGAGTTCTGGTACAATAAACCTCTATTACCATTATTTTATACCTACACTGTCTTTCACCCAAAGTATGTTCAAACAAATGAAGCCTTAACAAATCCTTATGAAGTAAAGGCTTACTTCTTCCATACAAATGCACAAAGAATTATATTAGCACTGAAATTCAGCAGCTGCGTGAAACTGTTGTCTAGCAACACTCTTCAACAATTCAGAATAGACAGAAACATGCTAAGTGCCTTCTGATGAGCTGGGGAATGCTAGCAGTATTATCTTGAAGTCAGTTTAATGAAAACCAGTGCACTGACTTGAAACTGTGCTATTCCAAAATTATAATTAGAGCTCGACAAGGATTTTGTAACAAAAAAACCGTGATCCACTAAGATCAAAATTCAATATGGAAACATCACAGTTTGAAAGAGCTTTTCTTGATTCATTGACTGGTTCCTTCCTACTAGCCAAACAGGTTCTCAAGAGACTCCACAAGGACTCCAGCAGGCTTCCAGAGATCTTCGTCAAGCTCAGACTGCCCCAAAAGTTTAACAGGAGACCATGCAGCACCAGAAGCTCCATGGGACACACTACAGCAAGAGAGGGAAAATGCTGACACCTTTGGCCTAAATCTGTTTTCTCAGAGCTTCTGTTGCCCCTGCCATGAGACCAGTAGGGAAGATGGTGACTCTTCAAAGCATCTATGATCCTGGCTCAGCAGATCATTCATGAGTTCCATGTGGCCGCGGGACAGCCCGTGTTCTGTCATTTCCTTGGAGTAGCATGCCTTGAAAACCCACAGTTCCAGATCACAAAAGTTTTGAGGTCCCTGGCATCAAGAAAGCAGTTATTGTAGCATTCCTCCAAAGAAACGGAATGCTGGACACATGGACTTTAATGTCAGGAGCCTGAAAGCCCAAAGAATCCTTCCTCAAGTCAGCATGATCATGGTTTACCAAATCCACTCTCCTTTACCAAGGCATGCCAGTGGTCCTTAAATTCTTGGCAGGAGCCTGAAAAATCCCAAGAACTGAAGCCAGGATGTGTTTAAAATAAAACAGTCCAGGTTTTTCCTCTCAGTATAGAAAAAACTTCAGTTGTAACAAGAGTTCTGATTTTTTTTTTCCTGTTGCCAAATGGAAACAAAACCCCTTTTTGCCTTAATTTCGTGATTTCCCATGGGTCAATAATCTTGAGATTCTACTCCCCCTAGCTGTAAAACCCAGTAACACTTCCATAGCCTTTCCTACCTGAGCATATCTTGTTGCATAATGAACATCTATTAAGACTTCACGACAACACCAGCAGTCAGGTATTGATAAATCTTACATACCCATCATGCAATGAGTAAAGTGAGACACAGAAGCTGAGTGGCCTACCTGTTGTTAAACTACTAGTAAGCATTAGACCTAGGAACAGAGCAAGAGTGTTTGTTCCAAGTCATTCTTATAGGTCTTGGAAAACGCTCCAATCTGTAGGCTCTTGTCTTTGTTATTGTTTTATACAGAATATTTTTAATTAGATGGATTGCTAAGCACTACACAAGAGTTTCAAGTAGTGTAAGTCTATTGCTTACTTACTGTTTAGTGGATTCTCTAAACATATTATGTAAAGTCTCAATCACCTCCAGAAAAGATCTGCTGAAGATAGACAACTAATCTGTCCGAAATGCAAGAATTTTCTTATTGCAGTCCACCCAATATGCACCCATCTTATTCATTTTTCACACAATTTTGTACGTACACTTCTATCAGAGGACAAACGTTTTCTATACCTAAAAAAACAAATGAAAAAAACATATGAATGAACATACGTAGAACATAGAAAGAAAGCAGAAAGTTTGATTGTGTGACTGACAATGGAGTTGATTCTCCATTGTTCTGTGCATCGGTTCATTATGGTCCTGAAAATAGGGTGAATGTTGTTAGGTAGAACTGGAGTCCCACATAAATCAGTCATAAAACTGTTCTGATTCAGTGGTGTCTAGCACTCAGTTTGCACTAGAGCTCATTTTTGAGGGTGGAGAAGGAGGATTTGAGCAAGAGAAGTGTTTTCAAAGCTTTTCACTAAAGGTTTTTAACCCTTTAAGTCAATGACTTCTTTTTTGAACCTTCAAAATTCAGGAGGGAGAAAAGAAGGTCACAAAAATTTGATAGATGATTTGCCTTTTTTCATTAGGTCGATGGTGCATTCACTAAACATGCAGACCACCTCTAGCCAAGGTGGCTAACCACTTTGTTTTATGTTTATTTCTAAGGTGGCAAGCCTAAAGGAAACACATTACAAAGGAAGCTTTCAGAAGCTCTGAAGTTTTACAGCTAGTCCTACTACATTGTTTAGGTAGAAAACTCAAAAAATATTGCCAAGTATATAACAAAGTTGCTTACACCACTGAAATCTCTCCTTCTGTCCTTATATGCTTACTTTCAGAAACTGAACATCCCATCTCAGATAACATAACCAAATTGCAACTGAAAACATTGATAAATGGTGGCTGCATAAAGACATCAGCGCCATCCTCATTGAGGGCAGTGTTTTTGGAATATCAACTATTTCTGAAAAACAGTTTGAAATAAATTGTGTATTAGACAGATACTATCTAGACAGAAGCATAGATTATTTGTTTCAGATGAGTTTTCAGAAATAACAGGCACTGTTTCAACCTCCTCATTTTATATAAACAGCTACAGACATTTTACACACATTCGTGTATACAGGGTAAGATACTCACCACTGTGCACGGCCAGAAAGGGGTACAGCAGTCTCCCTCTACCTGTAAACCAGCCCACAATGTATAGCTATATAATAGATAAGTAATTAGATACAGATTTAGCTAGCCAAGATCCCCTTGTTGCTGACATTCCAGCTTAACTTTCCACAAGTTGAATGGGCTGCTCAGCTGCACAGTGATTACCAGGCTTTTTGTCTTGAGCTTTCCCAGTGAGTAGGCAAGGGTGTTTCCCCTTGACTGTCTGTTTCAGGTTCACAAGCAAGCCTGTTCTTCTGTAACTTCTTTTAAAGCCCTGTCAGCACATTCCTCATCCTAGGCTCTGAAATCTGAAGGTTAGTCCCTCCAGCCTTCCCAGAGGCAGTGGATGTTCATTGAAAGCTTCTATAATCTTATAATGGATAAAAGCCTATTAAAAATGTAGATATTTTCCCAATATTAAAATGGGTTTTAGAGCTTTTAATGGGACCAAAAAATAGCAGCAGTTCAGAGTGCTGACTTGGTACTTTCCCTTTGCCAAACCTCTAGCCTGTGCTGGAGATCAGCATCTCTCCTCAATCTCCAAAAAGGCCATCTCATTTTCTGTCACAGGAGCTGAGCCTGTATTCCGCTGTTGATGAGATGCTGCAAATGTGGCTACATCCCAGTATTAGTTTTTTATTTGTCCCTAGTTCTCTCCTGGCAATTGCCCCTTTCCTCAAGCAGCA
Organism: Chauna torquata; assembly: GCA_013399475.1. Lineage (NCBI taxonomy): Eukaryota > Metazoa > Chordata > Aves > Anseriformes > Anhimidae > Chauna > Chauna torquata. Next base: position 144,586 of record VXAL01010211.1, on the reverse strand, counting down.
CTAAGTGGCAAGCAGCACTAAGGATAGATCTCCACACCTACACAAAACTCCACAGGAAGCAGGCTGCGTTTTGTGTGAACACAAGGTGAGCCTTGTGTAGAACTAGGTAGAAGATGATGTAGGAAGATGGAGCTTCAGTGATTGCCTTCACCTTCGTTTTCCTACTGTACCTTCTGTTCCAAGCTTCTGTTCTGTGCTGCAGTCCCATTTATTTCTGCTGCTTTCCTTGTCATCCTCTTTCTAGTTATTCCTATTTCATATAAGTTCTCATCTTTCTTATTTTTAGATCCATCTCTTCCCACACTTTGCTTTGCCCAAGAGCAAACACAAAAATGCATCTTACAGCCAACCCCTGAGCTCCTTTCTTAGTCTTCACTGCTCAGTCTTTCAGAGAGTCCCGGTGCTCCACAGGTCAGCCTGGCTTTCCTGTGCAAGGCAGAAGGGCATTACAGAACAGACTAACTGGGTGCACGGAGGAGGAATGACAAGCACAGTGGGAGCTGGAGCCACCCCGCTAACACTACTCAAAGCACAGGGCTGGAAGGGCACTTAGCTCCCCTCACGCTCTCCAAACAATCCTGTAGCTCCCTTCAGTCCTGATGTCCTGTTTGTCTTCAGCAGCCAATGTACACTGCCTTCCCCCTGCCCCTAAGAGATCAGGGCAGGCCTGCTGCACTTCTTGTCTAAGAAACCAGCAGAGATCCTTGTGTGCAGGAACACATCCTAAGAGGCAAGGTTACATTAGATAACATAACCTCCTGCAAGGCAGCATGACCCCAGGTGAGCTGTGAAGGACACAGACATCCACGCTGCCAGGAGCCAGGTATAAGCCAAAGGTAAACCTAGCCCTCTAAAGAGTATGGCTAAAAACTGATCACTCCTGATGCCAAGCAGTCTTGATCTCAGACTTCAGCCATGTGTGAACTGGTTTGTCTGTATTAAAGCAGTGAACCCTGCAGCAAACCATGTCCTGTACCAATGTTATTTATTAATGAAGCTACGCACCCATACACAATACTCAGGATTGTGAGCAAAGCATGGCTGGACAGGGTATTGGAAGGGCAGCCATAGTAAGTCAGCTACATGAAATATGAACCCATATACCTCAGTGGAGCCAGAATCAAGACTGAGCAGGCAAGCACATCCCTGAAGCAGCCTTTGGATTCAGTTTCACCAATTCAGCTTTATGCTTGATACTTTCTTTGAGAAATCCTACAGGGGGAAGAAAGAACAGATAAAACGAGTAAAATATTAAGCTACATTCTCCAGAGGAAAACAGCACTTGCTTCATTAACGAAACATCTCTGGGAAACCGTTTTAAACTGCCCAGAGAAACTGAATCGCACCTTCGGTCTGTTTAAGTCCACTGAGCCCAAGTCAGGAGCAACAGAGTTGACCAGATTCGTCTCTGCTGCAATTCCACCAACTTTACACCAGCTTAGACCAGCGCATCTGTCTGGGGCTCCAGTTCCCAAGCCCAGCAAAGCACAGCAAGTCCATTTTCATTAGAAATGTAAACTAATATGCCAGACTAATATACACCACTGGAGAGATACACTGCACATACTCAAAGTCTTCCAAAACAGAGATGGTCTATAAAAATATGGGGCCTATCAGTCTGAAAATACAGTATGCTTGACACACTTCAGTGGAGTAGGATCTCTGCTGTTAAAGGCAAGAGAGTCTGTACTCAAAGACACCAGCTCTAAAGCTGAATCAGTAAAGAGTCCCATAAGCTTTGCAGAGTAAGCTCTGACAAGGACCGTTAATGCACACTGTCTGGTTAGCGTTAATGATTTTTTCTAAATGTTTAAAACTTAAAATAAAACCCACTAAAACATGAATCGGCAAATGAAAAATCATTAAATGCAAAAATTTGAGTTACTGTCCATTTTGGTCTCCATTAACATTTCTTAATGGAGCTCACGTGCGTGGGCAGAACATTATGTATTTCCAGCCTTTGTGACACTGCCCTTGACTGCCAGGCAGCCTGGCTCTGCCCTGGAGCCCCAAGCCAGGCACCATTCCTACCTGCTGCTCCTTCTGCCTTTACTCTTCTGTTTGCAAGTGTCAGGGAGCAAGGACTCTCTCCCAGCCACTCCTGAGCACTGAGTCTCTCCACTGGAGATGCAGCTTCTGGTGCAATAAGGCTCAGATCTCCATGTGGCAACTGCTATTATACAACTATGATCAGTAACAGAAATGTACTAAACTCATCAGGACTCTGCTCCAGCTTAAGCTATTTTCTAGAAAGTGTCAAACACAAAGTGCCTGTGACATCCAAAGCACTCATTACATTTGATTCCAAAAGGTGCTTCTTTAAACGAACATACTTCTGCTTAACACAGAGATAAAGAGTATCAGAGAGAGAGTCTTGAATTCAAAAGCATTTAAGCATAACTCATGTCCAAACAGTCTGAAAAGAGAAAACAAGGAGTATCAGACAAATCAGATCTTACCACTGCAAGACACAAAAGTAACAAAACTACAGCAAACACAAAGATTTGGGGGAACGAGTGGAATGAAGTAAGTGCAGCTACATCTTCAGTTTTAGGTTTGTCTTAAAGGATGGTATTTCCTGCAACACGAAGTCTAAAAACCCCCCTTTGCATCAATCTGGGGTTGGTTCAGAGAGAAAGTAAGTCATCACCACCACTGCCAGAGAAGTATGGATGTCAGTGAAAAGGCTCCTACTCAAATACACGCCAGATAGTTTTTAAGGTTAAAAGACATCCCAGACGAACATGACCTTTGCTCCTGACAGCCAGAAAGTGAAGATAATATACATCTCTGAGCTCCAAATGCTAGTCAACTTTTTCAATTTCGATTCCTATCTTCTGATACTTTGTTCACAGCTTCCTGCACATATATAATGCTAACACAATAACTCATTTCACCAGTGTTTTGGATTATTATTTCCATACAGTCTAGAGCAAATGCCAGAGAACTCTCATTTCAACAGTCATTTGGCAAGAGCCAAGATTTATTTGACAATAGATGGCATTTTTCCCCTAGAAAGATTAGAGAGTGCATGGATTCTTCTACTCCTTCCAGTTACGCAAGCCATTTGTCAAGAGAAGACAGCAGTTCGAAACTCATGACCATAATTAGTCTCTCTTCTGACATCTCAAAGACTTGCATTCTGATGTTAGATCTGCACCAAAAATGGAACCATTTATACACTGCTTCAACCCAGAGACAGCTAGGCTCCCTACTCTATTCCACAGTTTCTGGTATGTCACACACACACACACACGCACACACACACACACAAAAACCAAAAAAGTGTAAATGAAAAAAAAAGTTCTATTTTCCAGCTGACAGAGCAAACTCTGCTGGAATGTATTTTATGCAAACTGTATATACATATAAGGAATTATTTTCACTGTCAGCTTGTCTTTCTTCTAGCCTTTTATCTTAAAAGGAAAGCTGCAGATACTGTTCTAAAAAGAGAAAGACGCACAGGTTTATGGCAGTCTGCTAAAAATTAGATTGAATCAGGCAACATGCACTATTTAATCTGCAAGGAGGTATTTTCAAGTAAGTCTCCCTCCTCTTTGATCAGAAGCTGCAGGTGATGAATGCCTCAGCACTGCTTAACACCGTGAGAAGCAAACTCCTGGAGACTGTTTACTGCGGAGCCAAGCAGAGCCAGCTCAAGGCTTTTCATCAGTACACACTGATTTGGCTTGGATGCCCAAGGATGAGAGATCAGGGACAAGCTGCTCCTGTCAGGGCAAGAGGTGGGAAGGAGGAAGCGAAGGACCTGGGATGAAGAGCTGTGGGACGTGAAGCCCCAGCTGCTGCACAGCTAATGGCGGGGTTGGGGGGCAGGGAGGTGTCAAGGCTGTGGTCCCAGGCAGGGCCAGCCACACGCACACACCGCACACCTCTGGCAGCAGCAGCCGCCTGGCCTTGTGGGGCTTTAGCACAGGCCAGGCCGGCAGCCCTCTTACTGCTTACAGCAGCCTACTTACCTTGGGCAGCTGCCTACTTCTTACACCTACAACTGGCCCCGCAAATAAGGACAGATGGTGATCAAGCAGGAATTCAGTAACACTTGGAGGCTGTCCATTTCTCTGTGTCCTGTTTTATGAGTGATGTGCCTGGTTGTTCTTCTGTACCTCATTTATGCCTTCAAATTCAGCAGGAGAGCATGCAAGCCAGGATTAACTGAGAAGCGAGTCATAAGTGTGCAGCACTGCAGCCATTGATTCCCAACAAAACATTTCATCATCTTAACTGTCAATAAACATTATCTATGCCTAAACAGTATTGTATGACTTACTAATAATTAAAAATGAGCTGAAAAAAATTTTTTTCAGCAAGAAATTCAAGCGAGAACATCTTTGCTCACAATTAAGGCAAATAATCATGAATAGAAAAGAAAAATCTCATTTCAAGCTTATACTTTTGGTTTGATGCAAAACAATGATTTTTGTTTCATTTCAATTTAAAACAGAATTGTTTTATATTTTTGGTTCAAAAAATAGGGAAAAAACTATTTTAAGAGAAAGGGAAACAAAAATCATCTCACTTCAAAATATTGGTTTCACCTGTAAATTTTTGGGTAGCTTTTCCTCAAAGGAAATGCTTTTTTTCTTTATTATTATTATTATTATTATTTTATTCTAAGACAGCATTTTCCTGTGGAAATTTTCAGTAAAATGACTACTATGCCAGCAGCAGACCAAGCTACAGGACTCTGTAGCTCTTAATTCACCCTGTACAGGACTGTCATGCTAAACACGCACACACCCCCTCAGAAATTTTCCCCTCCTCTAAATAAGACTCCTGTCTATTTGTGCTCCCATGCTGCTAAACATCCTCCCTAGTGCTAATACTTATGCTGCCTTATGCATCCATTTCTTAACCCTTGCCACACCCATTTGCTCACTTCTCTCTGCTCCATAAAGAGCCTCCCTTCTTGCTGGCTCAAGAGTCAAGGGTCAGCCTCCAGAAGAAAAGTGAGGAGTCTTGTCCAGAGAGCGTGGTCAGGTAAGGAGGAGCTTCTCCTGCCAAGATGAGGACCTTGGGGATACCCCTTTCTCCTTTACAGTGGCTAGTCCCCATGTAGGATTTTAGCTGGTTATCCTTACAGATTAAGTGCAGGAATACAAAGACATTCTTAACAAGGTAACTCCAAAACAGAGGCAAGACCAAAAAGAACCTCATTTCCTGTTATTGTCTATTGCTTGCATTGGAAGTCACAGCCACAATCTGGGTCCCCAGTGTCCTAGGCACCAAGAGGCAACTCACGCACCATATGTTCTGCAATCTACAGAGACAGGACGAACTGCAAGTGAATGTGTGTCGGAGCCCACTTCATACATGGCACAAAACTAAAGAGTGCATTGCTCAAGTAAACAGATCAAGGGACTGAATGCAGCACTCCTGGCTTTCAGTTCAGCTCCTATATCACCCTCTCTGTTCTCATTCACAGCTGTCCTGGCAGAACAAAGGAATTTATCCCTCAAAGATCAAACCTGTCCTGCCTGGGAGATGAACGATATAAAGCTTAAAAGTATTATTATATGATAGTTAGGGTAGAAAAATAACCTTCCCACCATGAAACTGCAGCATATTTCTTTCACAGTTCCTATTGAACTCATATTTCCCACCGAGGTGTTTTTTTCAGCTTTAGTAGAATTGTAAAAGCCTGGAGAACTAACAACTGCAAAAACTACTTCTGCAAGGTATCTGGCCAGAGTTCTTGTCTAAAGAGTGGAAGGCCCTTACGAGCTTTTCAGCTAGACCTCTGACCTTAGAAAAAACGTCCAGCTTCTCAACTGGGCCTTATATGAAAATCAGTTATAATGGCAATAAAAAGTCAAGGCTATCAGTCTTGGCAACTGAAATTGACTCCTTGCTTGTTCAGCATGCTTTACTTCTATCTAAGGCAACTACTCTAACTTTTGCAATGACACGTGTCCTTGGTTTGCCTAATCAGACTGTTCATTGCACTGTAAGAGCTGCTGTAGTTTGTGGTGGTGATAGGTTTGTTTTCCTCCTCTTCCCCCTCCCCCTCCTCAAGTACTTGTTTTTTGCAAAATTATAGTCTTTAAGACAATCAGTAATACTTGTGACATCACCCTATGCATTTGGATTAAAATACATCTTTTTTATATTATATATAATTATATTTTTATATCATATTATATTGTATTATTTATATTGTTTATATTTTTAGAATAATTTATTGTCAATCACTTCTAAAGAAATAAAAGTACTGAATACAAAATAGCGATATCTAAATTTATATCTCTACAAAGGTGTATCTGAGTTTTCTCACCATGAGCTTCTTGCAAGTAAAACCACATTTTCACATGTTAGAAGGGAAGCAGGAAGCCTCTGCAACATTTGAGAAGTTAGGTATATTTTGGCAGGTATATTTTGTTCATTCTCATGTAAGACTACCTTTGTCTCTTTTCCTACCTTCAGACAAACTATCAGTGACCTAGGTTACAATAACTTGTGACCTTTTAACTTAGCGTTAACAAAGATCAGGGAAGTACATAACTTGGACAGCCTTTAGAAACAGAATCATAAAATCACTTAGGTTGGAAGAGATCTCTAAGATCATCTACTCCAACCGTTAACCTAGCACTGCCAAGTCTACCACCAAACCATGTCCCCAAGCACCACACCTACACGTCTTCCCAATACCTCCAGGGATGGTGACTCAACTGCTTCCCTGGGCAGCCTGTTCCAATGCTTCACAACTCTTTCAGTGAAGAAATTTTTTCTAATATCCAGCCTAAACCTCCTCTGGCACAACTTCAGGCCATTTCCTCACCCTATCACTTGCTGCTTGGGAGAAGAGACCAACCCCCACCTCGCTACAGCCTCCTTTAAGGCAGTTGTACAAAGCGATAAGGTCTCCCCTGAGCCTCCTTTTCTCCAGGCTAAACAACCCCAGCTCCCTCAGCCGCTCCTCACAAGACTTGTTCTCCAGACCCTTCACCAGCTTCGTTGCCCTTCTTGGACACGCTCCAGCATCTCGATGCCCTTCTTGTAGTGAGGGGCCCAAAACTGAACGCAGTATTCGAGGTGTGGCCTCACCAGAGCTGAGTACAGGGGGACCATCACTTCCCTAGTCCTGCTGGCCACACTACTGCTGATACAAGCCAGGGTGCTGTTGGCCTTCTTGGCCACCTGAGCACACTGCTGGCTCATATTCTTCCAACTATCGACCAATTCCCCCAGGTGGCTTCCCGCTGGGCAGCTTTCCAGCCACGCTTCCCCCAGCCTGTAGTGTTGCATGGGGTTGTTGTGCCCCAAGTGCAGGACCCGGCACTTAGCCTTGTTGAACCTCGTACAGTTGGCCTCAGCCCATCGGTCCAGCCTATCCAGATCCCTCTGCAAAGCCTTCCTGCCCTCGAGCAGATCAACACTCCCACCTAACCTGGTGTCGTCTGCAAACTTACTGAGGGTGCACTCGATCCCCTCGTCCAGATCATTGACAAAGACATTAAAGAGAAGTGGCCCCAATACTGAGCCCTGGGGGACACCACCGGTGACCGGCCTCCAACTGAATTTAACTCCATTTACCACGACTCTTTGGGCACAGCCACCCAGCCAGTTCTTAACCCAGTGAAGCGTACGCCAGTCCAAGCCATGAGCAGCCAGTTTCTCCAGCAGAATGCTGTGGGAAACAGTGTAAAAAGCCTTATGCTTTTTACAGTTTAGCAACTTCCAACTAAACTGTAATTGCAAACACTTTTGCTGGAAAATTGGAATAAAAGAGCCCATCTGGATTTGTTGTTTGAATCCCAAGCCCCATCCATCACCAATGAGTCTCAGAAGAACTTTGCTATTAGCTTTTGCTGTGGGTGGAATCAAGCCTTAAGTCTCTTAGGAACATCTGTTTAAAGATGAAGAACTACCTGAACACACATTATTGGTTTGGCTTAGGTATTAGAACAGACAGAAGTTTTACAAAACTAAACTGCCTCCAAAAACCCCACCTGAAGCCCACCCTGAACATTTGTACATTTTCATGAGGTAAAGTGAAAGTTGTTTGGAGAGGGAAGCAGATGTGGAAATGACTCTAAATCTCCCTTGGCTGTAACCACACAGCTGGAGCATCCGTGACGCTGATGAGACAGACTAAGCAATCTGCAGTGTGGAGAAGCCCTGCCTGCAGCAGGAGCCCTGTGCTATAGGCAAGGCAACCCTATTCCCCTGAGGTTGTTTAGGAGGAGGCAGATGGTGAAACAAGCAAACAGACTTCTCCCAAGTCTTTCGCATTTCCAAAGGTAGAGGAGGGCCCTCACTCATCTTTCAGTTCAGTAGGCAGCAGTGCTTCCCCCAGAAAGAAAGAGTGAAAGGCTGCATCAGCAAGTAGTGATGAAATGGTGTGGGACTTGCTTTATCCACCTTTTGACATCTACAGTGGAGATGGAGACATCTCTGATAATCCCCTCAGGATACCCTTTACAGTTTAATATAACTTCTACAATGTAGCACTTCTACAATGACATTCAGTTGCCTGGATTTAGATACCTACTTTAGGAAAAGTGAACACCAATGTGGCTATTGTTCTCTGTATAACAGAGACAGTCAAAGTGACCTGCTCAGATTGCAGGCATCCACACTGGGTCAGATGAACCATGCTTAAAAGCAGCTTATAGGGTAAAGCAGCAGCATGTACAGTAAAGCATTTTCTTTTCCTTCTTCTTCCCTTTAAATAAGAGATGCTGTAAATTACTGTCAAGATAACTACTTCCCCTCATGTAGTGGTGGGATTGCATTTTAAAATGTCCCTCCCATCTTAACTGACTGATTTTTGAAACTGCTGAATGCTGAAATTAGTAACACTGTTCTGCAAGATCCCAAAAACCTATGGCTGTGATTATTCCAAGTCTCACAAACCAAGTCTGAGGCTGAAACAGTCCTCACTTCCCCATTCTTTGCTTTAACCTCCTGATCACATTACCTCTGCTTTGAAAAGTGCTCAAAATATATGGAAGATGTAAACGTCCCGTACAAGTCATTAGCTTAGTTATTTATAGATTGGCTACTAGGGATTGCCTCTTCATGATTATAGCTTATGATTATTTTTAGCACTCCTGAAGAGCCTTGTTACTCATCTGCAGAAACTGCCGTTGATATGTCACATCTGCTTCACGGTCAGCTTTAACTGTTTCACCAAATGCATGTGAAAGACTTATTTCTGGACAAGGAACATGTTTTGAGGTGATAACCCAGCTGTGTGACAGATTCTCAGCAATGTTCAGCTGAGCACAGTGGTCAGATGTTTCAAAGCCAGTCCCTGTCCTTCCTATACATGTTAAAATCACACCAAGTTCCTAAAGAACAAAGTGTGAATGGTGTTAAATTACAGACTGCCACGCTGTTCAGTGTAAGAAGGCATATCCTGTTTAATTTTGGAGATGTTCCTACAGATTTTTCAGGCTTTGGCTTTCAAAAGAATAGACCTGTTGCCAGAACAAGAGAAAGTTACCAATGCGCATTTCCTAAAAAGAATGTAACTACCCTGTATACCCATTTTTATACTGTATCTATGCTCCATACTTATTCTCCTTCTGGTTATTAAAGTCAATTGATTCAAGTACAGGACAACTCTTGTGGGCCTAGGTAATGTTCTCTTAAGTCATTAGTTTGAACTGAAATAGGCTTGAAAGACCAAGCACACACAGCTGAGAATTTGCAGAGCATGGATAAGCTACATTGCACCCAGACCATAAGCAGTATGTCAAAAAGCCTATTACAAGGCTGAATGTGGAAAAGTCTAATACAAGACTGAGCATCTTAACATAGCATAGAATTCAGACAATTCATTAGGGGTTGAAATGGCGCCTGATGAGCCAAAAAAGATATTTTTAATTACTTGCCTTTCCTTCTCAGTTCCCCACAGTATATTCCTGAATTCTTGACCAGGACCTGGGGACTATGAGGAAAAAGGGTTTCTAATAAGAATTAAGGCTAACGATGGACAGAAAAATGTGACTTAAGACAGAGAAGATTACAACGTTTTATACAATAGAGAAACACAAACCATTTCTGTGGCAGGGCAGGAAATATACTGTCATATCATAATTGATGGGATGGGGTTATTGAACATGGTGTCTAGTTCATTTCATCCTCTTTGGCTTTTCATCCGATGGTATTATTCCACTCCTCCAATTTCTGTGCTGGCAGACTTTTATTTATCTGGTTTTGTAACAAATAAATGGAAAAGAAATGACCGATTCTGCATAAAAAATTGCCTTTTCCAAAAAGTTAAATTCAAAATCAAAGCAAACACAGCCTGCAGCTGCTCCCTTTCTTCCCATGCCAACAATAATAACCAGTTACAATAAAACTATATCTACCTGAAACAAAAGCCAGAGGTACCATATCTTCAGCTTAAATAGATCAGCAGAATTGAAAACATATTAGCTGGCAAGTTTTGTTTCACCTTCACCTTGAATCACTGTCCTTTATCCACCAAACTGGTGAATATGCCATAAAAATAAGGACTTAAAACTGCCTGTAACAATCTCTCTCTGAAGTCTTGCTTTCACACAATTTACAGTTAGCAAGTGAGCCATTGCACATTCCCTCTGTACAGTTCTAAGCCAGAGCGATGCAGTAAAGACCAAACTATCATATATTCCTCCATGCACCCTTTGGAAATGTTATTGTTGTTTTGGTCTTTAACCAAAGAAAAAGTCTGCAGTAACAAATAAATGCCTGGGGGCTCACCACAGACCTACCTGGAATCAGAGGCCAAAAAGTTAGTGAAAAAGGCCACAGATACAGAGAGAGGTCACCATGACAGTCTCCACACTGAAGCTGGCAGAATAATATAAACTTGTCCTTAAAAAGCATATCTGAATTTGCCCCCTCATGGATTTTCAATGTCCCTTGCCCAGAAAGTGCAAGGCTATTTCTTTCAGCAGAGCTATCAGCCTGAAGTTCTTCTAATTTCAGTTTACAAGCTGGCTTTCACAAGATGCATTTTGGGGACTAGCAAAGTGTCTGTGATGTGGTAAATATCACCAAACACCAGGCACCACATATGCCTCTGAATGTTGCTAGGTAAACACGTACGCCTGCAGCCTTGTAGAAACAAGGCATTCCTTGGCGAGTAATTGGATTTAACCTAACTGGCGAGGATTATGTGTTTATTTTTCAATTAAAAATAAAACCTCATAGGCATCCTCACTTATGCTTGGACACTCCTTCACAAAAGAAATGGAAAGAAACATCAGGTTTTGCAGTTAGCAGCAATTAAATCTGCTATTTGCTCTTTAGAGTGAATTTTCAGGGATAGGTTGACCCCAGGTAGCACTTCAGGACTATCAGTGCCATACTTGGCTTTTGAACTGTACTCTGGTGAGGTGATAAAGTATTAATATTTAAGAGGTCTGGCTAAGAAATTTGTCTTAACAAGAGGAACACTGCTTTTGACTAAAAGCTTCCACTTCTACACAAAGATAGTACTGGACGTGTCACTTCTGCAGGCTCCAACAAGAGCCATCTCCCTATATTGTCCATTGTAGCATTTAAGGTGCTTAAGGAGTCAGTCTCTCCCAGACATGGGTACTGGGCCTTTTTAACATACAAATGATCATCCGGAGTCCATCCCTCTCCGGGATGGACACCTGACTTTGTTAACATTAGAATGTTTTTGTTTGTTTGTTTTTTTAAATCCTTACCTCTTTCTTTTCTTATTACTCAGGTCTCTGCAATCACTTGGCAGAGAACAGGAAAGCAGAGTGGGAAATGCTGCCCAAATGTTCTCTCACTGTGATCATATTTATTAAAGCTTCTGTCTGGCCTGTCTTATACTGTACTTGTGTGTGTTATTATGTACTTGGAGCCCCGACATTCTCCAGCACTGGCTACTACAAAATTAACTGGAAGAGATGTCTCTAAACCAGACAGACTGCACAGACAGACCACTGCCCAAATCCAATGAGATGTAGCTGTCCTAAGAGAAAAGCACAGCAATCCCAACTACAGCACACAAAAAGAACCTCTGCAAGATGGAAAAATCAAAAGTTTTCTCTTAGCCAAAAAGACTACAGAGAACCCAAAAACTGTTTAGTGCTCAAAGCCACCAGACGAGTTACATATCAACCTCTCAGTAGCAGTATCATAACCTCTGGAAGCCCCCATGTTTCAGAGAGCATCCTCTACAGCCCAGATGCTAAGGAAGTAGTGTGCATGATTTGGGGTCAATGTTTCAATTTGTCCATGATGATTCAACAGAAAAACTTTACCCCAAGCCACTGTTTAAAAACTATAAATACTAGTTGAAAGGGAAGGAAACTGAACCACAGTGCATATTCTCCGCCCCAACCATTCAGATGACCACCCATGGTTATGGGTAAGTCTCCTCAAGGCACAGGTTACTTATTACCTCAGAAGACACCATTCTTCTCTCCACAATTCTCCTCCTCTGCAAGCCAAAGTATCACTAAACACACAAAGCAGTTAAAGCTCACTCTTTCCTTCACTAACTCACAGCCTTCCTTGCACACAAACCCTTTCCTACCATGCACTTCACACAAACCCTTCCCCACACACACTCCATCCCTCCACTCAGCCAATGCTTCCCCTCCGAGTATAATGCATCATGTACATATTTTCCTCCACCTTACCACACATTTCACACCACGAAAAAGCACTATTTCCTGGCCACAATGCCGCTGTGCTCTTTAGCAAGCCGTGCTTTCACTTCTGAGACTCAGACTCCTACTGCCTTTGCTGTTACAGACAAATCCCTGCAAGCATTAATGGAGCTCCTGCCTTTGGTCCCAGGTCTGTGATTTCAGAGAGTGGGTCATTTGCTAGATTGTTTGAGAGCTGGGGTTGTTTAGTCTGGAGAAGAGGAGGCTCAGGGGAGATCTCATTGCACTCTACAACTTCCTGAAGGGAGGTTGTGATGAGGAGGGGGTTGGCCTCTTCTTCCAGATAACTAATGATAGGACTCGAGGTAACGGCCGCAAGTTGCGCACGGGGAGATTTAGATCAGATATCAGGAAAAACTTTTTCTCTCAGAGAGTGGTCAAGCACTGGAACGGCCTGACCAGGGAGGTGGTGGAGTCACCGACCCTTGCGGTTTTTAAGAGGTGCCTGGACAAGGTGCTACAAAATATGGTTTAGTAGCTTAGTGGGTAGTATTGGTGATAGGACTAGATGATCTTGAAGGTCCTTTCCAACCTTGTGATTCTGTGATTCTGTGAACTCTGAAAATCAGACTTCTTACAGGACTTCATCATAGCCAGTCCCCAAGTTCTGACAATTAGTACAAACCAGCCAGACTGGCTATATTTAAAACCCTAGGACAGGTGGCAGAGATCATGATGGCAACTCCTTCCCATTAGCCCTCTTGCTTGGTATCTTGCAAATTTTTCAATCTCTGATCTCTCATTAAATCATAAGACTTTCTGAAAATGCAAGGGGGCACTAGAGGTTAAGGTAAACAACAGGCTCCTTGGGCTTACTGTGTCTTCCCCAGCAGANAGTTCTGACAATTAGTACAAACCAGCCAGACTGGCTATATTTAAAACCCTAGGACATGTGGCAGAGATCATGATGGCAACTCCTTCCCATTAGCCCTCTTGCTTGGTATCTTGCAAATTTTTCAATCTCTGATCTCTCATTAAATCATAAGACTTTCTGAAAATGCAAGGGGGCACTAGAGGTTAAGGTAAACAACAGGCTCCTTGGGCTTACTGTGTCTTCCCCAGCAGATGCAGCCAAAGTCATTTCTACGTGTCCTAGTAGATGCTGATTCCTGACTAATGAATTAGAGGCAGGATCATGGAGCAGATAAGGAACCAAAGATGCAGCAGGTTCCCTGTGGGGCTGTGCAGAAGCTCAGGTTTATAAAGTTCCGTTGACTAAAAAAGTGCATGAAACAAACATTTGGATGCTAAATGACACCAAACATTACCTGGTACAATTAAAAGACAGTTTGCAACTCCAGAATCTATTTCTATGTATGGCTCAGCAGAACTTCAGCAGGTTGATCTCTGTGCACAGCTTAAGTCATTCCTCTTATTTGTGATACTCTCCTGAAGAAAGGAAAAAAAAAAATCAGGCTTAATTTTGCATTTCTTTCTGTCATGTGGTGAATAGCACTCAACAGCACCTCAACATCATCTTCAGTAGACACTGTATCCATAGTAAGATTTCAGTTCCTGTACAAAATAGGCCCATTGCCTATTGTAGCAATGCAAGCTCCTGAATGTTGCCCCACTAGTAGCTGTTAAATGAGTTTTCTCTTCCCTGAAGGGAGGATAGATAGATCCAACCAGCCTACAGAAGTAACACGGCATGCTGCTCTGCAGACAGTACCTAAAAATACATGGTAAAAAACTCTGGGTTTGCCCCTCTCCCTTCCACTCGTTCCTCTTCCATTTGTATACATTAGCAGGACTTTCATCTAAGCCTGCCACTAGGCTTACATTAATTACACAATGCAAGCTGCAGAAGTTCAGGTGGAAGCAAAATACAGTTTTCAGCAAAACAGGAACCAGACTAGCTGTGTCAAGATCCTGCCTTTCATTCCCCAAAACATATACGTGACACAATAAGACAATTCTAGCTAAAGAGAAATGACTGAATGATCGTTCATTTGTTAAAAACACACACACACACACTCAACAACAGACATTTGGTCATAACACATAAATACATCTTGTGAGGTACTGGACCAGAACGACAAGTTACACAATAAGAAAGAAAATGAAATTTAGATCATTGCATTAAGATCTTGAAAACTGTTAAATAAGCCAGTGACCCTTAGCAGTGCTAGGAAGGTACATGACACTCCACCAACCAGCCAGCATGCTCCAGCATTTGATCATTCTAGTGCTGACGTACAGCGTAGTGCTGGGCTGTACCAACATCACCATGTACTAGCAAATGAAGTGCCACAGGTGGTCTTATTGACCCAAAGGCAACGATGTGTAATTGTTAAGATAGATACCACACGACTGGAACCCGTTAGACTTCACTGTAACTTCCAAGATCCTCAGCAGAAAAATACACGGTTAATTCCCATGTATGCTCAGAGGCACAGTTACAGCTTTTGCCCTCCACTCCCTTGGGTTAACCACACAGGCAGCTGTAAACATCTGTACTCTGCACTTGCAGCAAACTAACTGAAAATCAATAGACATTGATACTATTATATTTTTGAACAATTAAATGTTCTTTTCATAAAAGAACTGCAGCCACTCAGAATTCAATTGGATTGAATGAGAGTCAGTAAAGACGAAATACTCTTTGTATGTGCAGCTTTGAACACAACAATGAGTATCCTGTACTCAGTGGCAGCCCTATGAACTCTTGGCAAAATACCTGGAGACTCAATCTACAGCGCCGAGACTATAGCTTTTCCTGGCTAGAGGAGCAGAACTCCGTTAGAGCAGCAGCAGATTTCAAAGTCCTTGCTCTGCTACAGGACAATAGCAAATAGGTAGCAAACCTTTATTGCTTTCCCATCCAAACACTATTTATGCCTCTTACTTCTCACCCTTCAATTGTATTTTGGAAGGGTCACACATGAGAATAGTTGGATGTCTTTTCTCTTTTTACTTAATAATTGTCTCGCATCACAAGAAATGCTAAAAAAAGAAAGAAGCATGCTCTTAAAGAGCAGGAGTCAAGTCGTTAGCTAGTGAAAACTGACTGGCTTCAAATCCCATTTTTCAACAGCTAAGGATCTACTCAGTCTTTGATTTGTTTCCTCAATAAATGACAACCTAGACCCAACAAACTTATCACATGGCTGCTTTATAAATGGCATGAAATTTGCGAACTAAAGGGTAAATGCATACACAAGAGGTCTGACTTTGCGAAAACAAATTTCTTCATTTCTTCACCTCAAAGACAACAACTAAATACATCAGGCTAGTGTCTCAGGAACTGGATGGATCTGTACCAGCCATCAGTGGTGCCCATCACTGAAAGTGCACACTAGCCAACAACTGCCACTGCCCCCTTTGGGATTAGCCATGAATAAGATTCTTCTGCAAAATCTGTCCCTAGAGCGTTTTGCATAAACTCTGAGGTAAAGCCATGCGAGCACCCAGCCAGACCACTAGATGAAAACAAAACCGAAGAAGTGACACAAGGCATTTCAAATTCCCAACCAGTACTGGCCTGCACAACACTGGTAGCTCCAGGCTGAAAGCAAAAAGACCTGACAAGTTCATCTTGGTATTCTGCAGCAACAGACCTCAGATCCGTGATGGGAAACCCAAGAGCTTCCAAGGGCCCTTGCAAAATGACTGGCTTTGGTTTTATGCCTGAGTCCATACTATAAAATGGTCATGGCAGCAGGCCCCATAATGCACTTAGCAGCACAAGGACTGGCCAGACCCTGGTAGTTGAACTGTTCTCCAATGCCCAAGTCTTGCATGTAAGGCACCACATGTGCTGACTGGGAATTTACCTTGGTTTTCCTTTGCTGCTACAGCCTGCAAGAAAGAAAATCTCACCTTTAGGCTGTCAGAACAATAATACTTGCAAAACAAAAACACATCCATCAGATTGGCAAAATCAGGAAAAAAACAGAAACCAAAGTTGTGTTGTCTGGTGTGATAATGTCTCCCAAATGACTGCAACTTCAGAAAAAAGTGTTTGGGTTGAACCTGGCACTGGACAGGCAAATCAAGAAGTAAGGTATTTAAAAACCACTGTCACTTGATCACCTTATAAGAAGACGATATTGTCTACCCTGTGCATTTGTAAGGGGAGAACTACGCTTGTTTTGAGA
Organism: Chauna torquata; assembly: GCA_013399475.1. NCBI lineage: Eukaryota > Metazoa > Chordata > Aves > Anseriformes > Anhimidae > Chauna > Chauna torquata. Next base: position 127,842 of record VXAL01010211.1, on the reverse strand, counting down.
AATGTTTGAAACCCATAAAAGTAGGAACTACAAACACTCCTTTTCAACATTAAGAGCATTATGCAACATGTAAATGTGGTGTTTGCCCCTGGATCTCCTTGTACTTTCTGGTATATCCTATGCTCCTCACCTTAAGAAGTCAGAATACTTTTCACGTACTCTGCTGTGCCTCGCCCCTGGGGGGGGGGCCAATTTGGTAGCCAAAAACTCACTCCTGTCAGCAGTGCAGAGTTTTCCAGGCCCTTTTAAAACTTCACCTCCTGCATTTGATTCTTAGACTTTCTGAAAGCTGTACATGAGTAAGCTATGTCACGTTGAATGAAATACTCTCTGACTCAGCACAAAATTTCACAGATCTAGCATTTAACACAGTGACGGTGCATTTCTTTAGTGGAGGGATGACCTAAGTCTTGCGAGCTTACTGGCATGACAGAGCACTGTACTCTGTATCACTATAACTTTGCTGTGGAAATATTTATTTCCCTTGTTGAATCAGACCTCAAGCCCATTCTGACGTTCTGTCCCACTGGCAGTAGCCACTACTAATGCTTCAAAGGAAAGATGTAAGGAAAAAACAAAAGCCTCCAAGAAACAATAACTACATCCCTAACACTTTCTTTCACGCCTCAGAGGAGTTAGCTTAACACAGATGGAACAGCATTCTAAGCATTTCTCTTTCATCATTTAATTTGAAGTGCTTTTAACATCCATGCAAGTAGATAATTTTTTGACCCAGTGAGCTGCTGTTCTCAGGAGACAACTGCCGTGTTAACTTTCCTGTGTGTTCTTCATTAACTTTCTACCAGAATATCCACATAGAGTTTGCTATGTGTCTTGTTTAGTGTTTTCGTGTTTGGTTTGGGGTTTGTTTTTTTTTTAACTTGCAAGCAGCTCAGTTTCCTTTTTGAAACTTCAGCTGTGCACTTCATTAAGCTGTTTGCAATAATACCTATCCTAATTTTCTGCCTTCAGACCAGATTGCAAATTCAGAACCCACACATGTGAAGAGAAACTCAGACTACTTTTCCCAATAGGCATTATTGTAGCCTTATCCATGTCAAATTTCACCTGTCACTGGACTGCCAAGATGTTTAATTCTCCCTGGAGCGTCTAACAAGCCACAACAGCTTGCACCAACTGAAAGAAATTACTATGATCAGCAAATTCCCCAGTTCATTGTCTTTCCTTCCCCACACTGCTAACAAGCAGTCAGAGAACCACTGACCAGACCGGCATCAGTCTGCACACAATTAAATTGCTTTCACATTTAAGACTATTCAACTACCTGTAGGCATGTAGTGTGATGCAAAAAGATGCAAAGCAGAGAAAAGGAAAGATTAGAAGCATCTTGCCATGTTTTGTATCCTGCTGCTGGTTTTGCTAGGTAGAGTTGCAAAAGCAATAGATGACTAATTAGGCAAAGTGGATGGAGAGAAGTTAAGAGGAATTGATATCCATGAAGACCAGACATTAACATGTGTTGGGTTGCAGGTTTCCAAATGCTCTAGTCCTGTATCAGATGGTCATTTCTCTGCAATTCCTAGGATCACTTTCTTCATCCATTTTCAAAGAGTTACAGACACTGTGTTATTGAAAAGCTGTTATGATTCCGGACGAGGCTTTTCTTGCCAGCCATTGCATGTCTAAACAGAAGATAAACACAAATGAGAAGTGCCACAAGAAATTATGATTTTTCCAGACATACAAATGAAGAATCCCAGTTATTTTTCATGCATCATTCCACTTTTTGCCAAATGGGAGCAGGCTCAACAACACAGCCATCTTTAGCTACCAGTGCTCATATTCAGACAGAAAAGAAAGACAATCTGTGGGGAATTTGCTGGATTAAATGAGCCACAGACAGGAAGGGGTTTGGAGTCACTTTTGTTCCCCGTTTTCTCCCAGGCCCTTCCTTCTCTTCTCTCTCATATCTCACTTCAATCCCTTTGAGCAGTGACCAAAGAAGTCTTTGGTATAGCTATGATTTTATAATCCACTGTGTACTGTACACCTTAATGCCCTGCAAATTTAGGGCTAAGACCTCAATACAGAGGCAGTAAAAGAAAAAAGAAAGTAGTAAAAGACAGTAAACAGCCACTTCTCCAAAATAGCAAAAGCCCTGCTCTTGAAAGAAGATGTGCACACTTTCCTCAGTTTCCACAAGCTGTTTCCATCAATGATTACTTTCATCTCCCCTAAGTGACCCCATATCCTTGTACAGAGAAGGTCTGCTTATGTGGACCCCATACACAAACCCAAGAACTGGAGTGAATTTTCTGCTGCTCAGCATGCCTCTGCTTTCCAGGCTGTGTTTCCCAGGTGAATGGTGCCTGCATGCAGAGCCTGGGCTGTGGGCCACGGGTTTGAAACAGGGCTTTCTCAGAGAGGCTGTGAAAACATGTGTATCCCCTCTTCTCATGTGAAATTTATCTCCTACCAAACCTTATTTCTGTGGCTCTTCTGGCTACCTCACCCAACATGACATCTTGCACTTCAGAAGCCTGTCCACACATAAAAACTTTTCCAGCATTGTGCTCCTATCACATCACTCTCACCAGAGATGCCAGGGCTCTCAGCATCAAGACAAACTGGTACCCGTCTTTTCAGTAAATGTCCCCATCTCACCTGATGCCCAAACCTATAGAAAAGCTCTCTGAAACCTGTAGAGAACTTTCAGTTATCCTGACAGAAAAGATAAGGCTCAGCACAAACAGATGAGGCCAGACTTACCTTGACCACCCCAAGAAGGCAGCAACATGATTGTTCCCTGCCACTGTGGGCTACAAGAAGCACGAGACTGCAGAGTAAGCAGGAAGCTGCAGGTCAGGCTCAGGTATACCATCCTTGTGACAGACACACGCCGCTACACTCAGCAACAACAGGCCACTCATCTAGGGCTACAGGACAGTTAGATAAGAACGAGAAGTAAGGTACTACTTCTCATTCTTACCTAACTGGCAGTAAATGGCCAGTTAAGATAAGTAATCCTCAACAACAACGTGGTGCAATTGCCCTAGGATTTCCCTACTTTGTTATTTTTTCAAACTGCTTTTAATGTTTGGATATATACCTCCCTTCAAAACCGTCATCATCTGCCCTTAGTCATATGAAATTCCCGTTATGACAACATTTTCCAAAAATCATCTCTCCCCCATTGTTTTTTCTGTCATGACTACACACACTTCATCTTCCTAAAACCAATCAACTTTCATACAGAGCTATTCCCTTCCACCCTTCAGTGACAAGCCTCCTCCAATTATCCTTCTTTTCCCTCATATGCCCCTTATTTCCCATGCCCAAAGAGCAGATCCACTGTGTTACTCTGCCAGAAGTTATCATCGCTGCCCTCATGTCATTGACTTTTTCTCCACTCCATTTTAAAATGGAGATAATCAGCAAGAAAGTGCCTTGTTTTGGTGGTATTCAAAATTAGTCCACATCAGCTCTTGTAAGCCATTTGCTCTCCCAAATCACTGAAAATAATACGGAGATTCCTGTCAAACACAGCAAGAATCAAGGGCGCAAATGACCAAGAACACTTCAAGGGAGCTTTTAAATAGTACACACACAGTAACTTGATCTGATTCCAGACCAGTTTTGCAGAACATCCTACAGCCACTAAATCTCTGTCCAAACAGAGACTGGTATAAAACACAGAATGAGCCCAAAAGGCATGACTGAACGGCTGGTGGGGGAGAGGGAACCAGGCAGAGATGTGATTTCTCTCACCCCTCTTCATATGTGAGATAGGACAGAAGAAAACAATGATTCTCCTCATACAAGACAAGGCAAAGAACCGCCTGACCCTGCCCAATGGAAGATGGACAAAGTCGCATCGTACGGTAACCTCAGGAGTGGGCACCACTGAAAAACAGAACATCCACCTCTGTTTGCATTTTATCGGCCGGGGGGGTAAACGAAGAATCTGGCATTTGGGATTTTTCACCCCCGTTTTCAATACTCACAGAACTGACCCTGCCAGCCCAGCTCTGTTGAGTTAGGGTGACTTGAAACCAGCGGTGCTCTGCCGTGTGAGGGGGACAGCCACCCCCCGCACAGGCAGGGGAGGGCCTGCCCCGGCCCCAGTCCCAGCCGGCCAGGAGAGGGAGCTCCCAGTTAAGTTCTCTGCCACGCCGGAGCCCCCGCGTGAAAAACACCCTTCCCACGGCTTCCAAGGAGGAACTGCTGAGCAATGAAGGAGGTCAAATCGTTTGCCAGTTAACTGCTGTGGGTGGGATGGAGTCTGACGGTGCCGGGCACTCTTCCTTCTTAAATGAAATGGGGTATAGGGGCCTAGGTCACCTTCTTGAAGCCAGCTCAGTTAAAAGCAGCTGTTTCAGAGACACCCTGACACAGAGACAGCTCTTTGCCCAACACACCGCACCTCTGGCGCAGGCCCACCAGGCCGTAACATGCACTAGATGTCTAGCACCACGCTTCAATGCATCAGTTCTGCCTTACTGGCCCACTGGTTCCCAGTATTTCCTCAAGTCACTGAAAAAAATTTAGTTGTGCCATGCTATGCATCACCCTCATTTTGTCAGATACGGTCATCTCCCAAGTTTTCTGTCAGTCTCTCACTCCTTCCCCCGTTCACCTGCTAGTGGCACTTCTGAGGATGTGAGGGTCTTCTCATTTTTAATTTGCCTGTGGAAAAAGAGACTGATGGAGGGAAAGCATAGTGGAAGAAATGACTTTTTCACTGAGGACTGGAAACAGGCCCATGGTCAGAGAGGAATGAGAAAAATCTGTCTCCTGACCTCCACAACCCTTCACCATCACTGCGGTCACAGAAAGGAGCTGTGAGGAAAGGTCATGAACGAGGGTGGGTGCTGCCCTCACAGGAACAGAGGACAAAGTCCTCCCTGACTGCATGGGGTGCCAAAGCCTCACAACAACAGCTGCCTTGCTATGAGGAATGAGTAGCAACATCAGTGCACAGCTAACGGGCATTTAAGATCCAGGCTTTTAATGTGGCAAAGACTGGAAAAGTCAGGATATGGAAAAAAGACCTGGAAAAAATCACTCTGCAGTCACAGGGAAGCCAGTATGGGAGCAAATGAGACTACTGTGCTATCCTATTTAACCCAAAGGAGACACAGAACAGCAAAGAGAGAGAAGACTTTCATCCTGGTTTGTACATCATTTGTTGAACCAAAAACGAAGGAAAAAAAAAAGTTTCAGTGGCCAAATCTTTACTATAGGCTGTGACATAAAAGCAATAAAAGTCCAGACCAAATAAAGTCAGCTATATTTCACTTGTGAGCCTTTGATCTGACTTCGCATTTGGTCTGACCTTCAGACCAAATATATATTTATAGCATCCTTAGCAATTAGTAAGTACTATGACACAGCCAGAAGCTATGAGGTCAGCTCTAAGGGCCTGGAAAAGCAGCCAAACTTGAGCACTTAAACTACCCTGATCTTGAAGTCTCATGAAAACTAGATGTCTTACTGGACAGCCAGGAACTTCTTCTATCAGCAGTGCTCTAAATACTCCATTGGACTTTTATCTGGTATTTTGCTTTGGCCAGGGAGGCTGAGGGAACGGAGTTTCTTAAAAACCTTCATTTCCCCAGAACTATCTACAGAACTCTAAGTCAGCTCTGTGCTTTGGGAACAGCATAAGAAAAAGACTATTTGCAACTTAGTTTCTGGACATCCCAAAGGTACTACCACAGGAAGCAAGTGCAGTGAGCTGGCAACAAACAGCAATCATACTCCAAATAGGTGTTATCATCTCCATGTGCGTTTCAGGGCATGCAGCATGCACAGAGTGCAGGCCTACCTCTGCTGGAGAACGTTTTAATGCTCCTCCTTTATGATTTGGTTACAAATCTGTCTTCAAGTTCATAAGGACTTGGACTGGGGAATTTTCAAGTAAATGTACATCCAAAAGTAGGAAGCAGTGTGATTTACATCTGAAATGAGATCCCTGAAAGTTATGCTTTTTAGGAAATTCATGTGTCATGACTGTGTCATACTTTCAGCATGAAAGAGTCATAATCATTACTTTTTATTTTTGATTACAAATACTATTGAAGGCTGTATCATGTAGCTTTGGGATTAAAATGAGTGATTAATTCTCCAGATGACCAAGAACCCTCTAAACAAGTGACAACTGAAGTAAATATCTGAAACAATCCTCCAGAGCTTCCTTTACTTTGAAACAAGATACAGAACAAGACAGCAAGCCCACTGGAGAAGAAACCTCACAGTAAAAGTGCCAAAGATAGATGACTTGCCTAAATGCAGTATCTAGGGAAGGTACGTGTTACTGTGTTATAAGAAAATGGACCACAAGATCTGAAACAGAGGCAAATTTCAGAACAGGGAGCTTACAAGCCAACTACACCACTGCGTTCCAACATACTAACAAAGTGCAAAGCAGCAGGGTAACCTGTGAGTCTAGATCCCTAGAATTTATTCCCAAAGTGTGTCACATGCATTCCCTTTCAATTCCTCAACTCCAATTCCTGTCACCAGAAGGAAGCCTGATCATCTGGCCCCAGTTTAACATTAAAATCCCCTCAGAAGTTTCTGGGAATGAGGAAGAGCCTTCAGTTTACAGAAGCCAGAACTGGCTCAGCCTGTAAGGAAAGAAAAATGAGATTCACAAAAGAGCTGGAGGAGTTACTGTTATTCTCTGATTTCATCAAAAGCAGAAAGAGAGACAGATGCTTTAAGACAAGGAATTGCAGCATCCACCTGCTGCTCTTCACACACCTGCTCCAAGGCAGTGAAGCAAGTACTTGCCTTCACACAGCCAGATCCGAGGTCTGAATAGCCTGTATTTACTCCATTCCTAGAACTTTGTGGCTGTGCAGAGTTGTAAGACACAGTTTAGCCCTGTTTTGTTCAATACGAAACCAATTTATCCAGAGTGCTGGGGCTCTCTCCCACTCCCTTTAGGAAGCAGAAAAACAATCTCACTGCCGAGAACACTTCTGCAATGTTCAGCCAGCGTTGTGTACACTCATTTTCATTCCCCTGAATTCAGCTATGCCCTTGTGTCCCACTTTAAGTAGCACCTTGCCCTCCTCAAGGCCTAGCAGTTGTCATCATTTAACTAAGCTTTGCAGAATTCCTTCTGGTTTTGTTTTTCATAAATCCATCTCCACAGTATTGTTTATAGTTCCTTACTGGGAACTTACGGTTCCTTACGGTTACTTCTGCAGCAAAGCATTTTTTTTCTGCACTTAACTTCTCATCTCCACATTAATCTTTTCAACAGGAAGAACGCTATAAATATTGGAGTGACTCAGTCTGTGCTTCCACCAAGCATACACGTCCTCTGCTGCTCCTAACACTGGAGCACCAAGCCTACTCCATCTGCTGAGATCACAGCAGGCTGCTGGGAGGGCTGGAATAGTAAAGACACAGCCATCTGTGTTAATCAGAATCATTTACAAGGTTACTCCCACCTGGGAAGAAGGAAATGATAGGCAAGCATAACAAAATAATACACTTTAAGCTGTCCATTGGAAAAGTGCATTACCTTTGTCACTTCGGACAGAGACCAAGTTGTGTAACAGTGTTCTGCCAATATAAAGTCAGGCTGAAGCTTATTTTAGTTCATGATCTAGTCATAAACTACACTAAAGAAAAAGATCCAGCTGTGTGTACATTCTGGTTCTAGCTCTTCCACTGACTGGCTGGCTTTAGGTAAGCAACTTTAACAACCCAAAATCAAAAAGAAAACCACATTCTAGCAGGACAGCGGTAATGAATCATTAGCACTAGTGCCAAAGACAATAAACATACCTGTCACTTAACACAGAGAAGTTTGTTGTGCTCAGTCCTATACAACACCCAGTACAACAGCACGTAGGTCCTTGACTGCAGTTTTTAGATACAACTGGAAGTTAGATAATCATAGAATCATTTAGGCTGGAAAAGACCTCTAAGATCATCCAGTCCAACCGTTAACCTAGCACTGCCAAGTCTACCACCAAACCATGTCCCCAAGCACCACACCTACACGTCTTCCCAATACCTCCAGGGATGGTGACTCAACTACTTCCCTGGGCAGCCTGTTCCAATGCTTCACAACCCTTTCAGTGAAGGAGTTTTTCCTAATATCCAACCTGAACCTCCCCTGGTGCAACTTGAGGCCATTTCCTCTTGTCTTACCACTTGCTGCTTGGGAGAAGAGCCTGACTCCCACCTTGCTACAAATCAACCAGACTGCATGCATCCCTCCTCAATGGTTAAAAGAGGAGTCGTACCTCCTAGAAGCAGTGGCACACAAGGGAGCACCATAGTAATCACAATATCCTAGCTTTGACTTTCCTCTTCCTAAATGGGGACAAGTGGCTGTTTATGGCTGTTTCTGTGATACAAGCCCAACCTGACGCAAACTCGTACTCTGGGTCTGCAGCAGGAGATTAAGTTCTCCGTAAACCTGTAATGCCTTTCTTGTGTACAGAGCAGGGTATGTTGGATGGGATCGCTGACCTGCCAGGTGTACAAGGGCTCATAGACCCATGGGGCTCTGAATGGTCTTTCAAGCATTACTGTAAAATAAACAAGAAGATCATGCTACGCCAGTTCACGTTACCATAGACAAGCTGAATTTGGAAACAGAAGACGATGATGTGAAGCATAAGCCTTACCAGGAGTCAGCTTGGCTTCTTGTGACATAGTTACACAGTGCACCAGGACGCCCCATCTCTGCTGTCAGGAAGTGGTGGCCTAGCCTCCTGAGAAAGCTGAGACTAACGCATCCAGTCTTCACACAAACTCCTGAAGACAGCAGATGGGTCCAGCAGCAGTGGCAGTGAAGCCAAGGGGGCTGAGTCAATCAATGTATCTACCATAGATGAGTAACTGTAACAGAAAGCAGGGCCCCCTGCTGAAAAGAGCATCAGATAGGGAACTAGGTATTGGGGGTTCAATTCCTGGCTTTTTGGTGATCCAGTTTCCCTTCTGGGGTTCAGTTTCATCACCTGTAAAGTAGGAATACTAATAGCAACCTCCTTGTAAAGCATTGTAATGTGCCACATTCCAAACATGTTTTTAGGAGGTATAATACCAAGGAAAAAGGTCAACAGGAAAGCGTTATGCAAGGGATCATTAAGAAAAACAAGGTGATGTCAGAAAAAAGACTGAGGAAAAAATCTTGCTGACCACTGAAATCACAGGAAATCCATTGCTCGAGAACGTCAAAACTAAAATCAGACAACACACTAGGAAGCAATTTGTTAAAACCAGGAAAGCAGATTAGACGCTCTGCTCATACTTCTCAAGAAAATACTTATAATGCACTGACATTGTGACAGCTTTCACCTTGAAAGAGTGTATAGTGTGAAAGAGGTTACATGAAAAACAGACCAACACAAGGATATCAGTAATCCTTCAGTATCCTTCTTCCAGAAGGAGTGTAAAGACATTACCAAAAGACAACACTGAAAAAAAAGAGAAGGGAATGGAACCAATCAAAAACCTGGTGAGGAAATAAAATTGATATCGTTATTTTTAATACAAGAAGACAAGGACAGTAGTCTCAAAGACGCTCAGAAAAACAATGGTTCCCACTAAACCAGTGGTTCGCCTTCCTGTAGTAACTTCACAGACTTGGAGACAGGTCATCCCAGGCTGAAACAAGCAGGTAACCTAAAGGACCCAGTGCCACATCTCATAGCAGGGTCCTAAACTGATGCATAAACCACCAGCGCTTGTGATGTGAGCCTGAACACATCCGCCCCCTTCTTGGTGTCTTTCTTTCCTTCTATTTTACCTGCACTGTCACCTGGGACATTCTTACTGGGAGTTTGTACAGCATCCAGAAGCAAACAGGCGGCTGCTCCGACGTAGGCCTGCAACACATGTAAGCTTCAGCCAACCCAGCTCCTTTGGAGCTCGTACACAATAGCTCCCTGGGATTTACCAGCAGCGGGGCCTGTCCAAGACCACAGTTTGCAAGGTATGAGACTACTGTCACATATTCAAGTGAATATCGAGGTCTTTATTGGAATACACATCCCTATTTAGAAGTTTTATTTCCTCGTATCCAGTGCAACTTTCCCTTTCCTCGCTTTAGTACTTTACCTCCCTTTTTCTGACCTCAGAAGGGACCCTAAATAACTCTTCCTTCTCAGTATATATACCTACAACACTGTTTGTTGTGGCCCTTCTCATCTGCCATTTATTCTAGTCTGCCTTACTTAGCACTACAATCATCCCTATAAATCAGACTTCCTAGGCCTCTCATCACCTTTCTTTCTTCCTCATGAATTCCTTCCAGCTTGCCAGTGCATCCCCAGCACTCCCAGCAAGGAGCAGACCACTGATCATCAGCATTACCGCAGCAGCCTCACTCAAAACAGCTCTGCAATAACTTACTGTCAGCTTACCACACCAGTAACATTCACCCTTTTAAAAATATTATCAGACAAATATAACAAAGTTCCTCTTTTGTCACAGCAGTCACACATGTTCCAGTCAATGAAGCTGCTGGGTAAAGTTAGGAGCCCAAGAAGTATTGAACAGCAGCTCATGCCAGCACTGCACAGAAGTGCTGAAAAGACTGGAGCACATCCTGCATCTCACCAATGTGCCCTCAGGCACCTGGGTGGCAGCTAAGTGTTGCCATGCCATCTGCATATGACCTTTTTCACCTCGTTTACTCTTGCAACTGCAGAAGGAGCTGCACAGGTTTGAGTAGCCACCACTTCAACGTAATGGCACATGTTTCTCCTTGAGCTGACCAGGAACCTGCAGGCGTTCCTCCCTACTTTTCCTTGAGCAGTGATTATCTGAGACCATGGCAAACATCTGGCCAGCATTTAATTTTGCATGCCATTTCTCTGGGGGGAAGGAGGAATGGAAGATCTCCATTTGAAAATGGAGATCAGTCAAGTGGCAAGATATTTGTATTAACAGGGTATCCAGTGTGCCTTCTGCTGGATGTGTTCTAGTCACAAGTAGCTGAAGAACACAATACCTCACAACCTTTATTTCTCAGGTAAAAAAAAAGGGGGGGGCGGGGAAGGAACAAGCACTAGTTATGACTGCAGGTGGAGAACAGACATTCTTTAGGTGACAGTTACTTGAATTACACATAAGTCAGAAAAGGCCTCCTACTCATGCAGCCCTTACCTTTTCTTAGCAGTATCATTTAAAGAATATCTCTTTTAGTACAGCAAAGAGCTAGAACTATTCCTCCTTTCCAGAAGTTCACAGGGAAAACTGATTTTTGTTGCTCTCAGGATGAAGGGCTGGGCCCCTACTACCACAGAAAAGGGAGAAGCAGAGAAAGGAGGAAGGGAAGACCCAACCAGATAGCACACCGCTCTGGAGAACAGTCTTACCGCTTCCATTGTTTTCAAGGGTATCAGAAATGTGCGGCCAGCAGGGCCTGCCACTGAGAGATGCCATTCCTCCTCCTGTCCACTCAGTGTCTGCTGTCCCACAATGACTCCTCTTCAGGCAGCAACCACCATGAATGTAGCTCTTCAGGGCTTTGGCTGAGGCAATAGTGCTGTGACCATTTTACTGTCCCTGGCAATCTACTACACAAGAAGCTGTACCTGTAAGAAAAAACAGCCTTGAATCCATCAATGTCTATTCACCCAAAATCAAGATTCAATTTTACAGCCTTCTTGGCTTGCGAGCAGCAGTATGTATCTATGCTGCAATAAAGACGTTGGCACAAGAGTAGCTCTGTTTCAGCATTGCTCTAAGAGGGCAGACTCTGCATGAAATAGGAGGATGGGTTAGTGGCAAGGTACTACTTTGGAGGCACTGTTTACTCTGCTCCCCTACCAGGCTGTGGCAATGAGCACACCGCTCAGGATGTGCTGGCACAGCTTAGTGCAGGACATGCAGTCCCACATACATTCCAGGTGCTCTGGCCCAGCCAACTACAAGCTAGCTTCTTTCCAAAAGCTGTGTAGTTACATTAACACAGCACAGAGTCCTAATTTAAATTTTTTGCAGAGACCGTGTGTATGAGCTTGGCTGAGCACTGCGCAACACCTACAGCCGCACTCAGAGCGCAACTGGAACAAACAGGGTCTGCCTGTACAGTACAGCAGGCAGCAGCATCACCTTCTCCCCTCCTGGAGAACAGGAACAATACTTCCCCTCGCAGGGGTAATCAGCACTTTTATGGCTTCTACTGCACACTATCTGAAGACAGATTCAGACCCAGTAACCTAGTTTGTTTCTGTTTTTACAGTATTGCAACAGTGATATGTCACACTACAAGACAGAGATTTGTGACAGGAATGAACTCTGGGAAAGTGAAGACTGAGGATGGAGTATGACAGAGGTCTGCAGAATATCAAGTTCTGTGGAGATTGTGTGTGGAAAAGACAACTCTGCACTGTCTTCCAGTACAAGGATTAGCAGACATCAAACGAAACTGGTAGGAGACAAGCTGGAAACAATCCCGAGGAGATGGTTCTTTGCTCTGCATGCAGGTAACTCAAACCACACTGCACAGGGTGCTCTACATGGTACAAGTTCATGTGGGTTCAAGGTGAGATTAGACAAATTCAAAGAGAAATCAAGATTACTAAAGCACACATACCATGGCCAGTACTTGGGGGAAAGTATCACTCGTGATATACAGCTAGAGCTGTTCTCCTGCGCTTCCCCAGCACTGACGTTTGGTCATTGTCAGAAACTGGTGCTAGGTTAGATACACGTTTGATGCTGTACAGCTACTCCTGTATTCTGCCAGATCTGAGCTTAAGATGTGTGTCCAGCTGACACTTAGCAGAGCAGCCAGTACACTAGAAAGACAATCTGACTCTGGAGCTTCATAGCTGATGCCACACTTAACACTGCAAATTCACAGTATAGGCCATTCTGCATTATCACTGCAGCACAAAAGAGAAGAACCCTACCCCCTTCGTACACAAGGATGTTGGGAATTTATGACTACTCTTTTCTGTCCCTACTCCTCCCTCCCCGCCATTGCACAATTTATCCACTGCAAATCTAGCATTGCCTTCAGGTGCTCTGCACAGGCCTTCAGAAAGGCTCCCTTGACTGACATGTAACAAGGTCAGGTCTTAAAAAAAAAAAAAAAATTGATACATAAAGCAAGTGTTTGTGTTGTAACTTTATATTAGTTTTATAGATTTTCTGGCATCCAAAAGACTTCCACATCCTAACACTGACATCCTGATGTCAGTTCTGGACTCAAGTGGTTCACTTGTACAGTATAAGCAAGCAATCATTCGTATTCCAGGCTCATTCTATTAGCATAACGCTGTACCATTTCACAGCTTATTACATAAGATTTTTTTTTTTTTTCCAAAAAAGACCTCTGCATTTAATTTCCAGGCAGAATATTGATTGCTCCAAGGCATTGAGACTTTAATTAAAGGTTATGTGCATGGTCATTTCATTGCCTTCTGAAAAAGAGCTGAAACTTCTTCCTAAATTGATTCTACATCTGCTTAAAAAAAACTAGAGACTGAAAATTTGGGACTAGCAGAATTCCTCAATGCCAGATCCTATATCAAAAATTGAATTTTCTCCTAATCATCACCTCTGTGAAAGTGGAAAATAAACCACTTCATATAAAATTTTTTTATATTAAGGAATATTTTTGTAAAAGCATATAAACATATATTTTCCAAACAACATTGCCAAGTGACAGAAATTGAAATAGACTAAACTAACACTGTATGTTCCACCACACAGCACAGAAGTATTCCCAGTTCCCTAAGCAATTTCTGTCAGTGAAGTTGCACTTCATCCACGAGCTGCGCCATGACACTCCATGCCAGTCTGGCCTGTGCCCACCTCAGTTTTGTACTGATGGCACTTCACCCCTTCTCATTTTGCCTCCAAGGCCTGTGATTCTGCCGCCTGGTTAGCATGTTTTACTGCAGATAACATATGTAACAACAACAACAACAACAACAAAATCACAGGAAAAAAGTGCATCTTAAAAAAATATGTTTTTACACTTGGTTTCCAATGTTACAGAGCCAAATATGCCACACTAAAGCAAAACAAACAAAAAAAACCACCATACAATAAGCACAGCATGGATAAGAAAATTACCAGAAAGACATAAGCAGCATAGCTGTTATTCTGGCCACTTTCTGGGTAAGAAGCGATTCCTTTCAGAAGCTGGAGGAAGAGGAAGGAGAGCTCTCTTTCCCATGGCATGCCATAACAACTGTCCAGGTGCTACAAAAGAAACATGGGGAAGACAAGGTGGCCACCTTCCTCTGACCCAGCTAGTGTTAGTCATTATAACCAGCATGACAACAACTAGAATCTAACTTTCCTATCATGGTTTAAAGAAGTGTGGTACAGCACAGGGAGAACCACTGCTTTGTTCTGGCAGCAAAGGTATCCGACTCGATGAACCACTGCATATTGTGGGATACAGATAATTCCTAAACCGCAGGTTTTCTTACACTATTAGTATGCTGTAAGCCAGAGAAGCACTGAACAGCAAGTGTGTGAAGAAATCCATCCAGTTGCTGCCTCAGCAAGACCTGCAAATAACCATCCCTCCTTGCAGGTTTGACTCCATAACTCTGAAAGCAATGTACTCAGCCAGGGCAAGTTCACAGTGGCAGCACAAACTTTCCAGACTTCAACGCATCTGCAGGGTACGCACATTACAGCTTGCGTACCTGTCTGCACTTTCACCACTAACTCTATTTGTAAAGTCTCCTCCTTCAAGCCCTTTTCATCTCCTAGCCCCATTTACAAAAGGGGATCTCCTGCTACAAATGTGTGCTGGATTTATCATACCAAATTTGCCAACTAAACCATTCCCCTAGGGCTCCTGAAGTACATATTAAAAGGAAATTAAAAAAAAAAAAAGGCTTTACATGTGCAACAACAGATCATTAAGCACTTTAAAAACATTCACACAGCCTCCCTCTGTAAGACCTGGTACAAGTCAGAAAGCATTTCCCACCGTGAAGTCAGAGGAAACCAAAAGAGAGAAATGAAGGCTGAGGTAAGACAGCTCTGCTTTCTCTGTGGCACGTCACTCTGCACCACAGGTCATGTGCCCGAGCTGTAAGCGGAGGCGCAGGCAGCTGGTGCTCTGCCATGGCACAGCACGGCCTTCACCTAGGGCGCGCACAGGCAGCAAGAAGGCAGCGTAAGCAGGAGAAAAGAAATCCTTGCAGCTGTGCCTTCAGTGCACAGGCTCTCTGCATGTGCCATTAGCTCTTCTTTGCCTCACGAGCAGAAGAGCTGTAGCTTAATTAAAAGGAAAGGAACCAAGGGTTTACAAGCAAGGTACAAACTCTAACGGTGCAACTGCCCCCAGCCACTTAGGAATTGGTAAGCAGTCATTCCCAACACCAGTGATCCCAACCATTTCCTCAGGGTAACAACGCAGTCGCAGAATGACGGCCTGCTCTGCCGGCCAGAGCCGATCTCTTTTGCAGTTGCTACAACTTCAGTCTGTGTCTGCGTGGGACAGCATCAGCAAAACGGCAGTTGTGTAGCTGCCTTCTGTCCCGGCTCTCAGGCACACAGCATGGAAGCAGGGTCCAAGACTGCCTTAACCCTTGCAGAAGCCTCTAGCTGAACAAACTGCCATGATATCGATTGAATACAGAGACCAGGTTCTTTTCAGCACATGGCAGGCGGCAGTAATTCATTCGGTCTGGACATGACCAGCCTCAAGCACAACTCAAAGCAGGAGCCATTTTATTTAATCATTATATGACTGTGCTTGGAAAACAGGTGATTTCTGATGTCCCCACCATGAATATTAGATGCATTTATTCTGCTGGCATGATAAAGGACTGGCTTATTTGGGACTAGAACATCCTCACAAAGAATGGCGAGACGCACACAGATTTATTAGTAGCTGAAGGCACACATCAGCTGCAATGGTGAAAGTTTTTTCTGAGGGGAAGAGTGGGGAGAAAGCAAGCAAGAAGGGAAAACCCTCCAGTGGCCATCAAGGACCCAAGGAAAGAGTCCCCAGATGAGCATCCTCCCCAGGTACCCCTCCAGTGCAATAGGTCCTTCCCCCCCAGTACTTTTCCCATAGTAACTACATAATTTCCATCAAGAACAACTCATCTGCTACCCGTTGTCCCTGCGTGTGACACTTAGCACTGATCAGAGCACCTGAAGAGCAAGCACAGGTGTTGCACATCAGTTCTGTGCATGCATATTATTGGGTCCCCTAACTTAAAGCAAGGGCTACAACCCAGTGGGCGATGCTCACAGCACTGACAATCCCTTCAGGGTGTGCAAGCGCAAGGCCCTAAAAACAACAGCAACAAGGGGAAAGAAGATACTGCCCTGGGGGCTCTGGGAAGGGCAGCCACAGCAGCCCGGGCACCAGGGCACAGAGCCACCTGTGCGAGGCAGGCTGCAGAGCCATGAAGAGAAGGCCCTCAGCAACACAAGAGGCTGAGGCACCCAGTGCACCATGCAACAATCATGCTGAACAACCACCTGTGAAACAAGAAGCAACACTACAATCCAGCTTGGACCACAGCCTATGACATAAGCAGGGCTGTCTGGCAGATACCCACTTGTTAAATCCAACCTTCAGCGCCCACTGAAGTAGAGGGAGGAGATGCATTTGCAGTGACTACAGCTACCCCATTTGATATCACATGCTCTGTGGTCATCAAGATCCAGCTTACACCACGCTGCATCACTAGATCACAGTATTGCCCACTCAGCCATGAAATGAACGCTAAAATCAACTAGAAAAGTGATGGCTGTAGATTCCTCAGTTTTGATACTAGAAATCTTTGCCTCTGCTGTAACCATGCAATAGATTTGTCGAAGGGAGCTATCGCGCACTCCCCAACGTGCTGCATTTTAGAGAAGCTACCAGCAGTGTGGCCCTGTTGGCAGCACGCTGTGGGGACTGGTGGTGCTCAGGAGGCTCCTCACTGCCAGCAGCTTCCCTGGGGACTCCGCATCAACGGCTGCAGTAACTGCATGGTGCAACACACTGCCAAACCCCAAACAGAATTCTTTAGAAGGAGAGCTGCACTGTCCGCAGCACAGCTCTGTGCTCCTGGCTCCTTTTTATGAGGACATGCCTCACAGAGTGGTGTAAGTTTTCCTCAGAAACTGGCAACATGTCAACCAGCAGGGCAGAAGGGGTGGCTGCCGCAGAAACGATGACGCGAACAGGTGGGTCTTTTACACTGCTGCCTCCTGCACTTATCGTACTGCCTGCGTGGGAAAATGAAAAGGAATGAAGACAATCAGGTGGCAAAAATTCAGCTCTGCATTTTGCTATAATCAGGTTCAATTCCCAAAGTCTCTGCATGACCTTTGAAAGTCTGTTCAAGGGATTTTCTGCAATGTATTCAGACACCAAAAATTACAGAAAGGTTTTCAGCAGGATTTCCAAAAGATCCAGGTCTCCAACTGGATGATTTTAATGCAGGAAGGGATTTGGAGAACAGAACAAAACACACATAAAAAACCATAAGCCAGCTGTCTCAACAGCTTTGAAAATCTGACTGTCTGTGTACTTCAGACATCTCCCAATCCGTAACACAGGGGACAAGGCACATTCTTACTTCACAGAGCTGTCAGGACTGTAAATATAACACATGCTATAGTATAATACCCACATGTCTTGCAGCGAGAACTTTCAATATCTTGAATCGATTCCTACACCCCAAGTCTGGAAGCAAGGCAGGCATAGGATATCACTAGAGTGGTTGAATTCCCTAGCCAGCCTAACTACTTATTTGAATTAAGCATGAAAAGTACTCAACTCATTCAGTGCACTCCCCAGTTAAAAATACGAGCAGCATGACAAAAGTAAACAGAAGTAGCTGTAGCCTGCAAAGAACAGCATTCCTCGATTCAGCATTCCAAGGAAAAATAAAGAAAATAATCCCCCATTCTAATATCCTCCTTCAATCAGCTTCTCTCCCACAACATACAGCCTAATTAAGCCCCTATTTATCTGCAAAAATTCATTCAGTTAGGAAAGGCAAAACATACACTAACTGCTGCTCTGCCAGATGAATGTTCCCACTGCTTTCACAAGCATATCAAAAGGAAAAAATGCCAATGGAATAGCACACTATAATTCAGAAGCTTCTTACCAGTGGGGACCCTCAGCTACTAGTCTGTCAAACAGTGAAGTCACAGGCATTCCTGGATATCTGGTTAGCATATTCCATAGTACCTTAAGACTGACACTTCTACATAAACACCTGAGCATGGTGATGAGACTCAGATGCCCTTTAGAATCTCAGGATCTTTCCTTTCCACACTAAACTCTGATGTTTGGGAAAAGTAAGTACACGCAAGTCCACAGGTTTTCCAGAAACTGATTCAAACCTTATGCTGCTCAGAGACCAACTCCTTTCCCCGTACTAAGAGCACATGAATCCCCACCTCGTGCTTTGGGCCCATTTCAGACTGGGTAGCAATGCAAACAAGAACTTACAGAAGACTTGCAATGCATCTAAAACATGCCCATTGGAGAGGCTGAACTCTCAGAAGGCACTGTGTCCCACTCAAGCAACAGTGCAGCCAACAGAAATGAGATGGGGAGCGAGCCATTTTTTAAGAAGCTGCTTGCCAGGTCGCCAATCCCTGTGACAGAGAGCACTTACTTCCACAGATGGATGGAGCTATTCCTCATGCTGATTAAAGCACTATTAGCTTCTATTCACTCTAAATGGGCTAGTGGCTGCCCAGCCAAAAATGCTGGGTTAAAAATGCCCAGTGAGATCATTTTGTTGGGCTTTTGATGGGCTGTCAATCTGCTCCATGGTGAAAACACACCTTAATGAGCAAGACAGCATTATTCAGAACCATTTGTCTAGGTGTGATAAACTGCAGAAAAACAGGAAATTACATCCATTAAGTTATGCACGCAGGCAGCATTTTCATTGCTTAGTGCAATTAGAGTGATGCATAATACCCATCTCCTGCTGCCCACAGGGAAGCATGGCTGCTCTTTCAGGAGCTCAGATAAGCCAAAACAGCAAATGACGCTCAAGTCATTACGAACCCAATTCTGCTGCAAAGCCTGGTATCTTATAACTGCGCAGCCAGGCCCATTAATTTCATCACAGCTACTGAAGGAGCAAACAAAGTAGACATTTGATCTCAACACTAGCTCCAAAGATCACACTCCCAGCCCTCTATTATGGCTCTCCATTGCAAGATGTGTTCTGCACCGGGAAAAGACAAACTTCCCCCTACTCCATATCTTGCATCCAGACCCTCTCCTGGTATCAGTACACAGCACATTGTTCATCCTCACACACACTGCCATCCGATTGTGCTCGGTGTCATTGAAACACAGCAACAGCAAGACATCATGCCTTTCTCCTAGGAATCTTGGAGGTGACTGGAAAACCTCGTGTCCAGGTGAGATTAAAGAAATGAGGAAGTCAGGAACACACATAGTCCATCACTGCCTCCCCAGAGAAGCATATGGTCAGGCACATCTTTCCAAGCTGCATGCTGCCCACATTTTTATTTAAAAAAAAAAAAAAAGAAAAGAAAAGGCCAGTCTATGGCCATGCAGGCAGCTAAGTCCATACCAATTTACACAGGGACCTGCAGCAGCTTGGAAATTGTTTTTATTGCAGATACATTTCAGCTCTGACCAACTGAGAGTAAACAACTGCAACTCAACCCTGGCCCTGGTGTCAGCTGGAGAGGCAGGCGATGAGCTGTAAGCGGAACAGGCCTTTCGCCAGCTTAGGGCTGCTTCTGTGGCACCCCACCAACCTCGTTCTCCCAGACCCAGGCTGCTGTCAGTCCTGCCCTCCTCACCAGTTTGGTGCCAAGCGACAAGCAAGTAGCCAGTGCCAGCACAAACGCAGGCTGCTAGCCTGGAGACTGCCAGCCAGGCCAGGAAATAGATGCAGGCCACAATATGAATGGTGAAGGGTGAATTTACCCTGGAGAATCCAGACTATCATCTACATAAACACAAGCTTCACTCAGCTGCTCCTCCACTAAGCGTTGAAGGCATCTAGACTTCACATCCCAAAAAACTAATAAGCAAGAAAATAAAGAGTTAAGTTACACACAAGTGACACTCCTCTGCTCAGCTTCTGTTCCCAACTCAAGCCACCTACCAAACCTCTACAGCTCCCTATCCAGTTCTCTCACTTCACGAATGAGACTACTTTTCCTTGGAAAGGAGACTGTCAAGGACTAAACCACTTAAAGCCACTTCTTCCTGCCCTGCCAGGTTTTCCAGAGATCTGTCTACTACAAGACAATGTTGACAGACTATGTCTGTGAGACCGACGCTAATACTTCTCAACAAACACTTGCGATCAGTGCACAGTACACATGCTGACATTAAGAGAACAACTTTTGATTTCTTAAACAGGTACTAGAAAGTTGGTTTGCCCAAAAACGAAAATTTAGGACTCTACACTAGAAAGTACTAAAAAGATACATGGAAATAAGATGTGGAAAGAAGCAACAAGTCAAGTCACAGAACCATAGCCACCCTGCTTTTACAACACCAGGATCCATTTTCCTTTCATAACCGCTCTGTATACACCTATTGCTTCTGGATAATTGGTTTCACTTGAAGTGTAAAGGATTTACAGCTTAGTGTGCTTACTTACATGAACGTATTTGGACTTTACTGACAAATTATGGGACAACCGTGCATTTTCTTGAAAAATTCATAGAAAAAAGCTATGCCTCAGTTTCCTGACTGTGGTTCTTCAAACATACGTGTAAGTTTTGACACCTCTGATATGGGGGTGGGGAGGGAGCAAAGACGGGGGAAAGTTATTTTAAGACACCTAACCCATCTTTACAGCACATAGCATTGACATTTACTTCCATTTGCCCAGATGCACTGGGAACTTACAATACAGAGCCACAAAGACTTACTTCACTTGGGTCATATTTTTTTATTTTTATTTTTTAACACTATTTCATACAACTATTTTCATGCAGCAATGACTATTTCTCTGCCTCAATCTACTCTGTTATTGCCCTCTTGTCTTCTCTGCTGCACGACTACACTGCTGATCCTATCTCTATTTATTTACGCCTGCAGCAATACCTTGTTCGGCTTGATCTCACTAAGCACAGTGTTGCTCATTTGTACCATCAGGAGGTAGGATCTAGAATTCAGAAGATGGCACTTTTCTACTGCAGCACCAAAACAAGTACAAGTATCGAAGTGCTGTAAACAGAAGGGAAAATTGAGAAGGAAAACAAACAATTTTTTGTCAGAAGGAATACAACTATAACGTGCTTTTGGTTAACCTTATACCTGTTTATTAGGAGTAAAGGAGTAAGCCCAGCCTAACAACATCTCCTTACCATTACAGAGTCGGGCACAGGTTTCTACAGGTAACAGCAGCAGCATCCAACCTGCCTGCAGAGTTCTCCTTCTCTCCCTTTCATTCCTCCGAGAGGACCTGAAATCTGTCTGCACTGCATGCAAGCCCAAGGCAGGACTTACCCGAAGACAGGAAAAAGTTTTCAGGATCTAAGCTTCCTGGGCTTGGAGATTCACAATGAGCATCAGCTAAGGATGAGGATTCAAACATGGAATTCACCCCCATGCTTAATGGACAATGTTTAAAGTACAGTGTGAGGTGTCAGAACTTCACTGGTGTCCTGGTTTCAGCTGTAACAGAGTTAATTTTCTCCATAGTAGCTGGTATGGTGCCATATTTCGGATTCAGGATGAAAACACTCATAACACACCAATTTTTTAGTTGTTGCTGAGCAGTGCTTACACTGAGTCGAGTTTCCTGCTTCTCACACTGCCCTGCCAGCGAGAAGGCTGGGGGTGCACCAGAAGCTGGGAGAGGACACAGCCAGGACAGCTGACCCAAACGGACCACAGGCATATTCCATATCACATGACATTGTGCTCAACAATAAAATTGGTGAGAGTTGGCTGGGATAGGGCTGCCATTGCTCCCTGCCCTGCATCATTATCTCATTCTCTTCTCTCCATTTCCCCATCTCCACCCCATGAGATCTTCTCAGTTGTGCCAGACCTCAAATTCGATGTTGGTTCAAAGAGGCAGGGGAGAAAACCAAATTCCAGGACGTAAAAAACTTAAAGTTGACAGAGCCACTGAAAGAAGCGTACCTGTAACCATATCCCTAGCAAAGGCAACAGGCTTGCAAACATCTTCGGCAGGACCAGCTTTTCAAACCCACAGCAAACTGTGATTCTGTGACGTTCAACAGCACACTGCTGCATAAACCAGTAGGAGAAACTTAGACTGGATTAGGCATGGCTGCTCAACTGCATTTTTAGGTGACACAATGCAATACTGTCAGCCAGCTTTATTCTTTTTTGCCCCAGCTGCAGAAGAGATGAACCTGCGTAGTATAAAAACTGCAAGATAAAACTGCCCCTAAAATATTTTCTGACCAAACCTTTACTGGCAGAGTTTGTACCAGTACACCTCTTTCTGTTGCATGGACCAAGCACATCCCCCTTCTGTCATGGGGCTCATCAACACGCAGAAGCACTGTGTGTGTCTGCAGAGGAGGTAATTACAGAAAAGGCTCCTAGGTTTCCACTCACAGAACAAGCATGGTTAGTAGAGAACTGCAGAGGCAACAGGTTGCTTTTTTTTCTTTAGTAGAAAGACTGCATTTTAAAGACATTTATTTATCAACAACTTTTTAAAAAGCCTTCTTCATTCAAGTGGTAGCTTCCATCCTGGGTACTGACAGAGGAGCTGTCCCTTCCGTCTTTCACTTTTCCCAAACTCCGCTGTGGGGTCACAGAAGGAAAGAGCTAACCTCCAATTACCCAGTGACACTGACAATAACACGTCACTTTTCCAGCCAAGATCTCCCCAACAGATGACACGTCCCAGGAACCATTCCATTATTTTACATAGTTACTTGGAATCTGTGGCCAGATGGCAATTGCAGGATAAGAGCTGGCAAACTTGTATGTGTCTTCATTCTTTTCAAGGTAGAGAAAGATAGTTTCCAGAAATATTCAGTGATAAGAATAGCAGGAATGAGTATGAAAAGCCATTTTCTAATGGCTGCCTGCCTCTGCTACATTTTTGCCACAAAAATCAAGGTAGGAGTCTCTGTCATACCCAAAGCTGGCTGGTCACACTCTGGCTGTGCTCTTTTAGGAATTATATTTAACATTTAATTTTATTTTTAAGTCTATACATTTAATGAACCACCAGAAATAACTTTGGCCATGCTTACTGTAGATATTTCCTCTACAGACATCACCTTGTGGTCTGCTTCACATCTGAGGCTTTATTAATTACTAGCCTCACTACTGCAAAAAGCCAAAGTGTTATCAGCTAAGTACTGCCGCTTACTGCTGAAGTTAGGGATGTTACCATGCGTATATAATAAAGATCTGTTGTAAGTTTTGTATTTCTACTGTCATTTGTGGCTGAGTTTTACAAGTGCTCCCTTTACTTCAAAAGGCATCTTTTTCTCCCATCCCATTCCCACACCACATGCTGGCATCCCAGTGTCGTTGTTAAAGAAGCCAGAGTAAAAGGCAATCTGCCGAGAAAGTATCAACATTAAGTCAAATCACAGGTATCTACACTGATTACTTTCCTTACCCAAGCCATGCATGGCATTCAATATTCCAACAGATTTTTAAGTTACCTTCAGAAAAGATTCATTCACAGATCTATAGGAACTCCTCACTGATGTGCCTCAGTTCTAGCATAATCCATAACACAATGTGGTTTAAAAGAAAAAACATAGTCTAAAAAAAATGAACTGTGAAATTCACGCTAAGAATAAAGAAGATCCCATTTAACTTTGAAACCAAAAAAAAATCAGTAAGACCCCCATTCAGAAGTGTACCACCTTTTCAAGACAGCACCTGAGCAAAAGCATTCTAGCATACACTTACATTTATTTATGCTTACTTAGGTATTTGACTTTATATATAATTAGATATAAAGTAAAAAGCCAGGCAGAAGTGTCTAAGCAGAACAAACAGCATCCCCTCCTTACCCGCGGAAACAGCTTTCTCTCCCCCACCAACTGCTCACACACTTCTGCGGCCATAACCAGAGTGCTGGAAGCCAAAGCCCTGTCGAACGCCTACAAGGGAGGACAGACAAATGCTGGAGTACCTTAAGCCCTCACAGCCAGGCCTCCAGCTTGCGCCCTGCTGCCAAAAGCACCACTTCCAATTGCTGAGCTGAACTCAACAACCTGATGCTGTAAAGCTGAAGCCACCTCCTTTGGAAACAGTGCTATTTAATCCCAGTCGCTCCCCTCAGATGTAGATGTGAGGTATTTTGCTCCAGCCTCTGCAGCAGCAGGCAGAGCCAGGGAAGCTTTTATTTGACTTACCCCCTACTTTGTAGAGCATTTGCATTTCAGAACTGAAGCAAGGCACAAGCCTCTTTCATAAATGCAGCAGTATGCACTTGAGGAACAGAAAGAAAACTAACATAGGATTGAGTGTCAGGCATTATGGTGACAAAATAAAAGCACTGGCTGAACTGCTTCCTGATGGCATATATTATAAAATAGGAACTGCTCCTGAAAAAGCACTCAAATGTTAATTTTGTGGTGCGGTCATACACCATGTTCAGCTTGTAGCACTGGAACACACTGTGCACGTGCATATGTGCTCAGAGGAGCAGAGACAAGAAATGCAAAGAACAGAGTGGAGCTGTGAAGGAAGAGGGCTACACCGTTCACATCTCCCTCCACACAACTCAACATGCTCTTTGTGAGGGGCGAGTGAGGAATACCAGGCAAAAACAGAGAGAGGAGAGGAAGCTGTATGACTACCTACCTCACTAAACAGATGTCGAAAGCAAAGTTCAGAGTGATTTTTCCCCTCAACTGAGAAGGAAAATTCAAGAGATAGCAGGATTGAAGGAAAGGCACAAAACACAAACCAGCACAACTCAGGACCCAAACCTGCATGCTAAGTCCCAGCCGCTAACATAAGAAATGTGTGCGTATGGCTCTAGACCGTGGTCAGTCAGTAGTGTTTGCCAGGGCTACAGCATCCTTCAGCCCCCCCCAAGCCTCCAAGAGATAAAACAACTGGCAAATACTGGCTTTGTAAAGCGGATATATTTGCCCATCTTGCCGCCTCCATTCTTCCATGCACAACCTGCTCTCAGGAGTAGTTCCCAATATTTTAAAATATTCCCTAAAATATTAATAGTAACAATGACCTAGCTTATTAAGTAACAACTCTTCAAGTGCTCAAACATCAGCCTTTTACCCTTCCCTTATCTGTAATTGAAACTAGAAATCAACATCATCACCATTTTGCAGCCCCAAGGAGGACTGGAGCTGTGCTGTGCTCTGCAAACACAGGCTGAGGAACAGCCCTGCACCAATGAATCTACAATTGGAAGAGACAAGACAGGGAGAAAGTGTGGATGGTTTGCTTGGAAAGCAAAAAGATTTGTCCACAACCATTTAGCAGAGCAGGAAGAGAACAGATGTCTCCCAGCTCCCTTTTCCTCCTGCTTAGCAGGTACTAGCAGTTGCTCACGGTCCCAGTCAGATTTATGCCAACAAAGGGAGACTGACTATCCCAGAAATCCAGCATACTGGAATAACAGAGCTGAGAGAGCTCTGCAAGTAATCCAGTCCATCTTTTTGCTCTGAAACAAGATCAAGTTTACCCTGATGCTCCCTTACAGACATTAGTCCGATCGGTTCTAAAACATCTCCAATATCAAGCAATCTGCAAGTTCTTCATGTGCATGTTGTTCTTCTTGTACAAGAACATTTTTCCTAAAGATCTACACTAAATCTCCCACACTACGGAGTAATCCAAACCCTACACCTGTCATCAAATAATACACCAAACAAAAAACATACAAAGAATACCTTTTTCACAGAAGTTCCTAAATTCCATAGCTTCTGACACAAGTCTCCTCTTTTTTGCTTTTTTGGTTTTTTTTTTTGACTCCTTTTACTCCTTTGCTTCACAAGCAAAATTTGAGGGCAAAAGTACTTCATTTTTTGTAAGCTGCTCAGAAAGCAGAGTTCACCTTCAAGTTTGAGGGAAAACTTCTGGACAACTTCTGCTTGATAACACTGCCACCACACCAACTTGTGAAAATACACATGGGCTCCAGGACTCTGTAGAGGAATTGACTATTTGCATTTCCAGCTGGACCATGAGAATTGTTTATTAAGGATTGTCCACAAACATTTTGCTCCCAGAGAGAAACAATTTGGTTTTCATTCAAGAGAGAGACTAATTAGTTTTTAAACCATCAGAAAATATAGGAGTTCATGGTTTCCTCTGCTTTGTTAGCACTGAAGATGTGATTAGGTGGCCCATGTTCAGAAACTCTCTGCCCTTGATGACATCTTCCAGATTTATGAGCTGTGGCAGCTCGTAATTAAAGGCACCTTTAAGAAGGGGAGGGATAGTGGCATCAAGGCCTTACTTGCTCTTTTAGGATATAGCAGAAAAGCCTGACAGATGAAACTGAGGGGCTGAACCAGCACACTGAGCAGTTTAATCACTTCAGCACCCACTCACACGCCTCTAGGACTTTCACTTTGGCTTCAATCATTACAGCTGTGTAAAAAGGGAAAGGAAAAAGCGAAGGGAAGGCTGGAGATGCCCACTGGTTTGGAAGTAGAAGCACCCAACTGCCAAAAGCCCTCCTGGAGAGCGCGCACTGCCACCAGAGCAGCAGGGAAAGCACAAAACAAAAGCTAGGTGTGTGACCCTCCCTGTGCAAAGACGCATCATGCCATGAACAGCTAGAGCCTCAAAGTAAGAGGCCCTGGGGAAAATTACTTTTCTTGCCCCATGGAAACCCTCATAGGAATCTTGGCTATGATCCTCTCAAGGAGGTAGCTGTATGGGCTTCCCTCCTTGCTCATCTCTACTACCAAGTATGGGCAATGGATCATTCTGCATCTTTGTAGTGCTATCCCTGGAGGCACCGACTTGTGCTTTTTCCAGCCTACCCTGCAGAGGGCTTGTTGAGCATATCCTGGGCATCGCCACAGTTTTACTTGTCAGGTGAAGAAACACTGGTTAGTACACTCTGTGTGCATGATTTTCCATAATCACAACAGGTGCAGGAATAAAGACATTATCATTTAAAAAGCAACCAATGTTTTGCGATCACCTACAATGCAGGATTAAGCCAAAATGTCCCTAGTTTAAGCCCCCGCACTGAAGGCACAAACCATCGTACTAACTCTTCAGTAGCGAACATTGGTTGAACCCTTGCTAGCTCTACCAGATGTATAACCTCCATGTAAGAGCAGAGAAAGCTCTGGAAGTCATGCTGTACTGTAGCAGAATTTCAAGTAAGAGTGATTTGATTTTACTGTTTCAAATTCAAATTTTTTTTTTATACTTAAAGGCATTAACTCTTATTAAATAGACACTGACACCCTGAAGTTACTATAAGAAGAGTCACAAACTCTGCAGATGGCAATCTTAAGAATGTTTAATAAAGAACTGCATTATTACAGCTAAATGAAAAAGTGAGCTTACACTTTGTTATTCCGGTGCCTGCGTAATCATCCCACATGCCCCCAGCAAGCTGAAAGGCAGTGGCCTTCAGGTAATAGCTAAATGATTACGTGCACGGGCAACTTTTAGTCTGACCCCAGGTACTGGGTGAGAGAAAAGCTCCTGTGTGATCAGACACTGTGTGTTCATCCTGTTTGCCACCAGGGCTGCAGAACCTGGAGGAACAAGGTAACTGGGGCTCCAAACTCAGGCAAGGCCCCTCTAAACTGAGAGCAAGGTTTCCAACGGCTGGTTTAACAGCCTACTTCAGGGCAGCAAAGTGCTGTCTGGGCCTCAGTTGACCTCCAAGTAAAACAGAGGCAGCACTGAATTATTTTGCAGGAGGACAATGTAGACACTTCTACAATACTACGTCATTAATAGAGTAGCCTTAGAAATATTCATCCCCTCTTTAGATTTGAGCTGCAAAGTACAAACCTACTTTTCAGGGTTTATTTTTACCTTCTCATTTTTTATTTTTCATGTATTTAAATACAGGAGTTTAGATCCAATGATTTTAGATGGCATATTATAGGAAAGGAGGTGGGGAAAAAAAAATCAGAAACTGTTTTTTATGGAGGAGGAAAATTCTTTGTCTCTACTGACGCTCCCAGGAATGCCTAGGTAGTGGTTGTCAGTCTGGGAAATGTAAGTGCTGCTTAAAATAAAAAACGTACTGTGTAGAATATAGTGCTAGCAAAAGGTGCCAGGTACCCTTTTTGACAACAGAAGCCTCAGACCAATGAATGACAGGTGCATGGCATGGTGGTGTTACACCATGCACAAGAGGTGATTATATACATCGGTGACCCATTTCAGGGCAATTTAGAGTAAAAGGGATTAGAAAGAGCTGTTACTACAATACAGTGGTCTTCTCCCAACTTCTTTACAATGACAGGTCATCCAAGTCACCTCTTCCATTGTACAAGAGATGGACAGGAGAGGTCTTAAGGATTCTTACCTGCAAAGCTAAAGTGGTCATTGACACAAATGCAGTAATAACGAAGGGAAAAACAACAACGATGACAACAAAAAAAGCAACCTCCCTGGAGCTTCTTCACTAACTTTTTTTAAACCTGTGCTCAGCAGCAAACCACCTAGCCACACCACTACTAATTCAGCTTCAGAGCTGACACCCTGCTGAGCAGAGGAAATTCTGCAGTGCTCATGGTGAAAATGTACGAGTAGCCAGTACAGGAAGACAGCTAAAGATAACTCTGCTCCGTGTTAGAGGCAACTACATTCACCACTGATAGTTCTTATCTAAGCAGAGCAGACTTGGCCCAAACTTCAGAGACAGATCTGCAGAGAAATCTCACCACACCTTAAGGCTAGACACAGAAAACAGGAGACAGTGCTCGATTCTGAATCAGTACCGAGGAGTGACATGGATATTTGGGACACACCTTAAAGAGATAAATGGAATTGACTACGTAACATAGTGGGAAAAAACCCTGAGTAGTCCTAGACTGAACTGCACTTGCTTCATGAGACAAAGAAAGACTTCTGTCCTGTGTGAAGTGCAGACAGGCCAGAAGTTTAAGTATTATGCTCTGCCTCACTTCCACAAAAATAAAATTAAATTAGAGTGCAAATAACAAGTGATCAAAAGTATTATTTTTTCCTAATGACTCCAGCAACTAGCATTACAGGACCTTGACTACAAGCAGCTTCTTCCGTGACTCCATTAAAGAAGATAAACTAACAGACAGCTCCACGCATCCCTAGACATGGGAAACTCAGGTAAGCAAGTGCGAAAGAACATGAAATACAAAACTAAGTCCCGTGAACAAAGAACCTAGGATGCAACACAACTTGCATTTTCTCTGTCTTTATCCAGTAACACTGGATCCACCTTCTCACTCACCATCCTAATAAAATAGCTCACACTTAGAACATAACTTCATCGCATTGTGATGAGCATCACACTGCTGTTCAGGGGTAATGCAGCAGCCGTATCCACTAGGACCTTGCCATGCCAGGTATTGCACACCTACTCGAGGAGGTCTAGTACCAGTCGCAAGCAACTACAGCTTTGAAGGTTTCAGAAAACAGTGATTCCACTGCTTCCCCTGCAAAACTATCAAAGTAATACACCTTACTGCCAGGAAAATTGGGGAAAATGAAGCTAAACAAGTCCATTTGTAAATCTCATTAGTGGAATGACTACGTACTCTCTCTTCAACAGTCTACAATATTGTTTTCAAAGGACAGCCATCCAAATGCCAAAACTAAATTAGTAGCAACTGGCTTCTGCTGGGGAATTTCCACAGATAGGTGCCATGTACTGACTGAGATAAGAACGGAGCTCCCCTCTCCCTTGTTGGTACAGGGCAGCATGAAATGTGATATAGCTGGATTTTAAACCTCCCCAGGGCTGCATGTTCCAAAGACATTAGACTCCTATTTTCTGTAAACAATAGTTTGGATCAGAGGGATTTAAAGAACATAAGAACAGGCAGTTTCAAAATCTAAATGCTGAGCATAGCTTTTCATTTGGAACCTGGGATTTAGTTCAGTCCATTCCTACGAGTTGAACAGTTCTTTCCTGTAAGAGACATTTTGCTTTTTGTTAGTTTAAGATAAGCAAAAACAAAAGCCTATTTCCACAGAGAAAAATGAGCCCGGAGCTTGGTGAAGTCAAGGGCAGCTACTGATTTTGCTCCGCTCTCAAAAGATGCAACGCCAGCTCCTTTTCTAGCTGCAGAGATGGCCAACTCAGTGGGATGTCACCTCAGCCAACAGCAATGATGGATGGTGCTCCTGCTCCAGCAGCCTCCAGGCTGCCAGCTGGCTCAGGCATCATATACAAGCTGAACAGCACCATTCAGCGCATCTCTACTCAACACACTTTCTTCACACCTCTCTTGACTTTTAATCTGTTCACATTTGTTTCTGCAATATATTGAAAGCCTATCAATTGCAGTTTACAATTAATGAGGTGGGAATTAGTGATGCAGGGCTGATCTTGACAAGTGGACAGGATCATCTGCTCCCATGCAGGGTTAGATGGCTTATTTCTTCCACAGCATGGGCTGCAGAGGGGAGATGAGATGTCTTTTAGGGCCCCAGCGGTGAACTGCCTCTGGGTGATGCTGGCACTGTACTGAATGGCTTTGAAAAGCAGATGGGAATTACCTGTTTCTGCATCATAAGGCTCCCACAGTATAGGATGCCCAGCAAGTGAACTTGGAAGAAATGAACTCAGAAGGCCTTCAGAAAAAATACCCACAAGGGGGAAAAATGAAATGCAATTCTTTGATAGACGGTAAGGCTAACAGAGTATAATTTGTGCAACAACTCCAAGTATCCCAAAGCCATCCTGATGATTAAAGATTTTATCCAGTCAGATTTATTAATAATGCTGTCTTCCAAAAGGCAACTAGAAATATAGTGTTACTCTGAAAAGGAGTAAGATTCTTATCCTTTTTAAATCATTCCACAGGCCAAGGAGTCCTTTGAGACCTTCAGTGGATATAGCGGCATTAACCAGCTCCAGCCCAGAACATGCCTTCTGCAAGCAAACTAACCACAAAATTAGCATGCAACTAATTACAAACACTGTTACCTACAGCCGGTGTAGCAGATGCATTTCCACCAGGTTTCAGGCAACCTACTTAAAAGTCTAGTTGATCACAAAATGCATTAGCAAGTCCATATATCCTTATTAAAAACAGTCAATATTATAGCATTGGAGAGGTGGGTTTAAACTCCTATTTTTGCTCTTCCAAAGAGATTTGAGAGGCCAGCATCTTTTCCAGGACCCACGAAATACATATGAACTCAATGCATTTGATGATTTCACTTAAGGAGTTTGCTAGGACTGCAGAACTTTTGATGCTAAATAGATATTTATGCTATAATAAAACTAGCACAACAATGCAGGCAGTAATTGCTGCTGAAATCGCAGATTGCTTGGGTAGCAGCATTTCCATTGCTATACATATATACTACCCCAGGTAGGAAGTGATTCCTATGTTTTTTGCTGGAGGATGAATGAATCAATCTCATATTCAGCTTTCATTTTGTTACATTCCTGAAACTCTGTGCCTCTGGAAAAGAGCTTTCTATCAGATTTTCTACACAACCTGTTGCACAGTAATGTTAGCTCTTACGCAAAGATACGAAGTGAAATAGGGTCAGTATTCCAAGCCACTAGTGAGGCTGACAGTATCAGACACCATTTGCAGAGCACTACTCCCTTTGAATATACAAAACCTGCCCACAGTTAGGAACTAGTGCACAGCTAGAAACAGCTCAGGATCTTACAGTAAAAATCATGAGCCCCTACTGTTGCCCTTAAAAAAAAAAAAAAAAAAGGTTCCCCTGTCACAGGACATTCACTACATGCTTACACATTCCCCCTGCTGACAGTAGACCAAGATCCGAGGCAGTGTGTATTCATGCAATACCCTATACATAGTTATCAGCAAACGACTTGACCACAACAAAAAGCAAAAACAAACATCACATACAGCTTCTTGCCCACACACCTGGCAGCTTTATGTGGATTTGGCTGTCAGCCAGCAACACCATGCTGCAGAGCCTGTCAGCAATGCAGCAGCTCATTTCAATAGCACACCCTGCAAAAACTTTTATGAGGACTTGCATGCAAGGCGCTGCATTATGGGAGAAGGAGCTGACTGTATCACTTGATTCACCAACAGAAAGCCACCTGCCTTCCAAGGATTGCATGGAACAGCAGCTGGCAGCATCAGTACTATCCGCACAGTTAGCCTGGGCACTGGTGCAAGGACATTTCATTCTTTGGCACCACTGCTCCTCCCCACGTTCTCCAGCCTTACAGCCCTGTGCCTGATGAGTTTGTTTTTGTTTGTTTTTTAAATCACATCAGTGCTGAAAATCCCCAATACTGTGTGTTTATTGGGCGGGGTGGGGGGGGTAGGGGTAAATCAAGAGAAGTCTGTTTTGTACAAACTCTTTGTAAAATATGCTCACCCTCTCAGAGAAGGTGAATACAGAAAAACAGAGAGGAAGTCAGGATCATCTCTGCCTTACCAAAGTGAAACAGCCACAAAGACTAACTTAGCCAAGCAGCATAGGAAATTTCAAGAGAATAATCCTTCCCCCTCCCAAAGCAAATCCACAGCTCTCCTATCACTGTTTTGCCCTTTTCCACAAGCTCTTCCTTCTCCCTATGCTACAGGGCAGATTAGCATCCCCCACAGCTGGATGATAGACACACCTGAACAGCGAAACTAAATTCCACTTTCACTCTGCACTAATTGTTCCTCCCTCTCAAGACAGAAATGTGTGCCTTCCTCATATAAATAAACTGAAGCTAGCTTTAATCTAGCTACTCCTGGGTTTTGCAGCATCACACCACAGTTACGAAGATCCCTGTAAGAGCTGGCAAATAACTAGTCAGACATTTCTAACAGTGCCCCAAATGGAGTGATGCCTGTATTACAATGCAGTCATTGCAGGAAAACTGCAAAGTAGGCAACTCCAGAGTGACATGGAAGGTGCTGCTCCTTTCACTGCCCTTTTCCTGGATAAGCCTCTTAACCTGCTCGATTTCATCAAATTCATTCTCATGCAAAAAAGAGTAGGTCATGGAAAAGAGAAGCTAGTTCATGAAAATGCATGTGCTGAATGCTGTTCACTTTTTTCCTTTTAGCACATTCTGTAAGCAGCACAGGCAAATAGCTGCACAGCCTAATTACTGAAAAGGAACAAGACGAACTGATTCAGTAATAACATAGCTGAAGGTACAGTAAATGCAATGCTAGTTGTTCAGATATGAATTGAGGGGAGCCAACAACACACTGGGGTATTTTTACAGACAGGCAGTTTACAGTTCTATTTTTACTACCTTTGGGGGCTACAGTTCAATCCGTTCAGTAGCTCATCTGCATTACTCAGACGCATTTCTGTGACACCATTCTGGGTAAGCACCACGAAGGACTACTCTCTGCATCACGTACGGCTGCAGGCTGCGTGGGTCTCCAAGCAAAGAAAGGCAGAGGAGGATTGCTGGCTGTCAGTGAGAGAAATAAAGAAGCCAGAGCTGGATTAAGCATCTGGAAAATTACTGCAGCCTCACAGCTTTTGCTGCTTGCTACCCAGGATGAGTCATCACAGGTTGCCTTGGCAACGGCTATTTTCTTCCTCCTGCTGTTGATCAATTTTGTCTGCATGAAGGTCCCCCCAAACCAAGTGCTGCACAGATAATGCAACAAAGTTACAGAAACTCTTCTCAAAGAGTATTTTCATTTTGAATCTTGGACCTTAAAGAAAAAGGAATAAAATAGTCGGAGCAAAAGGGGAAAGAGAGAAAACACTGTTTTATTCAACCAGCATACCATATCTGTGACAGGCGTGGTTAACAGAAAACCTACTACCATTACCGCTAAGTAATGCCTATAAATAAAACATAACATCTTGTCCTAGAAATCTACATGAGACATTGAACATCAATGTCAGTTGCTCCATAACCTAAACACACGCTCTAAAGCAGACATTTGCACTGCCAGTTTCCAGTGCACAGATCCAGAGCTGGCCAAGGAGCTAAGGCTTCT
Organism: Chauna torquata; assembly: GCA_013399475.1. NCBI lineage: Eukaryota > Metazoa > Chordata > Aves > Anseriformes > Anhimidae > Chauna > Chauna torquata. Next base: position 93,885 of record VXAL01010211.1, on the reverse strand, counting down.
GGGTCCTACCCGTATCTCTGATGTTGACAGACAGAATGACCCCAGGCAAGTTATTTCTACTTGGAAAAAATCCTATTCACCACCTTTCAAGTGCAAAGATATGGTTGAAAAGAACTGAAATGTTGTTGCTTAGCAATACTAAAGTCCTGAAACAACACCCATCAAAGTTTACCCTCTCCACCATCTCTCTGAGGTAAATGCAGACTGATGTCAGATGACCTCTGATGAGAGAAGTCCAAGTCCCTGTCTACTCTGTGGCTATCAGATTTCACTAAGTATTTTTAGCGAAGTTAGTCTGATATCTCTTGTTTTCACCACCACCCCCTTTTTATGCCACAAATTAACATCCCCTGAAGGCCGATTAAAATGGCTGCTGGGTAGGAGCCTGACCCTACCCAGGTCGTTGGATCAGTGAAACGTATGGCAACAGACATCCACTTGTCTGCAATTAGCTACAGGAATGCAAAAGCTACGGATGAGGCAATCCTCCCCGTGAGACACAAGAAGTCAGTGAGGGCAGTACTTGTGGTACAAGCAAAGAGAGCAGACTAATGTTTGCCATGCTAATTTTTGTCAGTCCCTGTTTGTGTGCTCAGATAGTAGACACACACGAACCTGGAACATTAGACCTTCAGCTTCCCATGTAGTTCTTATTTCAGTTATCCATTTATATCAGATAGTCTTTAACACACTTGAGTTTTCGGGCCAAGCAGGGACTGAATGGAGACCACTGACATAGTGCTCTCCATGTCTAGGGACTCTTCTGCTTGACTCTAGAGGCATTGCCCTAGAGGGTTTTCNCCCCCATCATGGGTTTTCCTAGAGGGTTTTTTCCCCTAAAAGAGGTTCAAGAAGTCACATAGGCATGTAAAGGCCTGAATGGCTTACAAATCACTTGCATACCAGGTGTTCTTCCAAATCTACCATCTGAAACAAGGACAATTATCTTGTATCCAAGTGCAAGTCAATCCCCTGGAACAGGAACTTCTGCATTGGCACAGCCGGCTAGCTTAGAGCACAACAGTGATCTGACAGCAATTTGAAGCCCTGAAGCTAAGACAGAAGGGTTTGTTGCGGTGGTGACATTTGTTTGGTTCCTTTTGTTTTTGAAGTAATCTAGTAGACATGCCCATCTTTTCAGCAGGAAACAGTCTGCCGTACTTCTACACTAGTCTTGATCTTCAAGCAACAGCATTAGCACAATGTGTAGATATTTGTTTGTGAAAGGGTTGACTGGGTGAGCCTTTTTTTTTTCCTCCTACCATGCATTTGCTTTTGGGGATAACAGGATGTTCTTTTTGTTTCTGTTCTTTACCTGTAGGTATCTTATCACTAAGAACGAGATCATGACTTATTTTATTTAGAATTGGTTTTCATGCAGAAAAACTTCAAAAAAACCTTTTCTATCATCTTTCAAAAAGTCTTTTGATCCTGTAGACCATGACTCACTTGTTGCCCATCTCCAAAACGCCACAACTACACCATGTTCCATTTCCTTCCTTTTCCAGCATCATGTGTAGTAATCATATTATGAAAACAAGTGAGGCAGAGGAGCAAAACAAGAAACAGCAACAGGAAGGATTAAAATATCTGCATTCCCACCATGAAAACACTGTCAGCAAAGCATTCCAGTCCCGTGTTATACACAAGCTCATTTGCACTCAGAACCAACCAACATTCATGGTGGCATTTAATGAAAAGAATGGTTCAGAAGGGCATAAGGAACACTGATGAAGTCAGGAAAGCAGCTACTTTCGTAACAAACCATAGCCCAAGCATCACTGTAGCTGCCTGCCCCAGACAGAAAAGCCATGAGGGCTTCTCCTCCCAAGTGTCCTGTCAGCAAACGGCAGGCAGTACCTGCAGGTCTGGGAGGATGAACATATGTGAAGAGGGGGCTGTGACACAGAAAAGGGTAAGGATCCCTGAGCTAGAGCAGTCAGAGGGTGAGAATGGCAGCAGACCCTTCAGTGACCCAAAAAGGTCATAGCAAGAAGTAGAAGTGATTGGGAAAGACTTGCAAAACGTAAGACTGAATCTGATCTGTTTTGTGTAGCACTTTGGCACGCTCGGCTGAAGAGATGACCTTTAAAAGCTCCTGGGCTTTTAAATCTCATATGAAGGTGCTGGACTATTTTGCTACCTGTAGATAGCTTAAGCCTAATTGGCCTTTTTAGATCAAGCTGAGGAGTATGACAATCAAGTGGCTCGTCTGCAAAAGAGAATTTGCCAGATCTGTATTAGTATGGTTTTATTATTGCTAATGTTAGCTCCTTGTGCATACAAAGTTAAAGTCTTCATTATGCGCATATTTTTACAACGTCATTTACATCACTTTGAATGTCCACACAGTGAATTACAGTGAGACCAGTACAAATTCTAACACTATAGAGTGCTACTGTTCTGCTAGAAAGTAGACAAAAAGTCTGTCAGAGGCAAGAAAGAACTCCCGGTGACAAACAGGAAAACACACTGAGAATAGCTCATCCTATACTGAGCATAAGCTGATGCACTCCAGCTGTTCCCATGGGATTTAAGAATACATCCAGTAGCACCTTTATTACTTTACAGTATTAAGAACACATTCCAGGAGGAGATTATCCAAAACCTTCACTGGACTCATACAGGCGAGCAATGCTGAGAATTTGGAATCTTTGTCCACACAGACTTACACCAAACATGACTGTACTGCCTGGGGCTTACAGAAGTTCATGTTCACAGGATAACACAGGTTGGATGAGACCTTCAGAGGTTCCTAGTCCGGTGCTGCTTAAAGCACAATTTGCTATGAGGTCTGACCAGGATGCTAATGGCTTTATCCAGTCAGGTCATCATAATCTCCAAGGACAGAGCCTTTGTAGCCTTGCTGGGCAGCCTGCTCCACTGCCTGTTCTCACAAGGAAAAGGTTTTCCCTTATATCCAGTCTGAGTTTCCCTTGTTTCAGTCTACCTGAGCAGAAAAAAAAACAAACAGCTAAATGAAATGGAAGCTGTTCACTCAAGTCCCTCTATGAAATTTTCCCCACAAGATATAGGAATTCTCATGGTGGCCCTGTGGGCTCCTTACCATTGGCCTCCATGATGGAGGAATAGTAGGCAGCTAGCTAGCTAGCTGCAAGTTTACTTTATTCAGCAATATTCTCTTCCAGGGTAAGGGAAGGAGAGAAAGGAAGGAGTATTGGACTTCATGCTTATACTGGAACAATCTTTAGTTGTCAACAGCACTTTCTCAGTTGTAATAAGAGATCAGGCAAAGAAACTGAATGCTGGCTCCCCTCCTGAATTCATCAAGCATTTTGCATTCACCCAAATTTCACTTCATGCTTTTAAAATTCTCTAACATGTTGTTAGATAACTCCAGGCCTGAGGACAGAACTGAAGGAAGCCTCCAGAACTTAGGTCTCAGACTGAAGCTCACACATCCTTGCCACAGGGACATGATTTCTGTGGTGAGAAGCCTTCCTTATCACATTAGCTTCTTTACCAATTTCTAGAACGAAGTTGCATCATTTGCTCCAGAAGAGGGAAGTGGAAAACACTTCAGGGAAAAACACTTCAGCTTCCTGTAGTATAGGTAAAAAAAAAGTTATTAGCTCAAGGTGAAGTTCCATAAGCTAATGCTTACCTTTGAAGGTAGCTATGAGCAAATTATCACAACAGGTTTCCTGACCTGGTCAGGGTTCAGAAAGTTCTGCAGAACAGACCAACTGTAGCACAGACTCACAGAAAAGATAATCCCTACCCACTCAATCTTACTGGATCAGAACTTGCCTCAAACATGGAAGTAAACAGCTGAAGAACTAGGACTGAGAGACCATGCCCTGACTCAAATACATCTTCAGAATGTATGTATTCTTTAGCAGCGTGCATATGGGAGTTCTGCAGGCTTACACTGCTGGTGCTTGCAAACAATTACCACTGGTAGTTGGTTACCAAAACACTATGCAGCTAATGAGATATTGCAGTTATTTTACACCTTTAGTAGTCAAGCAGTTTCTTTCATCACTGGAAACAGATAGGAACATTGTTTTATTATGAAAAAATAATTCCTAAAAAAAATCAAAGCAGAGTTTAAGTTCAAAATATATTTCATATAAGGAAATACAGAAAGTAGAATACTATTCTTCAAGGAAAAGCCACTGGTACCAGAAGTTCACAGAAGATCAACGGTGCATAACAATAGAATAGCAGCTAATATCATATAGCAATTGCCATATCTGGAACTTCTGAAAGCCCTGTCCCAAGTCACTATTGCATTTATGGTGCATTAATGTGACAATACATGCACAGTACAAGAGGAATAACTACCTTAAAACATAATCAAGAATTCCAGAAGAAATAATCACATTTTATATTAACAAAAAATACTTTGTGTCAGAAAAGAAGGATAGCACAGCAGTGAAAAGAGAGGTTTAGTGTTTAATCCAAGTTTAAAACACAAAATCCACATCTACCCCCCCACACCCCAAAAGAGATACTTCATATAGAAACAGAAGGATACATGATTTAGTTCATTCTGAAAATAGGAAATCTTTTAGAAAAATAGACCTCTCAAGCTCCGGTTGCTATACGAACAAACATCGATTAATACTAAAAGAAAAAAACTGGGAACACTTTGGTAAAATAAACCTTCCCCCATCCCAGGAAGGTGACATCAAGGCAAGCAGTCACTGCATGAGCACCAGAAAGTGAAATTGAACGTAAGAACAGTGGAGCTACACTCAGGTTTCTTTGAGAATGAATACCCAAACACAATAAACAGAGCATACAGGCCATTTAAACAATGACTGACGTTCTTTCAGTCCACAGGGAATATTTAGACATATTAAAATGTTTTTGATCTTCCTAGATGGCCTCTAAACATAGAGCAAATTGTTTTTATAAAACATAACCGGGAAAATATATTTAGATTCCTCACCGTACTTCTATTTGCAATCTTTTGGTGGAATTTTTAGTGCTAGTAAAAACTGTCCTGAAGATTCTGAAGACCTTGCCTCAGCATGGTCATTAACAGCACAGATTCCCAACACTGCCTGGTTAGTGGCTATTAGCAAGGAGACGAGGATTTTGAACACGTCTGAAGCGTGCCAATTTCTCAAATCAGTCTTTGGACTTTTTGCCAAGATTGCCAATAAGAAGGCAAAGGAAAGCCTGTGGACTTTATCCGCTATTGCACCAATACACCCATACTTTGTTTGGGCCGCTGAATACCTGAAAATCCTGAAAGACTGAAATCCCTTCATCAATCTTCAGAGCCATCTGGGGAAGTTCTGGATATCTTTGCTTAACGCACCTCAAGTGGTTAATCCCATTTTGCAGCTCTGTGCCACCAACATGTCTCCCAGTCCAGGTCAATCATTTCAAATGTTAGCACCTACCAGTGAAAACTCAGTCCAGGGACAGTGTTGATTTGTTACCACAGCAACAGTTATTATGAACTTGCACCTTCTTGGCTACCGAGGACCATTCTGAAAGCTTCTGCACCCCCCTTTCAGCCCACACAGGATGGGGATACACAGACGCCTCTGAGGAAGATCAAATAAACTGACAATAACAAAATAAAAAAAAAAAATCAGCATCTTAAGAGAATTACAGTACTGCAAATGTGAAGAGTCCACTTCTACTAAAGACCACATTTACAGACATGAAGCATAGGGGGTGAAAGCAGTGAAGCCATTTTTAAAAAGTATCTGAGTTAAGCAAACCGAAAGAGACATAAAATGCTCGAACACAGTATATTACATACTCAGCCAGTTCACCTACATCAGATCTGCAATGCAGAATTGCACGTATATCAGATATCAGCTGGTACTACTAGCCATCAGGCCCCACTTGAAACCAGCAAGGACTTTGAGATGCACTAACCAGAAGCCCTTCCTTGCATGCTCTTTTTCTTTACTGTTTCCTGAGCAAAGCAACAAAGAAGAAAAGCATGGCTCTTCTTAGGGAAGACAAATCCCCTCTAACAGTTCAAGGCAGAGGACAAGAACACAGCCCTCCCTCCTCTAAGGGATACTGCAAGCTGGCCAGCAATACCAGAAAATAGGGCTTCCCATAGTGGTTTTTTTTTTTTTTTTTATTAAAAGCTGGCTAGAACAGACACTACACATCCTGACATCTCCTCTGTCATCATCAAGCCATGAAGCAAAAGAGGGCCAAACAAAACCTGGAAATTCATTCAATTTCTGGCACGAGTAGCCCAGCACAGCTCTGACTGCCAGCCAGCATCCTACCCAAGGGCAGTCACACTGATGGATAACTCAGCTTCCCAGACCAGATATTGATAAAGCCCCCTCTGGAGTTAGTACTTTGTAAATTGTTGTTGGATCCTGTAAGACAAAATATCAAAATACAAGTTATTCTCATTATTAGATATGGATTTATGCACCTCTTCTCATGGACTACAAGACAGTAACCAGCCCTCCATCCAGGAAAAAAAAGCTTACCAAGAAACACCAGTCCTGCAGTCTATTAGCAGACTAGTCATGTCACTCTACCTTTGTCTCGTTTTCTGCACCTCTACCTAGAACATCTGTATACCCTAATGCTTGCTATTCTTAGTGACTGCTTAGGAACAAGTCTACCAAGTAGAATACATTATCCCATCACTAAAAGCTGTCACTTTATAAAACAAATTTCCTAGGATAGCATAAATTATGCCCTTGACTGGCATGTCAGGGCTGCTCTGCTGATGATTTTCCATGTCATTCTGTTAACCGTTTGATGTTAAGATGAATCTGAACAACATACTTGAACTCAGCCCTTAGGTCTAGAATGAAGGGTGTTTAAGGCAGAAGCAGAATTACATCGAGTTTTGTAAGCAGCTCCCCAAATGACAGGGTACAGTAGCCTACCTTTAGACCTACAGGAGTGTGTACCTATGAAGCTCCACTGCTTAAATCCATTGTATAAACATATCGTTATTTCACAGGAAAGGAAGACCTTCACGGGTCCCTAAGCCTATTCCTAGTAGCCACCTACAGTAACCACTGGACAGACCTACAGCTGACCTACCAAGAACAGCCAGCAAAGACTAAGCTTGGCAAGAGACTGAAAATGGAACACATAAGCTAACCCTTCTTGTGGTATATTATCAGAGCCTGCACTCATACAACATGCTTTACAGCCAGCAATGGGTATTCCCACTATTTTGGATCCATTTATTTCCCAAATTCCGCCAAAAAAAAAAAAAATCAGGTGACAATAAGCCCCACAATTTCATTATGCACTACAGGAAAAGATGCTTCTATTCATCAACCAGCAGGTTAAAAAAAATCTTTTGAGGCACTGCCTCCAATTGCGTTACAAGAAATTGCAAATAACCCTTCCCTACTCATCTTTAACATATCATTTATAGCACTCCCCCATATCCTACCCCAGTCACCTCTCTTCCAGGGTGAAGTCAAACTACTCAAGCCCTCTTCACACAGGCAACAAAAACAGTCAAAGGCAGGGACTCACTCCTGTTTCCATACGTTTTTTTAACTCTTACACAAACTTTTTGAGGCAGACTTACTAGAACCGAATACAGTATTAAAGAGGTGGGTTACAACGCTGAATTGCATGGTAACAGAATGGATGTTTTAATGTCTATCTTTTCCTACAATTCCTTACTTTGTAGCTGCCGTGCACTAACCAGTTTATGAAATATCCACAATGATCCCAAGATCTTCCCTGGAGGGTAGTAAATGATAGCCTGTGTGTANCACACTTCCCAATTTCAGGTAATACCATCATCCATAACGGGCCCAGGTCAGCAGTGTAGACAGATGGTTGTTTTCTAGGAACATGACCAAGACCTAACACATGAATCCCACCTGCTAACAAAAGGCAGTCAGAGACTGATGTCATCTTTTAGCCTGACTGGTCTGTGTATAACCTGCTGAGTTTATATTTTATTCATTCCACCACACTTGTTGCCTTTTCATGCACAGTGTGTTTTAGGAGATACCTCTGTCACAGCAGTGCACTGCAGAGCATTTGTACTGCATCACTCTCCCTCCTCAGGGGCATGCAAGGAGCAAACAATTAAAAAAAAGCAAAAATAACCTAGACCACCACCACCCCACCCCCTCCCCCAGCCTCAAAGCATTCAGTGGAGTTTAGGGTTATATTCATTTGGCTCCATTGGAGTCAAATACACTTAAGCCCTCTGTGGAAGAGGGATGATAGATGTCACAAATTTCACTTTTGGTAGAATACTACAGCTATGAAGCTCCCCTTCCCCCCACTAGTAGTAAGCTGAAATCATACACGCAGAAGCTTAAAACAGGAGCCTATCCCAGCTTTCAGATTCACTGAACATCCCTGCAAAAGTGTTTTCTTGCATCCTTTCAGTTCTATTACCAATAAGATCTTCTTTCAGTCCCATGCTAGTCATTAAACAGCCATATAACACCATCTGCTGGATTGTGAAGAAAAAAATTATACCAGCAACTTGCTGCCAGGGAGAAAGGAAGAAAAACATTAAGGTGCCTGTCGTTTGGCTTCGACTGTGGTCCCCATCCCAACCCTGCTTCCCACCTTATTTTTGTTTTCCTTCCTCTTTTTGAAAAGCAAATCTGGGCTGCTGGCATTAATAGGCAACCACAGGCAAAAAGTCCTCTGGTCTGGTCTGTACAAATTGTACAGGAGGTCGTGCCATACAATTCTGCTTCAAGACTAGCACAGATCTTTAGTCCTGCTTTACCCCTTTCTGATTAAATAAAAAGAAAACACCAGAAAAAGAAGCTACCCTGAAAGCAAGCCTTCTGCAAAGTCAATGTAATTCTGAATGAGAGGGAGTGAAGAAGGCGCTGGCACTCTGATGAAAAAACAGGAGCTTGGCATGAGTCAGAAGCTGGGGATGCAGAGCCCGTGCAGCGAGAGGAAGCAGCCATTACTTAGCTCAGACATTAGTCCTTGGTTTCTTGCATCCTGTACAAAAGCTAAAGTACCAGTTACCTCACCACCATGCAAACATGTACTTTTCAGAGACTGGCAAGGATATTTTTAGCATCTAATTAGGCAGCTGCCACTGCTATGGGATGCAAGATGATAGCTTTTAATTGCTTATTTACAGCAGGAGACTGTGCCTCCTTTCTTGTTTCTTCAGGTCAAATTTATTTCACACATCACTTTGCTCCTTACAATACTGGATTAAGTGGCTACGCTTTTTCTTTCACCAAGGTGAAACACAGGCTTGGCTGAAATTAAAACAGGTATAAAACATTCTGGAGGTTTGGAGTTTCCTGCTTCCCACTCCTTTTCTCTCCTCACTGTTTTCCTATTTTCATACTGAAATTAGGGATGAATCACACGTTTAACAGTATTAGACATTAGATAAAGTAAGGTCCTGACTGAGTCAGCCAGACATGGTGCTAAAGGACAAATTCTCTTTATTGAATTATTCTATCAAGTCACTGAAAGTAACGCCAAGATTTTACCCTGTGTAGCTAACAATGCATCTCTTCCCTTATTCAAATTTTCCTAAGCTCCAGGCTTTCTGGAAGCACCCACATTATAGCAAAGCAAATCTCAAAGCACTAACCAGGCTGGTTCAGATAATGCTGTAAAAACTGTAAGGAGCTCTGAGTCATAGGATCCCCATAGCAGTAAAGGGAAACAAAGGTCATGCCTCATGCATCAGCGCTGCCCAAAGTGGAAGCTTACCTTCTGCTATAGAGGTAAGTATGATCGTAAAATGAATTTGTTGATGTATTCCCAGGAAAGGGAGGGGTAGGCTTTTGTGGCACTGTACAAGACACGGTTAAGACTTCCTCAGAAATACTGCGTACAGCTCTGCTCACCAAGTTGAGGATGGATGAATATCAGCTGGAGTCAGCACAGAAAAGGGCTCTAGGATCAACACTGCACAGAAAACCTACTACATGAAAGGGGTAGGAAACAAAGCCAAACTTTTGCTTGGTTAGCCAGCAAAATTAAGGTTGGGGCTGCAGTTTCACAGTGTTTCACTTGCTTTAACAGCAGCTTGCTATCAGAAGGGCAGTCCTGCATTCTGATCACCTCCTTTATGCTGAGTGAGTGCAATCATGAGCCGATACAGCTCACCCTGCTGCCACAGCACGGCTAGATTTGACAAAGGAAGCAGCAGAACTATGCAGCTGAGGGGAAAGCAAGCATCTCCTCTTTCAACAGAAGCACAGTGTAAAACTACCTTAAGAGAGCAATTTATGAAGTGCTGCTAAGCGCAGCAGTTGCAAAAAAACCCACAGAAATGGCAAATAACAAAAGAAGAGAGTAATTTCAGCTAAGGGACAATGCCAGCCCAAGAACAAATCGTTATAAATTGACCATAAACACATTTGGGCTAGAAATCAGCTCTCTCAACATCAGCCTTCTCACCAGGCTACTGGAGACAAAGCCTCAATTAATATGCCAATAAAATCTCAATCAGTTTATAAAATGGGTGACGTTTTCCTTCCAATGGCAGGGGGACAGAGCATGCACCTGGAGGTTCCTTCTAATCCTACATTGCTAGGCTGATTTTTTTTTTTTTTAAATCAACCCTTCTAACAGAGAAATTATTGAAAACATTTAAAGGTCTCCAGAAACTAGGTTTCCTGCAATAAGCAATGTCCAAAACAAACAAAAAAAAAACAACTGCTGTAGGCAATTCAAACAAATCTGGACAAAGCATTTTATTGCATGCCAATATAATATATTAAAAGCAGTGTGTCCCTTTTGTAGACTTGACTTTACAGGGCAAAATTGGTTCAATTGACCAACATATGTTACAGAAATGGATTTTTTTTTGTCTGGTTACTTACCTGTGCAGAGAGGATCTTTTATAGCAGGGGACAGCAAGGACCTGAGGACATTCAAGCACATCAGATACAGAACACAGCCAGCTTCCTGTCTGCGAGCTACTGTTACGGGAAGGGTTACAAATACAGATTTATCCACAGACACAGGCACACAGAGCTTATACCAGGGCTAAAACTGATCAGTCTGGAGACACTGCAGGGCTTTAAACGAAGATGCTCAGCTGGTGAAACCCATTCCACTTGCATGGTGGAATTTCACAGTAGCTGAAAACCTGCCCCAGTACAACTTGGCTCCTTGATGCCTGACTGCCAGCCAAGTCAGCTCAGCCCTTCAGACCACCAAGTTACAGCTACCCCAAATACAGGCAGGGCCTGTCCAAGAGCAGCACACCGTTAGACTAAGTACTCTTCTGAACTTCTACACCAAAGCACAAGCTGATTCCCATGCATTTAGGCAATCAGGAAAGAGAAGGAGAAGTATCACCCTATGATCATGCAGTTCTCTGTCTTGCCCCTCAACCTGCTCACACACAGGGATTCAGTTTGCTGGCTTTGTGCAGCAAACACTGCGCCTGCCCCTGGCCACCCAGGAGTAGGACCCTGCTGGCCAACTGCGCTGAGCCTCAGGGAGGAATGCCTGCACAAACAGCGGGAAAGGGAAGGCCAAGGGCGCCCATGCTTTTACCCAAGCTGTGCTGACAGTGCACTGTGAACTATGCCATCAGCCAGCATCAAGTCAGCGGGTCCAAGGGAAGGTGCTCTACACCAGCAGAACAGCTGCCTTCAGGAGCTTACTTCACCTCGCCATGCACCCATATGCTTATTTTATACCTGCTTCACACTCGCCCTCCACTTTGTTTGAACTGCCACAGTTCTGCACTGATGTCTTACCCTGCCACTATCCTCTGGAGCATTAGCTGAATAGAGACCAGAGCAAAAGAAATTCAGAAATACAGCATCTAAAAACCAAAGTCGTAACTGTCATGCAAGGGCACACAGAAACGGAACGAGAAAAGCACAGCTTTTTCAATTTTTTTTTTTTTTTAAACCAAATATAAGTATGTACCTGGGATTTATAGAAGATGATTTACGGAAGAACTTCTGCAGCAAGTTTTAAGCTATTCTTACTGACTTTGCTGGAAGAAAAAGGAAGCAATCATATAATTCTAATAGACCTAACATTTCTTTAGGTATCTTTTCTTCCCTATCCCCTTTACTTCCCTAAAAAAAAGGATTATCTAGAAATTTCCATATTCCAAATTGAGACAGAAAGCAAGATACAAGTATGGAGAAAAATAATAGTAAATATCTCAACTTTAGTTGTTCAGAACCCTTAAGGCTGGTTTTTGTTTTGTTTTTTGTTTTTTTAAGCCTTTCATTTTGAAATTTAGAATAAATTGACCTACGGGCATTCAACTATCATTCTGAATGTTTTAAGCAATGCTTTGACCTCGCTAAAAACATTTAAAAAGTATCAATGAAAATGGACCTTTCTGAAAAGATTAAAAAAAAACCTTACATTTTGTAACAGTAGCAACAACAAACACCAGGCATGAAAACCATCACCTCTTTGCATAATATGACGAATTAGTTCTGTATATATCAGTATATGCAATTTTAGCCAACACAGCTGTTTATCGTTACATTCATGACTATAAGTCCTGTTTTCCCCAAAACAGGACTAGGAACCACAGACAGACACTGTCCTGATTCAGAAGAGCTCACAGTCTGAACAGACAGGACAAACAAGCTGTGTCTAAGCAGAGGCAAAAGAGGCGTTAAACAGGTTTATCCCCATTTCTCCTGGGTACCCTCAGAGACCTGCCTTTCAGAATACACCAACACTCAACAGACGCCATCATGCAAGCAAGGAATAATCTCTCTTCTTCAGAGTTGGACAGTAAAATAGCTCTTTCCTAGGGATGACTCCCTCTCTCTCTCTCTCTCTCTCTCTCCAAAGTTTTAACAACACATACAGCACAAGCCTGACCTTCAACCAACACCCCATAATCAGGGACATGTTCAGTATCACCACCCTGAACGTTCAAGCATAATACCCATAACTGAGATAAACCCACACACATTTGAAGCTGGCCAGGACAATATCAATACTGCATTGCAGAAACTCCTCATTCACCAGAAATGGCCACAGGAAGGGAAACAGAAATTAGATAGCTACAAACCTAACGGGGCAGCAGGAGCAGTGCTGTTCTCTTAAGGGACACAGAGCCACAATAGCAACAAGTCCTAGCATCAGGCCAGGTGATAAACCAGGTCCAGGAAGGCCAAACAACTCAAGAACAGAGTCAGGAGCAGATACACCCCCTCAACATACTCCAACAGTGACCAAACCCCTGGGCTGAGCTTAAATGAGGCTCCTGGGCCCAAGGGCAAGGGTGTGGCGGAGGGGTGGAGGCTTCAGGTGAGGCTCATCAGAGCAATTAAGGCTTATTAGTGCACTCAGGGATCTGACAAAACCAAGGTTTACAGTACACATTTGTGGTTTAAATAAGGTGCTTTGTTAATGTCTCATCATTAGGAAGTTCTATTTTAATATTTTGCATTTATTACATCATCTCTGAAAAGCAACCTCGCTGTTAGAATATAAAATACAGGAGATACAGATTATAGCAGCCAGCAAGCACCCTGTGCCTGGGGGATTTGACTCTTCAGTCCTTTGCTAACAGTGAGGCACCAGCTACAACTGCAGGGACAGCAGTGGCACAGGGCTGTGGGCACCAGTCCTGCCCATCCTCACAGCATTTGGAGCTCCTGCTCACCTGGGTGCTCCTCTGCAATTTGTTCTGTGCAATTGTCCTGGTTTCAGCTGGGACAGAGTTAATTTTCTTCATAGTGGCTGGTATGTGCCATGGTTTGGATTTAGGCGGAAAATAATGCTGGTAACGCACCAATGTTTTAGTTGCTGCAGAGCAGTGCTTGCACAGAGCCGAGGGCTTCTCAGCTTCTCATACCGCCCTGCCTGCAAGGAGGCTGGGGGTGCACAAGAAGCTGGGAGGGGACACAGCCAGGACAGGTGACCCCGACTGGCCAAAGGGACGTCCCGTACCATGTGGCATCACACGGGACAATAAACCTGGGAGGGTTGGCCAGGCTGGGGGGAACCACTGCTCGGGGATGGGTTGGGCATCGGTCAGTGGGTGGTGCGCAGTTGCATTGTGCATCACTTGCTTTGTATATTCTTTTATTATTACTATTATTACCATTATCATTATTATTTTGCCTTCCTTTTCTGTCCTGTTAAGCTGTCTTTATCTCAACCTACGAGCTTTTACTTTTTTTTCCAATTCTCTCCCCCATCCCCCCGGGGTGGGGGGGGACAGGGAGTGAGTGAATGAGCTGCCTGCCGGTTTAAACCTCACCAGCAATCCACAAAGCCCCCAAGTCTGGCCTGGTCCTTGCAGCAGGTCTGAACCTGGCCTGAGTTTCAAGTTTGTTACAAAAGTAGAGGTAAGGTGAAAAACGTGGGAGTTTTCCTGATTTTTCACAGAGCAAGCTGGAAAAACAAAAAACAGCTTTACCCCTGCTTCATCACAAATATACAGCTTGGCAAACAGATTTATGAAATATTTTAAAAGATTTTCTGTGGCACCACCCAGCACTGCAGATTACTTAAAGGACTGCTTCCTTCTAGGAGTCCTGTGTTTTGGGAACACCAATAATGTCTTATTCAGAGCTTGGCTCCCAGGTCTGAGAGTACCAGGACCACAGCACTATGAACTGCAGCCTCTCCTGGAGATCAACATACAAACACTCAAAGCTCTAATTTTTATGAATGATAGCATGCCAGAAGACCCCAGCTGGACAGGTCTTCATTCGCTGGTGCTGTACATACATGCAGTAGGAGGAGGAACTCCCACCCCACAGATGCCCACTTTTCAGATGAGAAGCTAAGACATCTGATCCAACATCACGGCTCTGAGACAAAATTCTCAGACACTTGACTTATGAGCCTGTACGTCATTTATGCAGTCGTACAGAAAGCCTACGAAAACTCTAGGAATTCTGCCCAGATAATTCACATCCTAGCATAGTTCACCCTTTTCCCACCAATTCATTTAAAAATTGAGTGTATCCTTGAACTTGGCATAAAAATCACTCATACTTCTTGATTCAGTAATACCTTTAATAAAAGATTTTCAAACCATATAGTAAGCACTAGCATCTCTATGGCAGGGATTTTTATTGTCGCTGTGGGCCTGGCAGACTGTGACACGCCACAGCTAGAGCCACTCGGTGAAAACAGTGGTTTTGTACTACCGTGGTTTTTTCAGAAGGATGAATTTTAACCTACATACCTGTTTAACTATCAGTGGAGACAAAGTTACATAACAGTCCTTTTTATCTGTATTTCTGACTTCCTTCTGAATACTTACACTGGTATAAGTGCCTTTAATTAGCCTCAGGTGAGTCTCCACTATGGGGGATGTGACTGTGCTATGTAGTATATGGCTAAAATATAAATACGGCTAAATATTATCAGGTGTTATAGTGCTCATTTTAACAGCAGACAAACAGAAACACCTCTCTCAGAAGCACTGTACAATCTGTACAATTTACCCGAGAATGAGAACCCAGACTTTGCTTCAAGACAAAACCACACCTGTGTGCTGGACTGTGTCCCATATTGAACCTCTGCATAGACAAACAGTAGCAGTTAAGTTTAAACTGACACAAATATTTTGCTACATTACAAAATTCCAGATTTTTGTGAGTTTTTAAAGTGCTGTTAGCTTTACTACCAGCCCTTCTTTCCCCATTTCTGCATTTGCTACATTGCAGCCAACGGGTCAGAGAATTGACATTTCATAGCACAACAGCTCAAAAAACAGCAGATAATGGAAATACTGGCAGCTAGACCTAGTCTCCTCGATGCTACCAAGTTACTTTTTCAGATGCAGAAGAGGTGACACAGCTTTCTTAAACAGGTAGGACTGTGGGAGCTGATCTGGCATTTGGAAAATTGCTGTCTCCTAGGAAAATCTGCAATTGCTCCAGTTATACATCAATTCCTAATGCAGAAGTAAATTGCAAGGTAAGCCCTGCAGACTGTGGCATTTCAGAATTAAACAACGATATATTGCAAAAATAGTTGAAGTCTGTATTGAACACAAAGCTCTGGATACTCCAGAAGTGTAGGATGCCAAAAAATCAAGTCCAGATCTCTGGGACTATTATACCACCGTGGAGAGCCCACATTGGGAGAGAAAGAGGAAAGCAAGGATGAAGGAACACTGATTATAAGCAAAGGATCTCTCACCTGCAACCTACAACTGTCCTCCTGGTGGAAAGTATGTACTAACATGAGCTGACTAAAAAAAACACCTTGAGAGAAAAAAATCAAGGCCAGATGCCTTTTATGAGCCATCTTTTCGACAGAAAAAGAGGTGGACAGGTAGCGGTCATGCTGGAGATCAAGCACAGAGCACCCTTCTGCCTCTGTTGCTGCTGAGCCAATGCCCAGCAGAGTACAGAAGGCACTGCAGAGCTTTGCTGGCAAAAGCAGTCTACAAATAGACTTGCCCTTGCCTAGAAAGTGTTTTGGGAACCAGGCTGTGGCTTTTTTATTTGTTCTGTACACTACAAACCTGGCTGAACCGTGCCACACAGCAGAGGGCTTCTTTACCCACTTGCTTGCCAAATACCATCAAACACACAGCCTTCTCAAGCGTTTTCACAGCAGTACATACCAGGAAAAACTCAGCAGTCGTCCTACAGCATCTCCCTGGCAGGCATAACATCATCACTGAACAATACCCAAAATGTCTGAAAATTTGTGAACTTGAGCTCTTGATGATCTGTGATCATTCACGCTCTCCCCAAGGGCCTTAAAGAGCACACACATCTCCTTCTCTCTTATGACTGCCCTACCCAGTCTTCATTTATGCAACCTGGTGCCTGTAACCTAGCATATAAGCAAAAACTTAATATTGTGTGGGGAAAACTGCAGAGAAAAAAAACAAAAGCCACACAAGTCCCTAAACAAAAGAGAACTTAGAAATATCTCAGTCAAGCCCACACTGAACGATGACGTGTGACACAGGGTTTAGTGCAGGTGCAGAGGCAGGGATTCCCATTGAGGGGATGACTGGGCAGGACGAGGGCATGAAGCAGGAAAGTGTCTTCTGAGGAGGTTACCTTGGTCTCCGTTGCCACTGGAGGTGCAGATGTCTTTTCACTTATGGGGGCCCAGGGTTGGGTTACCAAGAGGCACCTGAGCTGGAGATAGGGACTTCAGGAGCTGGTACGTACTCGCTCTCTGGTCTTCTGCCTGTTGGTGAGCAAAGGGACGCTCCCTTAAAACTCCACTGTTGTGGATGGGAAAACGTGAAGCTGCCTAGCCCTTCTGCTGGTGTATGCGTGGGTGTCTGAGGTGAGGCCCATGGGTTTCCTCCTGGAAGAGATGGAAGGAGACCTAGCGAGGAGAGGGTGAGGCGCAGGAGGTGTCCCACTTGTGATTTTTGGGGATAAGGCTGCCCAGGCTGCTGAGCACACCTGCACTGCAGACCAGCTGTCACCACATAGAGGTCGACGGGCATCAGCCTTCCTCACAGGCTTGAAATGCAAGCTACCCGGCGTGCTCCAGGCCACACTCCAAGGAAAAAGCTTCTCTGCGTTCCCACAGGATAGCGGGAGGCACCTCCTTGCCACCCCCGAGGCAGCACCAACCTGAGCATCAGGGAAATAAAGCCCGAGGGAGACACCTGAGGCAAAAGATACCTGCCTTAGGCCGGGCCCGGGCCTCGCCGCGGCGGCTGGGGCTTTGTGTGTTGCCGAATCCCCGGCCTCGAGTGCCGCGCACGGCACTCAGCGCCAGCCGCCATTCGTCCCTCGCAGGCCGGCACGTCGCCTGCCCAAAATGGCGCCGCCCGGCGGGAAGGCTGCGCCCGAGCGCCCGCGGGGCAGGGCCGACGGTGCCGGCAGGGGGCGGGAAAGCGCGGGAGCCGCCGTACCTCAGCGCCGGTGGAGCTCCTTTTGCACGACCGAGATCTTGCAGGAGATCCCGAGAAAGTGGCTCTGTCAGAATATATAAAAACTGGGCACTGGGAGTATTTTTTCTCCTGCTGCAGTTTCAGTTATTAGTTATAGCAACGAGTGAAATAGCCGACAATGATTGTGTTGTGTGGTTTGAATGGCAAGCAGAAGTCTTATCAGATCCAAAATGTTTGTTTGTTGTGGGGGGAATGGTTTACATCCAGTTTAAAGGGCCTTCTTCCCAAGGGAGGAGGGTGCTTCGAGCACTCTGACAGGCAGCTACACTGTAGTGTGTTCCACTGTGCTGGGGAAAGGAGGTCTACAAATTTAAAACGGCATTTTTTCTTGTGGACACGTGGCAAAAACTTTCTCCAGTGCTCCTACTGCTCCTTAGAACCAAACTGTCTCTTTCTAGAGACCAATTCTAAAAGCACTTATCAAAGTAGCAAAATTTCAAGGTAATGAGCAAGCCTGGGGTATTTTTATCCTGCTGTGTGGTTTTGCAGGTTTTGGCTAAATCAGACTCTGCAATGACAAAAACTTAGTTTGCTTCTGAGATCTCTGAACTTTTTGCCTACTGTGACATGAGTCATGACAGCTTTTACAGTGCTAAGAAAAATGATTTAGCCTGTTCATTCTGATCCTTTTTCAATCCCCTCAATCCCATAGGAGTATCAGGAGAGCTAATTGGATTTTCTCCTAATCATTTATTCATGAAACAAAATTGCAGTTTGCATAACTAACGTCTTATGATCACTTCCCTGTTACTGTAACGCAGTATGTAGGAAAACTAACCAATTATCCAACTCATTAACTGTGAAGGAAGCACAGCGAGTCCTGGAATGTGAAGTCATCATTTGCCTTTTTTAGCATCTCTAGACATTTTATGTAGGCTCAGCACATGCTGTGTATGTGGGGAGTTGAACAGCCAGAAGAGGGTAGCATAAGTTAGTTAATAAGCTTCATCTGTAAAGCAGAAGTATTTGTGAGAAACATCTACTTATATTTCTGGCTGCACGGTAGAGAAAGACAATATTGAGGAACTTGTCACTGAGCTTTGGACAGAATTTGGAAAGGCAGATTTAAAGTCAGAACCGACAATGATTAGATCGATAGTAGGCTACAGAGCTTTTCACCCTCTGCTATTAGATCCTGTTTGACCAATGCCCCTTTTAACAGAAATGCACACCCGAAGCAATTTCATGACTTTGCTTTTAGCTGATAGCAGCACACATCAGTAAAACTAACAGCATCTTGAGTGCATCCTGACAGAGTACCCTACCTGAAAGTAAATCCAAAAGGCCAGACAGGGATGTCGTGAAACTACATAGCACTGAAAGCATCTTAAGGGGATAGTTCAGGGCTAAAAATGTGAAAAAAACCACCACCTCCACACACGCTGTCTGCCATTGCATGGTGTTTCTGCAGCTGCCAGGGGCTCAGCCAGGAAAGTATACATCAGCACAGAGTACAAAATAAGAGCACAGCTTGTAATTCATAAGAACGTGTTTTGCTCACTTCCTTCCTTGGTGTAAAGCAAGCCCTGAAGCAGGCCTCTGTGGATGAAAGAACTTGATGGGGCTTGCTTGAGGAGGTGAATGAGAGGACAAGGAAACTCTGGGGGTGTAACTTATTTGCATTACGCTAGTAGATATCGCTGACAGGATCAGGCTTCCACTATGCTAGATGTTGTACACTCACGCAGGAAAGGAAAAGCCGCAGCCTGAAAAGGGAAGCTCAAACAAACAAAAGGTGAGAGGGGAAACAGGTACAAAACCATGAAAAACCATGCTCAAGATCATACAGTCAGTTACTGGCAGAGGAATAGAAGATTCCTGTCATTTTGCTTCTGGCAGAGCTATTTTAAACTCCCTCAAAGGCTTTTAGGTGAAAAAGACTGTATTGTTTGTTTACACCTTGGAAAGGCACTGAAACCATAATACACCATTAATTCATATTTTATTTGTACTCTGTACCTGAAGCAAAGTGGAAATGCAAGCTGAATATCTTTTCTATAATTCTTTTCCCTCCACCCTCTCAAAAATAGTACATAAAGAAAACATCACAACTTTTCATTTCACATCAGACTATAAATGCTAAATCAGATGCCCTTCACCTGTGCTACAATGCAGCCGCTTTCTCAGCTTCAGTGTGTCCATTATCCCTATAGCACAGAAAGAGCACAGGAGCTGGAGAAAGGAAAAGAGACAGAGAATAGTGTATGCAGGTAGGTGGCATTAGGGCGTCAGACTAATCTCATCCCCTGAAGAGCTTAGTTTCAGGTGTTGTGGAAACCTTCATGTGACGAGTTCAGAAAATCTTTAAAGCAGTGCTGTCCCTTCAAATTATTGGTTGAAAACTTGCTCACAATTTCCTTGGACTTTAGTTACAGAAAGGACTCTTAAAATGACGTGCAAATACCTAGCTGCCATGTCTGCTTCACTCAGCCCCATGTCTGATGGTTTTGATGTGATAAAGAAGCAAAGCCAACTATAAAGATTCTTTCTGGACATCATCCTCAATGATGCAGGAAGGTTACAGTAATAAGCCAGTTCCCCTAACATTTCCTGTCTTTACATTATGCATTTTGGTTTCTCTGGCACACACAAGGTACATTACGGAAGGTGATGCTTGATGAAGAGTTTTCTGCATACACATCCCTGTTCTGAGCTGCAATTCCAGGGGATCGTTTATCATTTGTGTCACTCTTGTTTGGCTTAGCTTTCCTTGTGAGCTGCCTGTCCATTAAAAGGAGTGTGAGGATGTCCACGCAGAGTCGGCTAGTCTGGCTAGAGTGGTTTCCCCTTGTGTTTCCACGCTGCCAGACACAGTTCCCTGCAGAGGGATTTGGACCGATGAAGATGCAGTAGGTAAGGGGACATTACCCCTTAGAAACATGCTCGAAGCGCTGCTGTTCACCTCACTTCCTGGGTTGGTGACGTTTACAGCACTGTTGCTCACTGTCCACAGACAAGGATAGTGGCTGGAAAAAAAGCAGTAGAAATTGAATGACTTATTTCAAAACATTTCCACGTGCATAAGACTTACTTCAGTAGAGTCAAGTACATTATCTCCTAAAAAGCAGCTATCCCAATCAAGTCACTGTACTAAATCAGCCTTGCAGATCTTAAGTGAAAAACCACCAGCGACTGTTAGACCTGGTGACCTTTCAGAGAGGCATGGAAAGAAATGTGCAAATACATGTGAGGTTTCAAGATTTAAAAATATTTTTTGTAACTCTTTACATTTTAAAGAATTTGAGCTGATTCTCCTGGCACCTAAATTAAAGAAAATTGTGCATTTATTTTGGGAAAAGGAGGGGAAAATACTTGTTAATTAATTGCCTCTCTAAGTCTAAATTTCAGCCATTCCTAGAATTGATTACTGCCCTATTAACAACACTTCTATAATGCAATATGAATTAGACATTGTTAAACCCTGCAGCAGAGTAGGATTCTAATTTCATGCAAGAGAATAGTGAGAATCAGAGAGAGAAAAATAATTTGCTTTTCAGAAAGATCTGTCTAGGAATCTCAAGTTGGGCACTTGGGACATGTTTTAAATTCTGGGTGCTGATTAAAGTATGGAACAAAGTGTGAATCACCAGGGCAGGCACAGTCCTGATGTGAACAGGTGCAGAGACTACTCCCACTCATCCACATCAGCCTGTGAAAGACCCTATTTTTCGTTTGGGTTATTTGATGTAAACAGACATGAAGCATGGGATGGCAGATAGTGTGAAGCCTACATGGGTACTTCCACCCTCTCCCTGTCTTTGTAATGTGGCATCTTCACTGTTGCTCCCTGCATATGCTGCACAGGGTTGAGGAGCTGAAGAGAAACTGTAGCATCATGCCAAGAACATAGGAGTTTTCTGTGCTGCAGCAGAGGTGTTGGAGACCATGGTGAGCCATGGTAGGATGAAGCGGGCTTAAATTCCTCCAAACTCACCTGGAAACCCATCCCTGTGTGAAGCCACTCTGGTGACAAAGCTAAGAATAGCCATAAAAATCCTATTTGCCAGTCCTTGCTTTAAACATTGGATAACTCTCTGTCTTCCAGAGATGGAAAGAATCCAGGTATCCTAATTCTCATTCCTACACTAAATCTCATTTGTATTTACTCATAAGGTCAAGTCCTTACTGCATCTTTTAGCAGTAAAAAAGAACACCCTTTTTATTCTTAAATCATTTACTATCCCAATCATTTTTATAGAGCCCAGTTACAATTAAACATTCCATATGTTGTAAATTCAATATAAATCGGTCCATGATAAAAAAGGCTAAAATTACAGCAAGTAAGCTGACATCTGCACAAAAGTGTTATTTTTAGAAGCCTCTGGAATACATCTTTACCTGCAATATTCTATGCTAGAGAGAACATTGGAGGGACATTAGCAAGTGTGTGTACATACTAGTAACTGCTATTTCTGTAGTATTTCACATACTTGTAACACAGGCAAACTTTACTGGCAGATAGACCCCTCAGGTAAACACTATCTCCATTTCACACATGGAAAATTGAGGTCAAGAAGTGACTTGCCTAAGGGAGGCTGTGTACTAAGTAGAGGTAGAATTGGTTAAGAAATCAGGCACGAGCAAAGCCTTATGACAGTCCTACCAGCCTCACAGCTCCTAATATTAGCAGTTTTCCTGTAACCTTACCTGGGCCCAGGGCTGGCAGCTCCCTTGGTGTGTGGCACTGAGAGCAAATTAGCATGTGGAGAGGATGGCAAAGTCCAGCTGTCATGTCCTGAAAACACCTGAAGATTATTGCTGGAGCTCTCCAACAAATTCACTTTGAGGAGAAAAAACAAATTCTCAGTGACTACTGCAGATGCATTGGCTTAAGGCAACAGAAAATGGGTAGGCCTGAGGAAGCAATTTGATCATAAGGTTTCTAACCATAGGTAAAAGGACAAAATTCGCTTGCTTAGTAAGAGAGTAGCAAGTGCCATTGTAATTCCATTTGTGATATATGAGAAGGTACAATGTGATGGATGTGGAGCATGCATTTTTGCAAGAATCTATCGTCTTTTGATAACGATGATTGCCATATGACTGGCAGTGCTTTGATACAGGTTTCCGTATAACTTGAGCTTAAATATTTCAGTTAAACAGGATGCCTCGCTAAATTATAGTTAGCGAACGGATTACTTTATCTTTGCTCTTGTTTCTGGCCAATTTCCTCTGATCAAAGTAGAACCAATTTCTGTATCTCCACACCCAGATCTAGAGAGCTGGTGGGACTTGGAAGACATTCTGGCAATATCAAAATGCCCTCATCTCAAGTCAGCTTTCACCATGTTCCTAAGGACTGCTCCAACTTTAGAGGGTGACTGTTTCACGACAACATTGAAAGAAGGCCTGAAATGCTCTGATACTTTTGTATAATTGGGAACTGTACTTCAAGGAAGATCATTCACTCTTATTTATAATTAGCCATTACAATGCACCCAGCAATTCTGTACCACGTCTTTTGCTGTCTTAAACATACTCCAGGCATGCAGTAATCAGTTTAGACTGTTAGAGAGACTCATCATGCCCTTTCCTAGCTTCAGCTCTTGATCATTTTACTGCTTAGGTTACTAAAGCAAGGGTCAGTCAGGCTGACTGTGTCTGTTCCCTAGAAGCAAAGCAGATTTACAGTTGTACCTGTAGGTGAATGATTTCTTTGCATGTAGGAAGGTGGGTATGGAGCAGCTCGATGCCCTCGCAGTGCTGAATATCGCTCGCAGCCATGGGGAGTGTGCGGAGATGGCAGAGGCAAAGGTCCAGTGTACTGATAATTGGAACTTCCTGATGCACACATTGTATCTGGGTTGGAAATTAACCAGCCACCCACTTTGAGGGGAAAGAGAAGAAAACTGTTATTGCACTAAAACATGACAGTACAATAAACAGGCTTCCTGCAGAATCAGCTGTGCCTCAGAAATACCAAGCCGATTCCAAAATACTGAGAGCAACTGGCAAGCAAAAACGAAACAAACAACAACCAAAAAAAAAAAAACCACACCACTAAAAACAAGACCTGAAAGCAAAATAACAGAAAATGTCACCAATATCAAAGAACAAATTAAAGAAAAACTGATTGTTATTAGAATGAACACAACGTCTGTTCCTCTCATTTATTTTTTTGAGCTGCTCAACAATGAGAGGTAGTTTTATAGATGACAAAAATACTCAGTTATAAATACAAAACAAATAGGGAGAAAGCCCTAAAAATGCCATACGTCATCTTTTTTTTTTTCTGGGTTCCATTTAATATCAAAAATTGGATCCAAAGGAAAGTGATCCCTCTGCAGAAAATATCTCATGACTTCCTACTCTGAGGTACCTTCAATCTTTTTTGTTGTTGTTGTTGTTTGAACAGTCTCTTTCTACAAACACAATTCAGGACTCAGTGCACCACTGGTCTGATCCAATTAAGCAGGTCCCAGGTTCCCAGCATCTACCATATCACATAAAACCTCCAGTTCACATGAATAAAAACCTTACAGTGAGAATATGTCATATGTTGACCTTCAGAGATTGTTTCTGGAGCATCCTTGGGATGGTTTCTGAAAGGGAAAACACTTAGTGGTAAAACTTCTCATTGAGAAATTATCAAAGAAATTTAATATCAAAGAAATTTAAAAACTGAAAACTATTCACTGAAAAAATGGAAAAGTTAAAAAGGAAGGAACTTTATCATCTTTAACCACTTGCTAGGCAGCAGTAGACTTTTCTGCACTCTGGCTCAAAGGAAGCACTTATGTTTCACAGCATCCATAAAACATTTCCTTAGTTTGTGCCAAATCTGGGGGCTGAGCCTGGAATTCTAAATCTGCCTGTGGGCACCTTTCCTGCTTGCATCAACAGCCTGAGCCTGGCATCACTCAGACCAAAGCACGGCTCTGCCTACTGTTCAGCCAGGCAAGACAAAGGCAGCATTCTCCCTCTGCGGCTGGGAACCCTGATGCTGAGACAGAACAGCTTGATGAGAGGAAAGGAAAAAATACGGATTCTCCTGCAGGCATGTGGGAGACATCACATGTAGAAGACATAGCAGGTCTGGACAAAATTTATTAGCAATTATGGACTGGAATTCATCATTTGGATGCCTCAGTGCTTTAGCATATGGATGATGCAAAGAAAACTTTAAAAGATAAACCACAATTCATTTCTGACGATAGAAGCATCTCTTACATAGTGAGAACCTACAGGTTACTTTTAATAAACACATCATACACTATCACACGGGTTCAATAATAGCAGTGTAGTTATGTTACAGTGCAATTTCACTTTAGTTATGCTTTTTGACACATGCAGCTTACTTTTTTTCTCCCTGAGCTATTGAATTGTGGGGTTCATTGGAGTGTAAGTACAACGTAGTGAACATATGTGGTGTATAACATTACTGGGGAACTTCACACTGTCTCATTTCAGGCTTCCTCTGAAGACAGTGCTAAGTCCTTGGATCCCGAACAGGATACTCACCCACTTCAGACCCTATTGTGGTAACAACTATATAGAGAGTCTCCCCACTAGTTTCAGTGGAGTGACTCTAGATTTAAGACAGTAGAAACAAGGTTAAGTTATATAATTTATCTTTCACATTGTGATGCCACAGTTTTAACCATGCCAGCAGTAAAATATTACTGGAGGAAAAAAAGATTAACTCACCTTTCTTTCGCATCCAGGAAGGCTTTGGCAAAGGGATTATACTTGATTTTGAGAGCAGTTATCTTGAGTTTACAGAAAACAAGGCATGTTAGTGAAGGCAATGTGGAATAAAGACTTGAGAAAACATCTTCCAGAGTAAACTAAGTGGAACTGCCTTGGTTAGCCAAACAAAATATATCCCCACATACTGTTTTCCAGGGCCAGTTGGAGGGAGCTTTGCTCTTTGCAGGGTGCTGTGTACTGATCAGTGCCACAGGCAGAACACCAGTCAGGGCAACTTAAAGGTTTGGTCTAGTCTGGTAAGTCCTGTGGGATTGCAAACCCTTCCAAGAGAGCTGAAGCACTGAATTCCTACCAAATATGAATCAAATCTGCAGCAACACTAGCTAAGAGATATGGCATGTGAGCAAGCAATTGTCACAATCCGAAGCATCCCTCAATTCCAGTTTTGGGGCTGGGAGGAAATTTTCCCATGGGATGATATGCTGTTGTGCAATTGTATGTATTTGAAAGAGGGGGAAGAGAGAGGGTTATCGTTAAAACTATCGGTCATTACTAGAGAAAGATATTGGACTTGACTGTAGTTTTTTTTTCACTACGGGACTGGGATACCAGGACAGATGGACCAGTCTGGAATAGCAGTGGCAGAATATTAAGATATATCCGGCTTAGTACTGCAGCCAGACGCTGGATTAGATAACGTTCTACTGCAGAAAGAAGACGGTAGTAGACTGGATGGAGCATTACACTGCATGGGCCTGATGGGGAAATGAGAAAAGGACCAGTCTATCCATGCTGATCTTGGAGTTAATAGGCTTTTAATATATCTCATCAATGATGTCCAAGAGCACAGCGTGGCATCCGCCTACCTCTTCGTTTTGATAGGCAGTCACAGCTATGAACTGAGTCTCAGGGAAGGAACAGTTCATCACCATCCGGTGGGGGCCTCCTACACGAACTATGTGTACCTGGGGCTCATATTTGTGCAGGGAGTTCAACATTATCTGTAGAAAACAAAACAGACAGACAGACCCCAATGCCACTCTGGTATCCCACAGCTGCTCTTTCAGTCTTGCTTTATTAGACCAGATGTCACTGCTAAACCTCTCCAGTTTACGATTATTGAAAGCAGAAGGGCAGGTGCCTTCCTACCTTCTGGCGAACCACAGGATTGAAGAGAGACTTCACTGGACTTAGATTTAAAGCTTTCGTTACAGCAGCAGATTTGTGTTAGCAGCTAAGGCCTTCAAACCATTGGGCTTCCACTGCACTAGAGGTTGTTCAGGCGGTTAAGGGGCAACCCCTGTCCTGCTGCAGCTATCTGAAAAACTCAGAATTATAGTCACAGAAAACAAGGCAAGAGAGATCTAAGGCAGTCACCTAGTCATCTTTCTGGGCAAGATTTACCTAAACAAGCTTTGGCAAATGCCTCTGCACTGGCATTAAAAGCTGTGCATAGTGTCAATTCCACAATATACCTTCCTCAGGAAGCCTATTACATTGCTTAATTCTCTCTAATGCAAGAAAATATATTTAAAGTTAAGAAAAAAAACATATTTTGGAAAGTGCTGTCTTCATGTATATATATGGAACAGCAGCCAATAGCTGACTAACAGTGCTTTCTGCTAATACTTTCTAATAACACCACAAAAGGGGAAGCTGAAACACAGTGGGGGCATGGTTTACCTTAACATTTCTGCCAACATTTCAGAAGAAAACAAGGAGAGCTTCAGTTGTTTGCCATTTATTTAGCTTTTCTTTGGCCTCTGTTTCTCCTTTGGCTTTTCCTTCCTTCCTTTCTACTTTCTTCTTCTTCCCTTTAATATATACCAGATCTTGTTCCCGTGTTTTCCCCCCCAAGGTCTGAAGGTCTCTTTGACCCTCTTAACCCCAAGAAAATTTGGTTTTCTGCCCTTTTTTTTTTTTTTTGGTTCCTGTCCCTCTCTTTCCACAATGCATACTTTTTCTGAGGCTTTCGACTTTTCTAAGGTCCTGGATGCATGACAAGAATTTGCAAATTCAGATCCTATTCTATGCTACACAGTAAGTCTTGTGTGCTGATTCCATGTGTTACTTTAGGAAAAGTTGGGTTATCTTCCTTTTCTCCAGTCTGTAAAAATTGAGATAATTTCCTACCTAATTAGGGTACTAGGCTTATGTAGGTTCCTCACTAACCTAATGGAAATAATGGGTAGAGAACATATAATATTTACGTGAAAGAAATTGATTCTGTGCTGACAAGTAGGATCCAACGTAGGAGTTTTGTACAAAAATAAGCAAACAAAAGGTCTTGTGCAATATTTTATCTTTAGATGCATCATCAAAAACAAAATACGAAACAAAACTAATTTTCCTGTTTGCATTTTTAAGGGGTTCAAAGAGAAAGTCACTTATTTCTGGTACATGTGGTTTCTTTCCAAAGGCCAAAGCTGATTCAATAGAATATTGATAATTATCATGATGCAGAAGCAGACATAGTAATTATTTCATTTAGGAGCAGCCTTTTATTCTGCTATCTGACTCCTGCCAACATTCCACTTACACCAAACAACATGGGGGAACACAACAAAAACCTAATACCCGTGACCATTTTTTCCCCCTTCTCTGAAGTCCTATGTAAAAAACCCCAGCACACAAGACCAACTCTGAAAAGCCCCCTGATGATTAAGTAAACCACAGCACTCTGTCTCTCTTAACATCAAGAAGTCCATTAAAATCTGAAAGCGCCAATTAAGGCCTGTTTATTCCTGTTTACATGTGGCCTCCAGAGAATAATTGGCATCTGTGGGTGAAGAGGCCTGTAAGGGCCTCTATAATTACATAAATGCACCCTTGATATTTCTTGATTGGTAGGTGCTTGCAATTGAAGCCAAGAGGTGTATGGGGAAACATCAGGCCATACCTGCCCACTCCCATTGAGCTTGTTGGTAAGTTTGACTTTGCTGAAGGAAATGGCAGCTTTCATCCAGTGGGCCCCAAAGTTGGGAGAATCTGGGTGGATGTAGACACAGCTGTGGTTTGGTGGCTCTGGTTTCCCAGCTGGCACCCATTCTCCATTGACATACTTCCAGCGGTGGCCATCAGTCGGGGCAAAGTCCAACAGGAAGGAATACATGGCATTTGGGTCCAAGCCTGACACACTGATCTTCAAAACAGGGAACATCCGCCTGTTCAGGAAACAAAAAAAGGAAGCACCACTGGAAACTGGTTATGAAAGACTCTTCTCAGTAAATTTGTGGCCAGAAGCTTACAGGTTAGGTCAATGTAAGAAAATATCCTCCCTCCTTCCCTATCCCTCACCTCCCTCTGTCTAGCTGCTCTTACAGGTTAATTGTTCATTGTATTCTGATCATTTGGAAAAAAATGTGTTACCTCTGAAGTAGGACACTAAGATCTTGATTGCGCCTAGATTTATGAATGTGCTTAATTTATGAGCTGTGTGCAGCGTCAGCAGAGTCCGTGGGATCTGGACATGCTAAATACATCCTTAGGTCTGGGACAAGAAGGCATGAACAGGATTGAACAGACTTGAAAATGGTAAAGAAGGTGAAGCTGAACCACAGATTAATGCATTAACTGCAGAATCTTGTAATGAACTGCACGTCTTTGGTGCTTTGATTCTCCCCACAGACATTCCAGTACACTGTCCAGTGGCAAAGTTCTACTTTGTCCGACTCTGGATATGCCTTCTGAAATCATCTTCCATTTCCAGCCCTTAAGACATAATTACAGTCAGGTACTCATCAAACTCCAGTTAGATTCATTGACCACCCTACTATACAAAGGCTTTTCTCCCTTCCTTTGAAGGGATAGTCATATTCCATAGTCTTTGTGAGCTAAGTAAGTCAATTCCTTCTGTCATTTCCTTTGGTTCTTGTACTAAGCCTCAATATCTCCCACTTGATTAACAGTTTCCAGATTGCACTACTCTAAATGCCCTAATAAGTCTGCTACATTTTCCTTGTGTAAAATTACATATTTCCTTTATCAGGGTTAGTCTGGCATGACTTAAAATTTAGTATAACACCTTTTATCTCATTTCCATTGTCTTGCATATATTTCATTACCTTCTCCTTCAAAATACATCCTGAACTCTTATTACATGGATATATTAACAAGCCTGTAGTTAGCTGAAACATATTTTCTCCCTTTCTTAAAGACATGTATCCACATACTGTTCCACTATCATTATGTAAATCTGCAGTTTGAGAAGTCTGGTTGAAATTCTTGCCGTTAGACCTGCACTTCGCAGTTCTTCCAATAATTTGGTCCCATCCTTCCATATTCCTTGTCATCATCAGCTTGAGCAAGACAGGTTCTTCCACTTTTAGTTCTACCTTAGATGCAGTGTTGTCCATTACTAAGCTCTAAATACGTATCATCCAGCCTTCCCACCATCTTGTGCATTTAAAATTGAAATCCTGCCTTCGTTTAGTTATGGAAAAACACTTTGAAGCATCTTTTTCCTTGAGTGGATCCTTCTACACTTAAAGGTCCAATGCCACCTTTTCTCAACTCCCTTTTAATTATTATTATTTTTCCTTTGTAAAGGAGATCTGCAGCAGTTCACAGCTAGACTTTGACAGCTTTCTCTCTGCCCTAGTACTTACTATCCATACCACACAGCTTTGAATTGGCATCTTGGTGCCTGAAAAAGTCTACAGCAATGGAATTAGTAGGGCCCCCACAGTTTCAGGAACTGGGAAAAGACAGCAGAACAGCCATCTCCCAACAAAGATATCCTATTCATCAGGTTTCTTATGTTGTCGAGTAATACGCATGATTACTGTGGAGGATTATTGTAGCTGTTACATATCACCTCCTACATTCTTCTTACACAATGTGAGGCTTCCCTGCCCCAGAGACCTCCATATTGATCTCTCCTGGCAACCATCATTTTTCCACACTTCTATGTGCAGGACAATGAATCTTCAAGCTCCTTTTCTCTACAGATACCGAGAGATTAGTTACACCAAGCAACCTCAGCAATTGCATGAGGTCCATGGGGCTAAGGTAAGGCAGCTCTCTAGGCTTAGTGAGGCAGCAATGCAAGATGTCCAAAATACACAAGAAGGGAAGCAAAACTTCACGGTCTCTCTAGGGACACCAAAAGTCTCTGCCCCTGCAGCCATATTCTCCAGCAGCCTCTACCTGCAGACTGCTGACAATCTCCTTTACTCTTATGACATCTTACTCACTCCCTACCTTTCCGGACATTTTTGTACAGTTCTTGCTGTATACATTCAGCACCTCCTGCTCACAGAATAATATAGGATTTGAGAAAGTTTTTTCATCTAAATATAAATACTTGGTGATACAGGACCAATGCAACACTGAGAAAGACACGTTAAAACCATGATCTTTCCAACTAAACAGAAGCTTAGCCAAAGATTTATACACTACATTTAATATGTCTTTCTGACCAAGATGTTCCAGCTATGAAATTGGAACGTGACAAGAAGTGTGCATGTATTGCTCCCAGCACCCTCAGCTCCCCCTTCAGTCCGTCTTCAAAGTAACATGCTTACATATTTAGCTGACATTGAAATACAGGGGAAAATTCATCCTCATGAAAATTTAATTTCACTAGATTTCTCAGAACTATTAGTGTTATGTGAAGATTGTTAATTCCTCTGTCCACAATGCAAACTTCTCTGCCTTTCTATTTGAGAGGCTTGAGTTTGTCCCCAAAAGGCCTACAGACTTTTAATACCAGAAGAGAACATAGTCATCATCAACTCTAACCTCCTGTACCACACAGACTATAGCACTTCCCTGTATTAATCGCTGCTTCATACACAATTAATCCCCACCTCATTTCAACCAGCATGTCTTGACTGTACAGGTACGAATGATGGAAGACCTACCACCTCACTTGTTCCACTGATTAAGTGGCTTTACTGTTCAAATCATATGCTTTAGCGTGGCAAATGATCAATTCTCCAAATTTGTTTCAGTCAGCATTTTTGTTTCAGTGATCAGGTAGGTATACACATGATCTTTGTTACTGCAATAGCTGAGTACTTCAGCCCCTTCAGTTTATTTAGAGTAGATCTGCTACAATTACTCCATGATACAGAGCTTGAGTGGGAACATGTTTGATATCAAACTTGAACACGTAGTAACCAGTAAAGTTGCTTTAGCATGTAAGACTGTCCCCACATCCCTCCCCATGTTTGTCTGCATTCATCCATTACAGATTCTCACCATCTACATAGGGGAATAGTGGCACCTCCCTGTCTCCAAGCAATAATGCGGATTGTGAAGTTTCAGAATACTACATAGCTGAAATGGTATCAACATTAACAGAAAACCTACTTGGTCAGCAAATGGGGTGTTTGAATATTGAAATGCCAATTGAATACAATAAATCCAAGTAAAATAGGAGATTGGTTCTCACCATATGAGCTGCGACCTATGGGATATATTTTGTGATATAGCACGAAGTTTAATTTTACTGATGTCTGTCGTGTTCAGAATATATCCATCTTCCCTGTGCATCTAGGTATTTTGCTACAGCAGGTGATTATTATAATGAAGCACGATGCAGCAATGGAGAAATATCTATGTATTAACACTGAGGTTGGCTCATAACATTTTGGGACCCTCAGTACAAATTAGAGATCACTCAGTCATAGCAGATAGAATTGCGCATACAAGAATTTTACACTTGAAGATCACTAATCAGCCAGCCTTGGATGCTCCTGTATCAAGTTTCAGTTTAATTTCTGAATTTTGCTATCAATGTGTCCGAGCAAATCACCTTAGTTTTCAAACACACAAGTTCAGACTGGCTTTTCTTCTTAATCTTAGAAAACAGTTTTCAAAAGCGCTCATATATCCTTCAGGAAGAATGACCAAGTTAGTTCTACTGATTTAAGCAACAGCAGAATTGGATCAATATTTTTTCTTTTGAAAATCCCTCTGGAGACTGTCACTGAAGAATCCTGAACCTGAAAAAAAGCTCAGGATTCATAGGAAACTGTCTCAAGTTTGTCTCCTTTTGAAAAGCATGGAGTTGTTCAGAGTGGCTGCAGGCCACTGTCTGTATTTCTTTTTTTCGTTGCATTGATGTGTTTGTCATGGAAAATACTTTCAGAAATGCAAGAGAGCCTTTTTCATAGTCCCCAATGCTACAGAAACTTTGTTATAAGGATTTATGCAAATAACTATAATATACTCAAAGAATTTTTTGTTTTGAGACTGATGTAGTTTGATCATAGAGAATGAACTTGTACCTGCCCTCGCTGACACTGCTAGAACTGTCAGTGGCTTTAGGAAAAGTAGGAGCAAGCTGATAAGGAGAGCGTAAGTTAGAATGAAAAAAATAAAGAAGCTTCCACAATAAAATAAAAAGTAGCCATGCATATTCAAATAATGACAGATTCCCTTAGCAGCAACAGCATAAAAAGATTACATCCATGCACTCACCTACACATTTTAGAGAAAAAATAGTATCACCTGCAATCACAATTTACATTAGCTGAGAGGGGAAAGAAACTGAAAAAAAAAAACAAACCAAAAACTGTTGGGGTAAGGCAAGTAGCTATTTAATTAATTTGAGGCAAACCTATCTTACTTCATTTTGGTTACTTATGCTGATGAGTAGTCAGTTTAAGCTACCTTATGCTAAGTGAAAGTCCACTCAGAAGTTTGCTCTAGCCTAAGAGCAATTATATAAAATTTAAATTAAGCAAAAGCAGCTTCTTGGTGTAAAGAGAGCCTCAGCAGAAGACGACATCTATCCCTACAGGTTGCTAGAAGGAATCAGAGTGGCAATAAGCAGTGTTACACCAAGAGCTGATATTTTGGGAATAGAACTGTTTTCTCAACAGAATAACCTTGCTGAGCTAACAGACTAGATTTTTCCTCTTTTAACTGCTTTCACCTACGTCCTTTGTCAGACTACAGTCAATATCAATATTGTCCACAAGTTCTGCTAAATCAAAGTCTCTAAAAGTCACACCATATGAATAAATCTTTCTCCCCATCTCTTAATTCTGCTCTCCTATGCAGATCTTCTGAGGGCTCTTGCAAAAGAAACATGTGCATGGGGTGGGTGGCAGAGAGATGGTGAGGGTAGATTAAATAAAAAATTAGTACCACCGTATGGGAGAACCTTCCTCTAGTTATTGGCTGGACTCTTGGTCAGCCCAGTTCAGAGCAGAGCCTCTCAGGAGAGCCTCCTTCAAGCCAGTATCTGACTTAGAATTAACATTCTTCTCTCCAGGTTCTGCACTCAGCAAATAGTGAGATATGTGATCCATTTACATCACAATATGTTATCTTTTTAAAGCTGTGAATATCAACCAATACTCTGTGGTGGTTTCTAAGTGCACCAGCAATAACTATGGAGCAATACAGTTGTGGGACTGCACAAGTCTGGACTGAACATACATACCACATAGAGCACAGCTGTATCGTACCCCTTTCTAGTACAGATCGTGCGTGCAAACTGTTAACTTCCAAAGTCAGAGAGACAGGAACAGCAACTGGGGATAACAACACTGATCTGCTTCTGTACAGTCATTTGAGGTCTACAGGTAAGGACTTGCTAATAAAGACTAATGATTGGTGGTACAAGAAGCAATCCAGAAGGTTTTGAGAGATGCTATCCACTCCCTAGTGAAAGTTCCCTTTTTGTGCAACCTTAAGTCAGACAATATGTTTCTGCAGCATTTTTCACAAGCAGGAATAAAGGGTGGCAGGAGTGGCTTAGCAGAAATTAGCAGGGACACCCCTTTCTGTTTGTATACTGCTTTAGGGGTCCGCAAAGCTGCAGGGGTAGCAGTGTTACATGCTCTTTGCAGTTCTCTCTAGCCTGCGCACACACTGTTTATCATCACACCTCTTAACCCCCCTGGCTGTCATCTACACTTAGCCACAATGCTAAGCAGATCACTCACCTGCCGTTCTTGGTCACGATCATCTCATTGGTGACTTCCCTGAATCTCTGCCAGAGCGTAGCATCCTCTAAGACAACCTGGAGCTGTTTCTCTGTGGGATCGCCTTTGTCTCTCCCAGCCCGGAGTTCGCTCTCCACTACGCTGAGTAGCCTGGAGACAGTGCAGTCACTGGGCTTTTTGCAGCCCAGGTCTGCCATGACGACTTTACTGCCAGAAACTTCAGGTGGCTGTTAAAAGACAAAAATCATCAGCTAAATCTAAAAGCAAGTCAGATCATTAGGCACAGTCTGACAAACGTGCTCTCCTCACTCTTTTGCCACTGACTAGCTCTTTCCTCTGGAAGTCCCAATGGGCAGTGACACCAGCGTGTGCAGGTTTACGCACACACTCCACACAAAAAGAGGACTATCTCCTAATTACCTGTCTGACGGTCAGGTGGGTGGCAGGCTGATGACTCAATTGGCTGCCTTGAAAGAAGAGTCCTCCATCCAAATTAGCATGCTTTTATCTTTTTTCAACCTGAAGTGGGTCTAATTGTTCTGCTTGAGAACCGGGTTTCCATTAATGAAAATTGTTTCATTTCCAGACTGAAACAATGCAGGGAAATTGCATTCACGCTGATGCGGACTCTAGATGAAGGAGCTGGTAACAGTCAAGATAGTTACACAGAGAAGGTAGTCTTAAAATACTTTCACCCAGCATGTTGAGTAAATGCATTAAACTTTGTTCCTCTACATTCTAAAATTAAAATGTGACAGTAAGAGACCCTTCTGCATCAAGGTTTCAATGCACAAGGAGAAGGTAGCACCCCTATGCTCCACTGTTGAGGCATACTCTGTCCATCCCTTGGTCCCCACTGTCATTCACAAAACCCCTGCTGTACCTTACAAGCACCTCAGCTCCCCTCTGGCTGCATTTCTAGGGATAGACTCCACACTTCTGAGGCTTGGTATGGGCATAACTGCCTTGAGGCCTGGCATTGCTGACCTGCTTGAGGTCTGCCTCATCCAAAAGATCCCTCAGCATCCCTAAAACAGGCATTCCCTCTCCTCCCAGCCTGAGACCTTCTCTGGCATGTCTTTTCCAACTGCACTTACCCTCCACAAATGGCAGCCATGAAAAGAGTCACCATTTTACCAAGAAGTCCAACAATTTCAGCACTGAGCCAGGGATATGAGAAACCTGGGTCCAGTTCCATGCTAAAGGGCTAAGTGAAGGCTATGTGAATACCACTGATCCGTAAACATTGGACTTCGGCACAAATAAGGCATTCGAGTGCCTAATTTCTCCTGATGCATCTAGCTCCAATAGTGTCTGTGAAATTTCTGGTCTGTTGGACATGACAAAGTCAAGGACTTGATTATGAAAGCATACTTTTGGAATTTGTTTTTAGAGAAATGTATTTTCTCATTACTTATTGAGAACTCTGCATTTGTTTAATTCAACAGCCCCTGTTGAACTCCTGTGCATCCAGTTCTTTCTAAAAGATGAAATGACTTGGTTTTGGGGCCTACTGTGGATCACTGATGGGATTTATAGAGACAAGAAAGGGTCTGGCAAACTCTGTAAAACAGGATTTAAATTAAATCCATCGTTTGACAATGCTCAACGCATCTTGCAGTGCAAAAACCCAAGAGGTATCATCTACCTAAGCAGCAATGGCCAGAGCCTGTTGATCCTATTTGTGTTGTACGGCACCTTATTTGGCAAGTAGTCCTACTAATCCCTCAGCACCAAATGGAGTGAGGGTAGTGACTGCAAGTCCTCAAAACAGCACAGCTCCGGGTGTGCAGCAATGTGATGTTCTGCAGAACAGAAGAGACATGTTCGCTTTAGGTGAGAACCTTCAATGCCCAGCAATCTCAGCACCACAGGAAGGTGCAAGTCACACAGGTGTGAGGTATTTTTACATCTGGGTAATCCCAATCATGCTAATTGCAGACTTCACCTTCTAACACATCTACCTTCTGTTCCAGCCTTTAGGTACCTTGTTTGATTTGCCAGCTCATAACAAAGTTAACTAGATGATCAGTCAACTCACCAAGTTACACAAGAAGGTGTCTGCATTAGGTTTATGCAAATAGCAACTTCTAGTTACCATCCAGACTAATTTAACTGTTGAACAACTAAAGAACGTACATTAAAATCTATAGTATATTTAGGCTTTTTGAAGTGTGCCACTTTGCATTTGGGAAAATAATTGCCTATCAGGTAATATGTTGCAGTAACATGGAATAGACTTATATTTGGGCTTTCCTTTTCAAACGCTAAAAAGGAGATAGAAGCTGTAACTGTCATGTGCTGTATGAGATCAAATGGCATAGCAAACACATAAAAGACTATGTAAAATACATTTTTGTTTCATTATCTTATAAAATATAAATAAACACAGAAATCAGAGCTAGTTGAACTACTGTGCATTTCAATTCAAAACCATCAGTTTTTCAGACAACTTTAAAATACATCAGTGTTAATCTTGGAATTTTTTTTCATTTTATTTTTAGTTGAAGCCCTATTTCCACACAGCTTTTCTGAGGATTAGTTGCTCAGAAATCAGGACATTCAAAGTTGAAGCAAGTACAGAGACAGCAGCTCACAAAAGTAGTAATATTTCAGTGGTTACACACAGTTCTTTCTCTAGACAAATAGAAAGGAAAGCAGCTTGGTTTTCAGATACCATGACTACCCATCTCTCCCACCACCTTCAAGTAGGCAGATACCAGATTAGAACTTCAGAAAAATCAGATCCAATCTGCTTTCCTCAAGATGCTTACAGCTTAAAGAAAATCAAAATTATTAACAAAAGTGACAGCAATTCACATTGGTGGAAGGGTTTCAAAAAAAAATGAAGCGAAATCTTGTCTCACCAGCAGACGCTGATGAGTGGCCAGAGATAAAAATCTTGCTCAGCAAGGATGGACTGGAAATGGAGGCAGCCACAAAGCAAAGAAAGGGAGGTGCTGGCCAGAGTGCATTACTCGCCCAAAGCACTGGCAAAAGAATGCACTGCTGGGACAGAGCTATGGAGGGGAAAGATATATGGAAAGAGTGAATAATGGACCCATTCCAGTAGTAGACTAGGAAGCAAATATTTCATCAATAAGATAGGGGAGGCTAACTGTAAAAATCCAAAGGGAGAAGCACAGAGGCATTTTCTTTTGAGTACTGTATTAAAACTTGCATCCTGCACAACAATCAAATGCATTTTGAGATAGTAAGTTACACTTGGGTGCTTAAAACTATCACTTAAAAAAAAGTTTGAAAATCTTTTCTCCCAGGATAAAAAAAATAAAAAAAACCTCTTAAGATATCTGATTTTCACACAATCTGAATTTTAAGTTTTTAACTATGTTAAAATGTTACCATAGCTCAGCATGCCTGAAACCTAAGCATTCTGCAAAAAGAGCAGTTACCTGTGGCTGGCTAGTGGGCACTGCCCAATTGCTGTTTTTGAGCATGGGGAAGGGTGTTTCAGCTGCAAGAGCTCAGACTCTAAGAGCAATTGGTGATGCATGCAGCAACATATCCACCAGTCACAGCACACTACTGACGTATCTTTCCAACCTAGAAGAACTAGCCAAAGAAATAACAAGTTTGCAAGCATGCGAGAAAACGATCAGCTTAATGTGCTCAGGCCAGAGATTTTACTTTAAAATACACATCCAGACCCATATGAATCCCAGGTCAAGCATCAGGCTTCCTCACATCCATATATTGTCTCTATTTTACATAGACAGTTGCCATGCGAAGGGGCTGCAGGAGAGAAACCAAGAATAGATTCACAGTCAGAGTTACATGCTTCCTGTTGACTTTTCATTTCTAAAAAATATTAAGGGTGGATATCTTTACACCAAATATTAAGCCTCTTTTAGGAGAAGAGGGAGACATCCTTTAATCTTATGTCTTTGTTCACCTAAATAATCTTGAATACTTCCCAAACATCCCTTTTCCTTCCTACCTTCTTGCGAGACGAGTTTTTCCAAGTCTACAGATGCTCAAAATGAGGCACAAACAGATTAATATCACCAGGTGTAGGTATTCCTGTGGCACTGAGACTAACCCATTCTCAGATGTCAGATGGGTTATTTCTTTGCTGGAAGTTAAGTCTCCCGGAACTGGACATTTGAAGGAAAAGGTAGCTGTACCTACCAAGTAACATAGTAACAAGGTGACTGACAATCATTGCCACTGAAAGTAGGACAGAGCACGGCTGAAGAACAAAAGGCTAGCTATTACCCCTCCTGCACTTGTCCCCTGTAGCTGTGTAATTAAACAAGTAAATTGGTAGGGATGTCAGAGGAAGCAGGAAATGTTCATATAATAAACTTCCCCTGAAAACCAACTGGGAGATCTGGGCACTTCCAACCAGGCAGCAGACACCTTGAGGCTCATAGCCGCGCAGAACTAACCCCTAGTAGTCAAAAGTGTAAGTACAACACTTACAACCATCTCCAGCCGCATCCAGGATTTACCAATAAGAATTTAGTAACTCATATTTTTAAATGAAGCAACAAGGTCTGGGGAGAGCAATGAAAGAACAATCCTGCAACACTTATTGAAGTTTATTCAGCAAGTTCCAGCAGTAAAAAGAAAGTCGCTGGTTTTGACTTTCTAATTAAACTCATTCTAAAACCCTTTCCGACCACCAGCTGGTGAGACACAGCAGAAGAAAAAAAGAAAAAAAAGAAAGGTAATTAAAGAGGCCTTCCTCGCCTTGACATTGGATAGCTGTTTTTTGGCCTTTAGGTGCATGTTTCCAAATGAAAGCCAGCCCTTCACGATCAGATGAAATCACAGAGAACAAGACTCACTCTTTCCATCTCCAGAGCTCCCAGAGGAGCACTCAAACAACTAACCCCCTCTGAACATTCAGTCCCAACAACACAGGGAAATGTAACCTCTGTCACCATGACACTCCCAGGAAATCAACACCTATCAGCTACCAAGGAATAATTAAGAGAGGATAAAAAGACAGCTGCTTTCCCTCTGTTTTTTAATCATGGATCCAGCCCCTTAAGAGATTGCTGGGTTATAAGAGACTTAGAGAAGATTAGCCTTTTCATTAATGTTGGGGTGGCAGGGGGGACTGTTTCAATAACTTCAACCAGGTATGTTTTTAGCACTTAACTCAGGCAGCCTGTTCAAGTAGTACCTCCCTGCCTGGTGTTATAATTGATATCAGCCCAGAAAGCACGGAAAGCTTTCCACAGCAATCTTCAAATCTTTAAAAAAAAAAAAAAAAAAGTCCTAAAGTTCTGATCTAGTCAGGCTGGTGATGAACACAAAAGTATTCAAAAAAAATACAGCAATTATACTTTTCTCAGTTGAAATATCTGATTCTCTCAAAAGGGGTGAGTCTTACACATCCTATTACACACAACTAGAAAACACCAGAGTAAATACCCATGACAAAATAATTGTTTTCTCTCCACATATTTGGAAGGGACAGCCCTTCAGAGTTGCATTGAAATCATGTTGGCCAGCTTATACTTTCAATGCACCATTTTTTGACTACACCAGTGTTACCCCACACTTGTTTCTGCAGAGGTATGAAGTCACAGACTCTCAGGAGTAACCTCTTCGAAAGACGCCACAAGGGAACCTGAGAGAAATTTAAAAGGGTTTCAAATAGGCTAACTTAAAATAGCAATCCCAAAGATTGGCAGCTTAGATATTCTATTCCATCTCTCTAATTCATCAGAAGCTTTCTTCAGACAAATGAGAAAATAGAGGCTTCTGCTCCCTTCAGGAGTCTCCACAGCTCCGTACGGATGAGCAGTTACGAGCCCATACCCCACAGATACTGCAACCAAGGCTGAGCTCAATAGGAAAGGCAAAGAACCCCCAACCCCCAATTACTTGCCTCCATGAAACAACCCTCCTGTAAACCAGACCTTGTGGAGGGAGAAGAGGAAAGTGTAGACATTAGGTGTACAGCAGCCTTCCGAGAGTTAAAAAACTAAACTCAAGTCCAGCATGGACGACTTTGCCCCAAAATTTAGAAGCATGATTCAGGGGCTAAATGGTGTAGCACAACTAATAAGCTCTCACAAAGTATTTCTAAGCAGCATAGTCATCAACAGAATACACTTTCCTTGGAGACCAGCTGATAATTCATTGTTCATTGACTTCAAATAAAGACTTTTTTTTTTTTTAAATCATTCAGGTATTAAGACCTCAGTGTGAGAACAATGTTACAAAGTTCAACAGCTTGCTATGCAGGAGGTTGATTTAGGCAAGCAAAATAGCTCTAAGCATTTAAAGAAAAGATTTATTGCACTTTCAGGGTTTAAATTGACAGTCATAGCTGTCTCGATAAGAAAGTTGTATCAAACTCTCCTGTCCCTGTAAGCTCTTTTCAAAAAGATAAAATATAAACCACGAGATTCCTATGTCACAGGAATACAGGTGTCTCCTATTTCAAACACAATTTTGGACCTTCCTGTACAACAGCAATTTCCGTGTATTCAGCTTTGAGACAGTTTTCTCAGAAGAAATCAAAAAGAAATGCAAGTAACTGAAAATACAAAGTCTCCCACAGCGCACAAGTGTCACCACCACCCTTGCAAAAGGCAGCTGTTGGGTTTGCCCTGTCAATCGGAAGAAAGTTTAACATGCTCTGAACAGCCCAATGCAAAGCCCTGTACATTGGCAAGGAAAATTAAAATCACAGCAAGTGTTTGGATGCATATTGCACACAAACTTAAACTGACATGCTTTCTGAAAGTTTAAAAAAAGGTAAAATTAAAATCATTGCCCCAACCCTACTTTTGACATGCATATTCCTAAATCATTGATTTTTTACTTGCAGTGTACATCTGTATTCAGAGTGCATATATTTCACAAAGAAAAGCCAGAGGTATGCCCCTTCATCACTCTAATCTTTGCTGACAGAATAGCATCAGCAATTGTTTGCTCTGTAGCATGGACTAAATCAATAATTTGTTGGCACATCTAAGTTGACACTTGAAGT